>VXBJ01004241.1:112467-180356 GCA_013400055.1 Nycticryphes semicollaris
GCCAATAGGTAGAAAAAACATGCAGTGCTATATTTCATGTATCACAACTCCATTTTTTAGTATTATGGGTAGGAATCTGCATTATAGTTGGTATTGAGCAAAGCATTTTCTGTCATATGGGATGAATACTGTAGAACTATTTAACTGGGCGTTTTTAATAAATGGGTGATACGGTCACATCAATATAAGTTCTAAAAAAAAAAAGAAATCTCTGGAACTCAATTTCATCCAAGGTTTCCATTGTATAATCTCTGCACTGCTACTGGGCTTCATATTTACTAAGCTTTTATTGGAAGGACAACAAAACAATTCTGACTGAGGCCTAATGAGCATTGTCTGGCAGGAAAAAGCATTATACAAAAGTATAAATCTCAGGCTTATTCTACTTACGACTTCCTGAGTTCAAAGAAATGGCTCTGTAAAGCCAACTGAGAAAGTGAAGGTCATAAAAGCTATGTGGGTGCCCATAAAATATAAACCCAGACTAGCCATGGAGCTAAGCAGCAACAATCTCCATTTAAATCCATACTGGTCTGAAATTCAGTCCAGTGTTTTATGAATTAGAAATTTTGGAGAGAATGGCCTGTAATGAAACATCAGGCGATCTTGTGTTTGTCACAACAATTCCTGTCGTGATTCCTGTCATGACAGCGTTACCAACCCCTGATGATGGTTACATCCCACTTATGCCATGCACCAACATGCCAGACAGGCAGCAGATACTGCCATCGTGCTCTTTCCTTGTGTGTGTCAGTAGAATTATAGAATCATACAGTGGTTCGGGTTGGAAGGGACCTTAAAGATCATCCAGTTCCAACCCCCTGCCCTGGGCAGGGACACCTCCCACCAGATCAGGCTGCTCCAAGCCCCATCCAGCCTGGCCAGAACCCTTCCAGGGATGGGGCATAATAATAAACGTAACCTGGTTATAGCACAACCTACGGTCACATCTAGTACATTGGGTTGCTTTCTCTTGAGGCAGGTAACTCGGATCAGAGAGATTTACCAAGTCTTTTAACTCACTCAAAGCATTTCTGAGGGTCAATAAAATTTTGGTAGGTGTCCCACATTGGTTTCCCTCTTCTCGGAAGTTTTGGTTCCTTTCTGCTTCTGGCCAGGGTTCAGGACAGGTTGCTGTGTGGGACTCATGTTTCTGTGCAATCGGGGAAGTTAGTGAAGATGAACTGATTCCTGGCATCAGAATATTCAACTGTCCTACACTGAATTTTTGGTACTTTTCCTGCCCTCTCCTCAGCTGGCTGTGCTGCACCGTTGTCCTTAGGACTAATGCCTCAAGCCATTAACCCTTCTTGTATCGATGGCTCTTATCATACAAGATAACTTGTTTTCTCTTTGTAAACAGTAGTTGAGAACTAAATCTTATGTACTTTATGCTGTGAGTAGCTTTATGCACTTTACAGAAGCGGGCACAGAGTGAAGTAAAACAGGTGACATTATTTTTATTAAACTCCTCACAATGTGCCACTTCTACCACAGCAATAAGTTGTTTTCCTGTTCTATAAACACGTCACAAGAGGCAGCATTATAGAAAGATGGTTAAAGGTAAAAAAAAAAAGTCAGAGTAACGTATTAGAATTGTATGAATTCATTATTTACACAAATCCTGCATATTACATTGCTTGTGTAACTCAGTAGCAGAACTTTGTAAAGAGCATACTCAAAAAACATCACTGCGCACAATGAACACCAAAACGCTTGGTCCTTCTCAGGTATGAACCTTATTTGTTATGTACAAAAAGACGCATGTAAGCCCTCCCTGTTCTGCTGGGACTGAAGAGCCACGGGCCCCCCTTGGTGTCATTAAAGCCTCAAAGTGACAAATAAAATGGCTTTTTCAACTATGGAGGCATAATTGCATCCAGCCTTGTACTTTTGCCTTCAAAGGGAACAATTGCGAGAGCAGTTCTTAAAACCAGGCAGCACGATGTCCTCTACTGCACTTCTGCATAAGCATTGCTGTCCGCACAGAGAGAAGAGTGGTGACAAAGGCAACTTTCCTGTGACAGCTCTTTGTGACAGCAGGATGTGTTGTGCCTTGGGCAAGGATGCCTACTGGGTATATCAAAACAGGACTTACATGTGGCGTAGATATTTAGTCCTTTGGAATTTATATATTTATTATTTATTTTTTTTTCCTGGGTTTACTCTAAAGTTTATTTAGTTACCCAGGGAATTTCAGAGGTTGGAAAAATGTGCACCTCTGGATGGAACGTAACTAGACAGAGAGGCAGCAGCTGGTGGGGTGTTCTGAGAATCTGCAATTTTGCAGTTAGATATATGGGTGCGTTTGGGGGGATTTTAGCATTCAAACCCTTTAGTTTATCCAGTCCAAAGTCCTTTTAGCAATAAACAGCACTTGACTCCAGACTTGACACTTCCCCTTTATCACTAGATGAAGATACATCCGTTTGTGTCTGTGACGGTGACTGTAAAGTTGCATTTGCTCACTTTATACATTTACTTGTGATCATGGCCACGTGAATTACAGTTAAACTAAGAGTTAACTGTATTTCACAAATATTTCTACCCTTTGAAGAAAGAATTGGGAGCCGATGCTCAGTGCAAACGGTCGGCTCCAGTGGAAGTCTCTGACATACTGTAAGTTTTCTATAAAAAGTGACAATGGAAGTACAAATTCTAAAGGTAATTGTGATTCCATTTAAGACACCAGTGCTTGAAAAGTTGTATACTTATGATCATAAATCATTATCTTCTACGTTCATGTTTAGCAGAGTATTCTTACCATAGCTTTACATGCATCTTAGTTAATTAAATGTTGAAATTATAACAAATGCAGAGAACAGGCAGAATTACTCCAGGCTACTTGAATGACATTGATCCTAAATACAAAAAACACTACAAAGTTTAAGCAGTATTTAAACCTTCTAATAACATGACACAGTTTCGCTGTAAATCAAGTTGAAGAGCAGGAGTCACTCTATTTTGTACTACTCAGCGTCGCGTGGTTGTTTCAGTTATGGTAGCAAATTTCAGACTGCAAATAAGGTAAAACGAGAGTCCTCTTGTTCTGTGATTCTAATAGACTCAGTGTCCAGTCTAGAAGTGATGTGGCATACAAACAAGTGAAGAGAAGCAATTTCTCATCACTCATTGACGACTAAAAAAGTTGGGGAGGGGGAGAAGAAAGTAGAAGTCCACTTGAAAGAAGCAAAAAAAAAAAAAAAAAAAAAAAAAAAGTCTTGTCAGATAATTGAAGAAGGTACAAAAGATAATCTCAGTTGAACTGTCTCACCGAGATATGCAGGCTCTGCCCAGGAGTAGAAGGGTGGCTACACGAAAATGCCTTCTGTCTATAAGACTCTGCACGCAAGAATTCAAGTCCAAGCTTGAAGTTTTGCCACCCATTTCAGTGCCCCCAGGTCATGGCAAGGCATTAACTCTCATTTCTGCCGGCTGAGGGTGTGATCTCATACTTGCTGATAGCTCTTGCCACCTTATAGCACAAGGTTTTTCTCTTGCCTTCAGATACTCTGTCCAAGATCCATGTTGTCAGACCACAGCACGGGAAGAAATTTTTCCCTCACCTAATTATTTACCAATCTGTCTAATCCGAGGGCTTCCAGCTAAAGGTTTTCCAATTGTTTGCATAACTCTGTGTTGGAAAACCTCAACTCAATGCAAACCCATTGACTACAATGAGCAACGACTGCTTACCATAGCATAATTCTGGTTGGAAATTACCTCAGGTGGCCACCTAGACTTGTCTTCTGCTAAAGTTAATTTAACAGCTCGGATCAGGATATGCTTCCATATTTCTTTAACACTGCCCTGTTTTTTTACACTTGGCTCCTTTTAGTACTTGCTGCTTTATTGGGTTTTTAATCCTTTCCTCAGTATGGGCTGCTTCTTGGTTTCTCAGTGGTCACTAAGGAATGTCTCTGGCTCCAGAGGTTAAAATGAGTTTATTATTTGTAGGTTTTGTGGACAAAGGTTAAAAATACTACAGATGTGAAAAAGCATGACTCTCACTTCAGTATAGCAATTGACAACACTACCTATTTACATGTAGTTCGGCCTCAAGGTACGTGTCTCCACCTGAGCTGGATGACACTTGTGCATTTTCATTGGCCTTCTCCTGGTTAGATGGAATTTCAGCTCTTGTCCCTGCTGCTGATGCCAGTGAGTGGAACTGATATCTAATATCTGGTTTTATTTTAATGGGATACTGAAAGCCTCTATGCCTGTGCATATTCCTTTGGGGGTGTACCTCTTCTGACACAGTTTCTACAACCATGTTGTCGTGCCCATTCTGACCTTCTGAATTAAATGCTTTGCAATTAAATTGCCCAGAAGCTGCTGAAGCAGAAGTGACATCTGGCTGCCAAGACCTTGAACAACTCCAGCAACCCAGCTTCCTTGTGCCACCACGGCATGCAGTTTCAGTGTTGCAGAGCTTTGTGACTGAGAGCAGCAAGAATTAAGAAGGCAGACTAGTTTCCATGTTGATCTAAGACTTGTTATTGGCTTAAAACCAGCACTGAGCGTGATCTCAATGGGTTTTAAGAGTTTAATCCACTTTCATTTGCCACCATCCCTCAATATGTAACTGTCGTCTTTACATACTGGGGTCATTGTTCTGTGTCCCCACTTGCAGAGGCAATGGCTCTTCACAAGCCAATATGACAGAGAAGTTTCATACAATCGTCCAGTTACTTGAAACAAACTAGATCTGCTGAAAGTTTACTGTTACCTAAAGGGGAGTGAGGGTTGGTAAAGCACAAAAATTGTATATTTACATAGCTGTTCCACTGGTGTGTCAGCTGTGCGTAAAAAGTCTTACTAATACTGAAAAACAGAGAAAGTCTTCTCTAATGCAGCTTTTGGCAGCCTCCAGTGATGAAACTGGAGGTTTGGTTTTGTCCCACAGCCGTGTGAGCTCAGCTGAGGAACCCTGTGTCAGTCTGTGTCCAGCCACAGCTCCACTACTGATCGGTGAGAGCAGCTGTGTGTACATCAGCCCGGTCTCCTCAATGGCTCCACCATCTCAATGGCATGAACCACTTGCGCACCAGAAGAGATGCTGTATGCGTTCACGACCTTCCTTTGCCTGTTCTTCCAAAAATCAGGCAGTAATGGGTTCCTGTTGACATCCCAACTATGGCATCACCAAGTAATGACTGGTGTGTGGTGTCGGTGCACCCCTCTGAAATGTTTCCCGCTCACTAGATAGAATTATGTCTGCAGTTCAACATCAGTGAGCCCTTGGAGATTTCAGTCTGCATGGTGGATAAAGGCAAATGGTCGTATTCCTCCATTGATGCAGTTACTGAATTGTGCTGGCAGCTCAGAATCAGTGACTTCACTTCTTTTTTGAAGTTGCTGTTGAGGAAACCATAGATAACAGGGTTGACACAGGTGGAAGCCATGGCTACTAGGTGGCACAATGAGAAGATCAGGTTATGGTGGCAAGGCGAAATGATTTTGTAATTCCAGTCCACAATAGTGTTGAAAACATGCAGGGGTAGCCAGCACACAGCAAAAGCAGCAACCATTGATGCTAGCAAAATATTTATCCTTCTCAACTGAACTGCTCGGTTGCTGTATTCGCTCTTCTCAAACATGTCCTTTCTCTTCTGTAGACGTAAGTAGATACGCAGGTAGCAAAGTATAATGAAGAACAGCGGGATGCAATATTGCAAGAGCAGCAAAGTGGTAGTATAGATAAGTCGGTGTTGCTCAGAAGGCCAGGAATCGATGCATATGGCCCTGTCAGTGGAGAAATTCATTATGTGTGAGAGCTGCTCGTACAAATCATTAGACAAGATGGATGTGGTCAAAAAGGGCAGGGACATGAGACACGCTAAAGTCCAAATTACTCCAATTCCAAGATAGGCTTGGGAGATACTTGGCCTCCAGCCAGTTGGGTTTATGATGAGCTGGTGTCTTTCCAGAGCAATAAGGACAAGGGAAAGAATTGACACTGTCACGGATGTGCACTGTGTGAAAGTGGTCATTTTGCACATGACTTCCCCAAATATCCAGTAGTCCATCATGGTGTAAACAACGGTGAAAGGCAGACAGACCAGACACATAAACAAGTCTGAAATGATTAAATTGGAAATTAAGATGTTGGTGACATTGGCCTTTTCCTTCTGCCTGGCGATGACAGCAATCAGACAGATGTTCCCCACAATGCCTAGGACAGTCTCCAAGCTGTAAGAGGTGGCCAGAAAGACAGTAAGGTCAGTGATGTTCCTGCACTGATTAGAAATGTGCGCGGAGAAGCTTCGATTTGAGCTCCAGTTCTTACTGTTCAGGAAAGGAAAACCGTCATTAACAGCTCTTGTTTTATTCATCCTGAACTCCAAAATGTTTGTCTGAAAAGGTGAGTCAAACAGAATCTGGGTCTTCCGGGGCCAGCCTAAAAAAGGTTATATCTCTTCTGCTTGGCTGTGGAAGATCTGCAAAGGAAAGGAAAAAAGATTGCTTAGTGATGCCACAAGAAATAGTCAAAAGTGTAGTGGGTAAGGCAGGGAAGCAAACACCAATGATTCTGTGTATCCTTTTTGTCTGCTTTTTATATAGTATATTAGATCATAAAATGGAACCATTGGCTAAACTGTGGTATGCAAGTTTTGGGTTGCATTTACCTTCACATTAGATGCATAAAGCCAACACTAAAATATCTTATGTGAAATAATCTGTGACATGCGTTTGTGATTGCAGCCAGAACCCATATTTTCTTGAGACAATTACCATGCAAAAATTCAGGCTCATATCCTCAGGAGGGATAACATGGGACAATTTTGAAAAAGTCTAGAAGAATTCAAAAAAACCTTTTGACATTTGTCAGCTCCAACATAGCTGTGATAGGTCATGGGAACTGCAGTCCAAATTCCCTGCTTCCCCATTCTGGATGAACTCCGGTGCTCATGAGACATGGATGTCTCCCCCCCTGGGTGGCCAGTGCGGCCATGAGGGGGTTTATCGGAAATATAGTCCACTTTCTGGATTTTGGCTTTAAGAGTTGGTGATTTTGACAGTCTATCTTAATTTGTTATGAGAAGCTTATTATTGATTCTTCCTCAGCACAATTTCAGTGTTTTTAACCAAGAGAATTCAAATGCTGTATTAGGATGTGCTGTCTCCTGGACAGTGTTTCTGTCTTGGCCATCGCTGTGTGTCCTGAGCTGGGGTTTTTGATGGGGTGTCAGGGAGCTGAACACACAGACTGTTATTGAGGCTGCATGTTTTTTGGGAATCTCAGCCATGGGAATGCCTGTACTCTAACGGTTGGCTTCTGGGAGGCTGTCATGATCCACCCATAGCAGAGCTTGCTTTATAATCCTGGCTCTGGAGTCCAAATCCTCTGTGTTCAGGAATCAAAGAAAAAAATAATCTGATTCTGTTGGGAGTTCTCAGGCCAGAGGCAGTTACATGCTGTACAAAGGCTTGTTAAGTGAA
Source organism: Nycticryphes semicollaris (assembly GCA_013400055.1). Classification (NCBI taxonomy): domain Eukaryota; kingdom Metazoa; phylum Chordata; class Aves; order Charadriiformes; family Rostratulidae; genus Nycticryphes; species Nycticryphes semicollaris. The sequence continues at coordinate 119,914 of VXBJ01004241.1, forward strand.
AAGTAAATAAATGCTCAGGGAACGACACTATTTACCCATTGCATGACCCTTTCCTCAGCAATAAAATGCCACTGAAACAAGCCTGTGTGGTTGTGGAAAACTTCTGAGCTTCAGAAAAACACATGGTCAAGCTATGAAAACGTAAATATAATGGTATAGTGAGTTTATCCCTTTGAGTAGCATTTACTGCTAAGCAACTGCGTGCATAAAGGTAATCAGTACAGCACCAAAAAAAGGATCTGTGATGCCACAATTTTTTGTTTGCCTTCTCTTTCTCCCTATGAATTGTATGCTTTTTGAGATGTTGCTTTTCAGGAACTAACAAAAGCAATAGTGTAGGGTAAATGAAAAGGTGGTTTGGGATTGTTACTCTGCTTAAATAGCAAAAATCAGTACAGTCAATTGTTGCTTTGCTAGATTTGTTGGTGTAGATATCTGTATCTATATCTACCTGACATCTGTCTCTATCTGTTGTCTGAGACATTCGAAAGAGTCAGACAAGTGAAATATGGTAACCTTTTCTTCCTCTTGTTCTCTCATCTCTTCAGTAGTTTAAATCTTCCTTAAAGAGGGCAAAGGAAATTTTCCAAATTGAAGACATAGACTTGACTCTTCACTCACTTTTGTGTTGTTACTCAACTCGTGTGAAGAGATTGATTTCTTTTCTGGGACTAAAAGGAGAGGCAATGATGATGTATGGATTGCGCGATCATGTATGGGCGGGAGGGGGTGTAGGTGGAGGGAAAAGTCTCTTTCAGCATGAAAATGGATATAGAACAAAAAAGTATCAACCACCCCTTTAGCTTTAAATGACAGCTGGCCAACTGAGATACTCCATATGAAACAGAGCAAAGGGATCAGCAGCCTGCAATATTGTGTGGTACCAGTAAAAAGAGCTCAGTCTTGGCATTTGGACAGGACAAACAGACTCTGCTGTAAACGAACAGATGAGTTTTTTACTAGAGCACCAGCCTAGTGTCCTTAGCTACAGTAACCTCGACAACAAACACATTGGTTCTCTTTTGTTGCTTCAAAAATGCACGCTGAGTTATTACAAACATCTGTGGCCCACAAAGTAAGCTCTCTCAAGGGTCCCAGACACTTTTGGACATGCCGAGGCGTCAGTGAGAAGAACTAATAATGTTGAAGCAAAAAGAGTAAGTAGTGGAACCACCTGAAAAGCAGAAGCCAGATCCCCCAGCTCTAAGAAGCACATTCCCAAGAGAAATGCCAAGGGCAGAGCATGGCTGTGCACGTTGCAGATGGCAAATATGCTGGGGATGGAGAGCATCTCTGAAGGCTTTGTTGAGTTAGGAGCTCCCTCGCATTCCCTGGTGTCTCCCGTGAAATGACTCTCAAGTGCTTTCCTGGGCTCTCCTTCTCATGGTACTGCCCCAGAGGTAAGTAAGGAATTATCACCCTCATCACAGGTAAGGGGACTGAGAGAGGGAGGCAAGGTGTGAGTTGTCCAGTGTCTCGAGGGAACCTGTGGTGCCCTGTGCAGTACTTGAAACATCACCCTCAACTTCATCTCTTAGGAAAAGTCAGAGTCTAGGCCCACAGTTCCCTGTATTTCTTATTCCAGCAACCGTAGGGTAAAAAGCAGTTCTGGAAAAGTAGAAAAATAAATGTTGCAGTGACCGTATGCTTAACTATCCTCTTATGGTTCCCCTTGGATGGCAGATTCTCAAGGTCAGGCATTGCCAAATGCTATGTTATCTCACAGTGTTTGACTGCCATTCAGTACAGTCTAAATTAAGAGCCAGTAATAAGCCCTGTTTAGCACACTTTCTGTTTAGGTATTTGAATCCAAAGTTAGCTAATACACCGAATCACCAATGCCATGGGGAAAAAAAAAGGTGTTTGTCCCCTTCCTGTATCAAAGGTTTGTCAGTTAACCAGTAAAATATAGCAAAAACTTCATCATCTATAAAAAAAAATTAGCTTTTGTTTCCAGAAAGTGAAGCAATACCTACTTAGATGTGGGAGCGCAAAGCATGCCTCCTAAATCAGTTTGCTGATGGAGTGGGGGGAAAGTTGGATTGGTTTTGTTTGCTTGTTTGTTTTTGAAGAGGCAAGAGCGATCCTGTTCATAACCCTTCATGAACTTCAGGAAAGAGGTCAGTAACAAAAGTTAACATGCCCAAAAGGCAGGGTTTCCTTCTCTAATTGATTCAGCATGAGATAGTTTTGCTAAAAAGTGAGCATCAACAAAAGTCTGCAGCAAATTAACAGGATACAGAAGGAAAAAGAGAGAGAGCTTTCGGATTTAATCTTAGTGTAAGTTACATTACTTATATCTTTAATAGATATTCATCACTGTGCTCTCTGTTAGAAGCAAAGAAGAAAAGATTGAAGGGTCTGGAGTGTTTGTCTCTCTCTGAACCTTGTCTCTCTCAGCCTTCTAAACTAATAAATGCCACTCAGGTTGTCTGAAACAAAGGAAACCAACTATCACTAGTCAACTTGAAAGCTTGCCCCAGGGGCCTATCCTGTATTTCCTGGAAAAAAAAAATCCTCAAAGGAAAGGGAATTCTGCAGAATTCCCAGGGCTAGGGAAGAAACTGAAACCCTCAGTGGTTTTCAGGGAGGTTGATAGACAATAAGCGGCCCCAAGCAGTTAATGCTTTTGAGAGACCTCTGGTCTTGCAGACATGCCACGAAAATCTCTATAAAACCTTTTCCTGGAGGCATGATAAAGCAAGGGACTACTGCTGATGCTGTGCTCACTGGGAAACGCTGGGTCATTCTTGCAAGGCTAATGTTGATCATCTCCTCCTGGTCATCAAATACCCATCTCCATAGTTGTGATGGACAGTGTGGCTCAGCATCCACATCTGATATAAGTCAAAGAAAAAAGAATGTTTCCAGTGTTTGGCTTCTTTATCTGATACTCAGAAGCAATCACGTATCTGGCTCAGAACTTAACTGGTTGCTCAAGGCATGTTTGCAGCTTTCAGTCCATAAGACTTCCTGAGAGAAGCGATTACTAAAGATGTGAAGGGATTGTATTACTCATTTAAAGAGTTACGGCAATTTTCTGGGGTAAAGCAGCAACCGTCTGCCTCTTGTAAAGTAGAAAACAAAGGAGCAATGCGATTACTAAAGATGTGAAGGGATTGTATTACTCATTTAAAGAGTTACGGCAATTTTCTGGGGTAAAGCAGCAACCGTCTGCCTCTTGTAAAGTAGAAAACAAAGGAGCAATGGAAAGGCTTAACAGCACTCTGAAATTCATCCTGTTGAGGTGGTGGTGACTAACAGTGGTATATCCCCTTTTGGTGGCAGTAACCTTATCGCAGTTAAACAGATCTGCCCTGGTTAGCCTCACGTCCTGGATAAAGGTTCAAAATAATTGCAGGTTCCCAGGAAGGCAGTGCTTAACTAGAAGAAGCAACCTGCCACTGAGTATGCACAGAAATCCCACAGCAATGTTAAATCCATAAGGGAACTGGTGCAATTAAATTTAATGGTGGACTCTTCAGCTTTGTTTAACTCCGTGTTGCAAAAAATATTGGGAGCGACTGTCTCAGGTCATTGAAAAAGCTATATATGTTAAAAATTTCTAAAATCTGCATAATTTGGGTATAGAATGAGTTGTATGTATTGACTTTGCAAGTCTATAACATTGGGAGGTGGTATAAATACCCAGGAAAGTGAATATTCTCTCCCCTCCTCACATCTATATCTTTTCAGAAGGCAACCTTTTAGAGGGTTTGAAGTTATGTTACAAGTCGACCTCCCCTGATCTTGCAGAAATCAGGGAAGTTTTACAGAAGTGCCTACTCCAACTTTTTATTTTCTGGTTAAATTTGTAACAACCTTTCCAAAAACATAGACCCAGCTCACAAGGGCAATATGTGACTAGCAGGTCAGCAGACTGGAGAATTTCTAGTCCCTGATTCCTTAAAAGTAAAGGTCTTTATGACTTCCTGTACCCAAGAGAAAAAAAAAAAAGGATTTTTTACAAAGGTGATCTTTACCAAAGGAGGTGGGGAATCCATAAATCATAGTAATGGGCACCTTAGCAAGCAGCCAATTAGGGAATCTGGACATGATGTTTACAGCCAGAAACTGCATGGGTTGGGTGAGGAATGAGTCCTGGGAACCAGGAGATAAGAAATATTTTCTAGTGATAACCAGGAAGGCTTTCTGTGATACTGCAAGGTGACAAGGAGCACACCTGAACCCCAAAGATCCCCCAGGAAGCTGTCATCTCCCTCTTGCACCCTGAAAGATTGCAAAGCTCTGTTCAGTAGATACAAGGGTTGGGCCTTTCATGACAAGTCACCTTTTTGTCCACTTGTCAAACGTCGCTTTGGTGGAAAATGCTGGTTCAGGGTACCCATACTCTGTGAACATTTCATGGAATTGAAAAATGTCTCTTCAAATGCATTTTCTGAACCATATGAGGGAGAGAGAACCCAGATAGACCTTGGGCTCCATTGGGTTAAACACCAGCTTGGGTATTGTCATCTCGTGTAGACTGGTTCAAGCCCTTTGGGTTACAAACAAAAAGCTCAGAAGTTGATTATGAGTCTTTTGCTTCCAATGAAAGAAAATGTTCCATTCGTGCCAGAATAATTTTTTTTTTCTTTTTTGCATCTGAAAATACCTTATTTCCCTCAAAAACATCCACTGTTTCAAAACTAGACATTTAATGTTTTGGTTCAGGTGCTGACCGATAAAAGCAATTGTTTGCACAACCTTAATCAAAGCTGAATAGTAAACAACAAAGGCCTCCCATCTTTTTATAGCCTTTCTTGCTAAATTATTACCATTAATAATTACATTAATGTTTATTATGGTGGTATGGAAAAGCTAACTGAGACTAGGTCGTCTTGTGCTTCATGCTGTACAGGTCTAGAGGAGCAGACAAGCCTTTCTTGACCAAAATGGACAAAATCTTAAAAAGCGTATGAAGACAACCAAGTATTTATTACTGTTTCCCTGGCCCAGTGACTGGATTCCGACTGCATTGATTACAGTGGACTTTGGATCAAGTTCACTTAATATTTCTGCCCTTGTTTTCTGTACTGTTCTAAAACCATACAGAAATCTATGTTGTTGTTGTGGAAATGAAGGCTGGTGCAAGAATTCTTTACTTTTAGGAACGGAATATGCACAAACCCTTTCAATCCATGCCTTCTCTTGAATCTAGATTTCATGTCCTTGTCAATATCAATGGATCAATTTTAGAATTTAAATGCTAATTGAATGCTTTTCATTATCTCCTCTTTATCCTAACAGTTAAATAAATGAATAATCATAACCAAACTGTTTGTAATCTTATGCTCTTCTAAAACTTGTTTCTTTGTATTAATTTAGCCACTCCCTTAAAAGTTTCTGATGTATAACTCTTGACTTGGATCTTAGGGAGAGTTTCAGGTGAATCCTTATTTAACATTTTCTGATCAGAAATCAGTCATTATCCAAAGCAGAGGAAGCTTTGAGCAGAAAGGGAATTAGCAATGAAGGCATCAGCTGTCAGTGACACGAGTGAGAGTTGAATAATTTTTTACAATAAAAAGTGATAACTTTAATAAAAGCATCTGAGCTCTTATCAGCGTAAAACAGATAATTTAGAAAATTCTTACCTGTTACCGATTGAGAAAATCCCTGTTCCTGCTGCGCATTTCTCTCGGAAGAAAGGAGGAATGTTGTAAGAGCAAAGAAATGTCTTCTGTCTCTTAGCAATCCAGAAGAGAAGCTCTCCCCGCTCTTTCTGTAGGTAATTGGGATGGCATCTCTCTCCCTCTCCCCTCCTTCCTTCCCTCCCTGCAGTTTAGCCAATGAATTCTGCTTTATGGCTATACTCCAACTTTGAACTTCTGGCTCCCTCTGCTGTTACATGAATACAGAAATTCTACAGATATTTGAAAGGAATAGCAACTTCGGGAAGGAGCACCCGTGCTGCAGGCAAGCACGTACTGGGGTGGAAGCAAAGGTACAGAGAACAGGAGCAGAGCCTAGTCCTCTTCTCCTTCCTCAGACAACATTTCCTTAGGGTGCAAAGAGAATTTTGCCCCATATGTATGAAAAGTTCACCAGTATCAATTTTCTCAATTTTTCCATTCCATCACAGATTGATGTTGAAGTTTTATTTTGGAGGGATACAGGCTGCAAGTCCTTAAACTGTGAGAGGGGTAGAGGGACACTATTACTCAGGCAAAGAACTCAGAAAGGTAAGAGCAGTGAGAAAGCTGGAAATAGAGGAAAAGAAGGATTCGCAGATATTCCAGTTTTCAATTATTTTCCCCAGGTTTTTCTCATGAAAAACCAAGGCACAAATCAAGGTTGCAAATTTTCTCTTGAATTGAGAAAATGTACAAATGAGTATTTCCAAGAGCTGTGTCAGAATAACCCAATTTCAGTCTTTACTTAAAGTGGGGTTTAAGCCATGGTAAACTACTGAACCTAGTCCCTTGGTTAATGCTATTTTGGGGCACTTCTAGAAGTGTGTAAGTAGTAAAACGTGTATTCATTTGCAGTTGTGTAGTGTGTCAACAGAAATAAAACATTTCAATATTGAAATAAGAACAAGCTCTTATCAACTAAAGTAAATGTGAAATTAGTTTTTCATTTGCACTGCGTTCTTTTTCTGGTACCAGCTGTTACAGATGTGCCCATTACTTCCAGCACTTAGCTGATATCTCTTGTCACTTAAGAACTAATCAAACAAGAAGCAGGAGTATTTAAAGTCTTTCTAGAATATTTTGGCATGTCTTGTGACGCTGAGAAGCGTATATCTGTGTAATGAATGGTGTGAGCTGGAGAGTTGTCTGTAGTTACTGGGTTCTCTCTTCAGGGCACCCCCGAGTTGCTGCTCGTTTTTGTATTACTTTATTTTACCCTGGCCTCCTCTCTGGGAGCTTTATTTTCCAGCTAGTTGGAACTAGCACCCCATATCCCAGTGCTTCCCTCACCCCCAGGCGCCTCAGAAGGAGATAACCTTTCTCATCTGGTTAAGGAAGGGGACGAGAAGTCTGTGCTTCCAGCTGAGAAGACAGCAGCCCACACAGATCTCCAGCCTCTTGCCAGCTCCTTAGGAAGTAGAAGCTTCCTATCTTACTGGAGCCAGAAAAGCCGGAATGATTTACTTAGCTGGCCTGTTCATTTCTGTTTCTTCCTTAATTTATTTATCATATGTTTGTTTGTTCTGCTGTATAAAGCATTAAAGAAAGGGGAATAAAACCACAAGGAAACAGATAGTCCTTTTATTGAGGGGTATTTTGATTTGTGGGACTGTTCTTGTCCCCCCCTCAGCTTGCAGCATTCCACAGCCAGCTTCCACACCTTCCAAACATTTGAAGACACGCCATGTTTCTTTTGTTCTCTCAATTCAGACATTTGGGCAGAGCCAGTGAAGTAGCAAATGAGCACATTGTCTCTTCTTAAAGTCAGCAGAGAAGGGCTGCAGCACAGCTCCTGAGAGACTGCTCAGGGGTCAGGAAATGACCCAACCACCGATATTTTGCTGTGGCCCTTGGGACTTTCTTCTTGCCAGATTTTTAGGATGTATTGTCATATCAAGGTTCTGCCCAAATTTGATGAGGGGAATGGTGCTGCATTAGGATCCTATTACACTTCTTTCCCTGTCCTGTCCAATCTGCAGGGTTGAAAATGTTCACTATTAACTGTTGTGGGAGAAGGACTTGGGTCGTTCCAGCCCTGCACTGGTTTGTGTAACTGGAACTGAGCATAAGCCAAGAGATGTGGTGGGGCTGGAGCTGCCATGGAGTAGCTGTGTGGACTACAGAAAAGCAGGGACAATACCTGGAATGAGAACAGCTGCAGGAAGCCAGTGATGCAGATGCCTGTTCCATCATCCAGATGGGTCCTGTAGGCTTGGTGGAGCGCTTTGTTGAAAGGCATACCGGTGTGTGAACCAGCTGGTTTGAGTCTGGACGTGTTTCATTTCATGATACAATGGGGACAACTGAATGTGTACCTGTGGAGAGTCCCTGCAAGGATCCTGACCCGTTAAGGCCTTTGCAGAACGCACAAGCAGTATTTTTATGAGGGTGCACACGGGTAGGAATTCCTCTGTACACAGGACGCTTGCTGCTGGGAGGCAACATGGAAGTACTGTAGTCCCGGTAATTGCTGGTCATGTGCTGGTCAGAGTGGCTGTTTCTGCTCATATCAGTAAATTTGTATTGACTCTGGCAACCAATGGACCAGCCCCTGTTTGCTGTTTAAAGGGGATGGAGTGAAGAAATGAGCTGATACGGCGTGGGGCTGCCCCACTGCCCATAGAGCAATAAGAAGACTTGTTCTTATTCTCTTCCACAGCATGTTACGGGAAGGCACTGTGGAACTGTCCTGTTTTCTCTGCAGTTTATTACCTAAACCAGCTGGACTCCATGGAGACAACCTGTTTAAAGGGGGTAGAGATGCGTGGGGACATAATCCTCAGTGCTGGCCAAATAACTCCTTTCTGGAAGAGGTTATGGTGATAGAAAAGCTTCTACTGAGAAACCTTCATTGGGTGCAATTAAGCATTTCCCTGAGAGTGACTGGATTATCACAGCAGTGGAGTTACCACTGCACTCTGAATGCTTGGAGGATCTCCTCCAGTGCTGTTGTGTCACATCTTCAGCCTCAACTGGTGAAGCCCTGATGCTGTGTTTTTCTTTCCACTGAGCATGGAGTTTCAGAGACCAATTCTGGATTCCTGCTCTCTCTGACACTGTTAAACACGGAGCAGTGTCTACAAAGAATAGGACTCAGAACTCAATGATAAAAGCATAAGGAGAAAATGTATGTGTATGCTAAACTATGTGGTATCCTTGTAGGTATTTGCACAAGTTTGGCTTTGTTTGTCAGAATCTCTACCACTCTCTGAAGCATAATTGATATTTTAATCATTTTCAGCCTTCTACATTTCTACACAAGTCACAGAATCACAGAGTGCTATGGGGTTGGAAGGGACCTCCGGAGATCATCCAGTCCAATCCCCTGCCAGAGCAGAGTCACCCAGAGCAGGTCCCACAGGAACGTCTCCAGGTGGGTTTGGAATGTCTCCAGAGATGGAGACTCCACCACCTCTCTGGGCAGCCTCTGCCAGGGCTCTGCCACCCTCACAGGGAAGAAGTTCCTCTTCATGTTGAGATGGAACTTCCTATGATCAAGTTTGTGCCCATTCCCTCTTGTGCTGTCACTGGGCACCACTGAAAAAAGACTGTCTCCATCTTCCTGACACCCACCCTTGAAGTATTTATAGATGATGATCAGATCCCCCCTCAGCCTCCCCTTCTCCGGGCTAAAAAGTTCCTCAGCCTTTCCTCGTATGAGAAATGCTCCAGGCTCCTCCTCGTCTTTGCAGTCCATTACTCCCAAGAAGGCACAGGGGGATATCATCAAAGTGAGCTGCTAACGAGGAGTTCTAACTAATCCTGAGGGCCAAGATTTAAGAAGCTACAGTGTATTAAAGTGTATTTCTCACTTTACCTGCTTCCTGGAATCACCTTTAATGACTTTCTGGCAGTATCTGGAGCCATGGATGAGTTTTCTTCTAACCATTGGTTGGCTGTTTCTCTTAGTCTTCTACAGGTTTTCAACTTGTATACTCTCAGCACCACACTTGGAAATAGACTCTGTGACTGTGATTTTCCATAACAGATATTAAAAAAAGAAGCTGTTGTTTCCACCAGCTGAAATATTTCCCTGTAATACACTTCAGGAAGGCAGATGAAAAAAACACCCATGATGTCAGTGTTAAATAAACTGAACACACTCAAATGATTTATCTGGGCCTTTTAAGCTGTACAGCACTCTTGTTATAATTGCTCTTAATATTGTATAAATATGTTTTATAGGATATTACTCATATAAACCACTTTCGTGGACTTTGTACCAGGCACCGTGTAGTGCCTGAAGTTCACTGGCTAAATGTGTTTTATAGTCTAGGTTTTCTGTATAAACAGCTTTCATGGGGTTGTTTGTCAGTGGACTTTGACCCAAATAAGATTATTGCAGGAAATTCTACCTTGGTATGGAAGGCTACAGAGCTATTTATATGGCATTTCTTTGCAGCAGGTTGGACGCTCAGGCATGGCCTTGCCTTTTTTGTAATATACCAGTCATCTCCTGGGGAATATGTTCCCTTGTGCATCTGCACTAATGGGTTGACCTACGCCAGGCAACGGGGTGGAGGGAGGCTTTCAATGGGATGTTTTCTGCTTTGCTTCATCCCATCCTTTGAGTACACATATCCTTGGGGGAATGTCAATGAGTGGAATAGCATAATGAATCTGTTTGTCTGGCAACAATTTATATAATACCTGTTACTCTAAAAGCTAGATGATTTCCAAATCAATAATTAGATTTACAAACATTTACAGACACCATGAATTCTTCTGTTTTCAACAAGACCAATCAGTGACTACTTAGAGGAAAATGCAGTGATTTGATGTACATGAAAATTTATTTAAGTCTGGACCCCAATAGGAAAAAAGTCACCAAGTTATCCATGGTAAAGCTCAGTTAGAAATGTGTATAAGGCAAACCACCTGTGTCAGAAATGAGATAGATGTGGCACAATTATCGTTGTGAAAGGCATGAGGCGAATCCATTCCTCTGGAGAACATTCTCCAGAGAGATCCAGAGCATGTTCAACTTCTGGGGTAGGTGCAGAAGAGGAGAAACACACCACAAGGTCTTAACCAATTCCATTGTAGACTTTACAGCTTATATCAGGATTAGTCTTCTTCACCACTCGGATGGAACAGCTTTTCTTGTGGAATAGGCCAACACAGTTCACCCTGTCATAGTTCTTGGGGATTGCAACCCTGTCATTGAGAAAGGCAAAGAGAAAATCAGCAGCCGAGACCTGGCCTGACAAGGATCCTTCCTGAGCCACAGCCACCCTGGAGCAAGGTACCACATGGATCCATTTGGCTCATGGATTCCATTAATATAAGTGCTATGGATTGTCACAGGAGGAACACAGAGCCCTGATCATGGCTGTAACAGATGGTTTCCCGGTGTTTGTCTGGTTCAAATGCAGTTCTCGCTGGTCATTCTGTTAGGGCTTGGTATAAATTCTTACACAGAAACAAAATAAGGATTAATTCTGCCTTCCCCATTCAAACTAAAACTTTCTTGATGGTAAAAAACCATTTAAAGAGTGCTGAACCACCCCCAGTCAAGCCTTTTTCCAGCACAGGCTGACCCCCTCCCTCTCAAAGCTGAGGACAGCCAGGAATATTTCCCACCAAGGGTTCCTTGGGTTGTATCCTTCCTCACAGATCCTTTGTGGGGCTCTCTCTCCCTCACCTCATGAAGATTTTTTCCAGCCTTCTGGGGCGCTAATCAGTTCACACAGCTATATTCAGGAAGACACAGCTCTCCTTGATGTGTCACCTGCCATTCATGGGGCAGGAACACACAAGAAGACTTAGAAAGCAAAGTTTCAGAGCAGGACATGTGTGTCCTGTTTTGGTAAGCAGGAAGGGTGGGCTCTTGGCTGCATAAGAAGGTTGTGGAGCAGCTCTGGCCTGACTAGATGCTTGGAGGCGGGCCACCGCTCTGGTGCAGAGCTGCAGAAGTCCATATGTGTGTCTGTTGTGGGGTGTTTAGGTATCTGGAGACAAGCTGCTAAACAGAAGGAGGAAGAAAAGAGAGGCTAAAGGGAACCATACACCCAGTTAGTGTCAGAATCAAAAGAAGGACCAGGTTGTGGTGAGGAAGAGCTGTGTGCTGGGAAGACCCTAACTGTGCTCCATTTTTTTTCTTCCCAAAGAAATCTACATAATCACTAGACTATTCTACTTGGTCACAATTAGAGTTAACTGGGAAACAGGGAGAGGCATTTAACTCATGCGAGTATGAAATTCCAATGCATATTTTCAGTGAGGCTCTTTAAAGTCTGACCCTTTCAACCAGTTCCTGAAGAAGCAAACAATAATTTGGGTGAACTTACAAGCTGCAGCAAATCATCGCAGTCATCTTACACCTGCATTGGTAGCAATCATCAGTCTTCCACACCGCGCCAAAAACATAGAGGTTTCTGTTCGACAGGCACCCTGCATGAGAATGATAGTCAGTAGATCAATGTGAACGCATATCAATAGATGTAGACCACAGTTTTATGTTGGTGGAAGAGCAATCACAGCACTGATTTCCCTCGAGTCACACCAGGGAAGAGTCTAGTGGTCAGTAGAGAGGGTCCGGTGTCTTTGCTCCTGAAGTGTCCATGCGTGCCTGACATGGCATGATAAAGTGGCAGCAGCCACATATCAGAGAAGCACTATTCTGCTCTTGCAATGAATGTGAGAAACGCCTTATCTTATGGCTGTGGTAGGATCTTTCTGCCCTTTCTGGTATTCAACGTACAGGTCAGACTTTAATTTCTCCTCCCTTCCCCTTTCTTAGTAGACTTCAACTTGCTCTGCTTTTTTGAAACATCAGCTGTGCTGTCTTTGCTTTCATTTCAGTGGCAGTTACCCCTCCCCAGGTTACTCAATGCTGCCTAAAAGTACATGGTTTTTGCCACCTGGGCGAGGACTTCAATTATACATCAGTCCAGAGGGTAACTATTGAACAGGGTAAAGTCTCTTTATGTGAGTTTCCAGAGATGCTTCCAGAGGGGTTGATTCCTGGGTGTGCAGCTGTTTGGATCACCCCTCAGCAAAGACTGTACTATACTATTCCAATATTTCTAAGAAAAAAAAAAGGCTTTGAATCTCTGAATTAATGCTTTGGGGGATGTTTAATATATTTGCCATTCTTACCGTATTTGCTGGCTGGTCTAAAATAACAGCGAGCATCACACAAAGTCCTTGAGAAGAGAAGGATCAAGTAAAGGAGCAGCAAGAATTTCTGGAAAAGAAACAAGAATTTTTATTTAAAATTATGTGGCTTTTTTTTTTTTTTTGAAAGGTTTAACAGATTAGCTTGCACAAAATTAAGGATCAATCCTACTATTCCCAATAATAAATGTTTCCAGTGGACATACACACAGAGACATACACACACACACACATTAGAAGGCACTAACTTACCATACTTGCATGGGCTGCTCACATTTCCTAATGAGAAGCTGTGTGTATATATATATATATAGCGAGGAAACAATGGCCAGTGCAAGGGGAGGTGATGTAAATGTGAGCACCTCAGGTGCCAATGGGCACTCTAACCCGTTCCGACCATCGATCAGAAGGTGGCATCTCAAAAAGCCTCACAAAAGCTTCTTTTTGTGCGCTGACATGCCTTGGCATCTTGATCTCCATTGTGCTGGTGTAAATCTGAAGAAACTCCAGCAGGTACACAAGTTACTCCACACCAGCATTAGTGCCGGTGGAAGAGTCCGACCCCCAGAAAGCTCTGTCCCCAGAACTGGCAGACCATCAAGGACTGGTGGGAAAAGGGCATGTGCTGAGCAAGGCAGCAGAGCACTATTGTTCGACTGACCTGCTCTGAGGAGATGGCCCCCAAGCCTGGAACAGGCCATTCATGCAGTGCAGTGGTGTGGAGAGTCCACTGTTCTCAGGCTGATTTATTGTTATTTCAATTATTGTATATGAGACACATTATTTTGTCCATATGTAGGGACCTGCAGGGCCAGGATGTAGTTTTTTATCTCCTAGTTGCCAAAGCAAAGCTGGGCTTAGAGGATAGAGGCAGATCACCATAACCAGATAACACCTTTTTGGGCAGCAAAAGCGAGATGAGCTGTGCATTGTCTCAGTCCAGATGCAAACACAACAGTCAGGATGATTGTCACCCACGGTTCTTCTCCTCCTGACAGTGGCAACAGCGATGCTAAGGATTGGGGAGAGGCAAAGAAAGCAAAAGTTCCGGTTTTCTTTCCCCATACGCACACCTGCCTCAAACAGAGCTGGAATCAAACAGCAGTGTTGTTTCTGCAACACTGAAATGAGGACATTTCTTTTAATACACACCTTGCCATAGGTGTCTGGGGTTTTGTGCTGCTAGACCATTATAACACACAGGATGCGAGGCTGAGTCCCAAAACCAGGCAGGGAAACTAGCTCAGATAGAGTCATAGAATCCTAGAATGGTTTGGGTTTGAAGGGTTCTTAAAGATCATCCAGTTCCAATCCCCTGCCCTGGGCAGGGACACCTCCAAGTTGCTCAAAGCCCCATCCAGCCTGGTCTTGAACACCTCTGGGGATGGGGAATCCATAACTTCTCCAGGAAGCCTGTTCCAGTGTCTCACCACCCTTGCAGTAAGGAATGTTTTTTCCTAATATCTCATCTAAATCTCCCCTCTTTCAGTTTGAAATGCTTGCCTCTTGGGGGCTGGAGGGATCCAAGGCTTTACTGAGTTGGAGCACAGGCATAACAAGTTTTAAAAGTTACCAGAGAATTCCCAGCATAACGATCTGCATTAATTCCATTAGCTTGGCTCTTTCAGCACACCTGGGTTTAATTAGACACCTTGATTGGTATGGCTGAACTCATTAGCTTCCACTGATTGACAAATAGCTAGAGGAAGCAAAGCTGCACTGAATGTGAGTTCTGGATAAAAGGGGCAGTGGCAGAAGGAGCATGGTCTCTTTAGGGACCTGGAGTAAAAGGGTGGTTGTGAAGGAGGTGGCTGCTGTGTTTTTGTGACAGAAGATTTGATTTATGTAAGTTCCTTTTGTTCGCTTGTTTGCATGTACTTAGTGAGAAGCTTTAAACCCTCTGTTGTAGTTTGCTTTTTGACTTTGTGGTGTGGACATTGGGTTTTGTGTTAACCTTGTGATTTTGGTAGGTTATGCTCTCTGTGTGGGGCCCTGCTACAGGGAACACTTGTGGTATCTAATGAAAAAATTCTTTTCTGGTAATCCTTAAATGAATGAGCATCTATCTGAAAGATATAATTTACTCAAAGTGACTTTGCTAGCTATGAGAAGCAGTAATGTGGAAATGGAAGGTAGCTCTTGTACTACTAAGTCTTTTAGTATGTGATATGGCTTTATTTTTATTTTAATTGAGACTATTTAATTATAGTCTAATGTAAGTAGGGGCCAGACCCACTTCAGGCCTGTCCCTGCTGTAACTCTTGCCAAACCTTGTGCTGTTTGGGAAGGGGTAAGTGTAACGTTTGCAAGGAAATGCACTGAGCAACCTCTGACTTGAAGGCTATGGTGGATTCTAAATTATTCTCTTAACTAAGATGATTAATTTCCCTAATAAGTTAACTATTCTTTTGTCCTTGGAGGGAACTAGATATGTTAATAACTTCCTCTATAAGTCTTGCTGTTTCTCAGGTAGACAAATGTATGAAATTCAGAAATAAAATAGGAGGTGGAAGTGTAGCGTGATGAAAGCAGTTGCTGCCAGAAGGGCCTGGGAGCTCCACCTCCTTAACCTGATGTGTACATTAAAGCACACTGTGCATCTTTGCTGCAGTGTTAAGCAAGTGTCCTCTGGAGGTTCTCTGTTAAAGGAAGATTAAGTTGTCCTAGCCTAGCTGATGGCCGTGATGGGTGAGAAGGTTGATTACCTATGAGACTTGGAGACCATGGGAGCTTGTTGATTTTCCTCTACACCTTCTCCATTGGGGTCTGTTGTGCTGGAAGGGCTTTTAACCCAGCTATAGCTGTACTGACTTAAGTTGAACAACTTCCTTCACTGTCTGGGAGGGTATGGCAGCAGTTAATGTATGGGTCTCCTCAGCTTGAGGTCTGTGAAGCAATGAGAGGAACATCCAGCACTGCCTTTCCCTGTTTATCCAGCTCTGCTTTCTGTCAGGGAAGTTGCCAAACTAAACTGTTTTAGACAAACCGCTACATTATTTGACCAGTGATTCTGTGCCAACTCAAGGAGGCAGTTCTGCCCTGGGAAGCTTTTGTCAGTTAGAAGGACTTGGAGTTTTCTGAGGAGAAGCCTGAAGTTGGAGGATCTGGGCTGTGGGTCCTTCCTCAAACCGGAGGGGCAGCTGGACGGTGGCTCCAGGTCACCAAGGCTCTGATTAGGGTATCAATTCCATAATTTGTTTGAAACTTTCTCACACTGAAAACATCTCTTCAGTAGTCTTCTGTGGCTTTAGACATGGTCT
Organism: Nycticryphes semicollaris; assembly: GCA_013400055.1. Taxonomy (NCBI): domain Eukaryota; kingdom Metazoa; phylum Chordata; class Aves; order Charadriiformes; family Rostratulidae; genus Nycticryphes; species Nycticryphes semicollaris. Next base: position 135,929 of record VXBJ01004241.1, read on the forward strand.
GCTAGCTGTCTGTTGCTTTGCCTTGTGTTTCCTAGTTCACTAAACAATGTGGTGGGCTTCAAAAGTGAGTTAAAACACATCAATAAATCTCACCTGGCTTCAAAATGGCTCATGTCAAACTGTTTTAAAGACAAGTTAGGAAGGGAAGCTGATGTTCCTTCTGGTTCTGACAACTGGTTTCCTCCCTTCTTAGTTGAAGTCATGGGAGTGAACCTTTAGGTAGGACCTCTATTTGCATTCATGTGTGGGCAACTACATTACTCTGTGGTGAGAGCAGTCAGAGCTGCATCCATGGCTCCTCTTGGAAGCTCAGGTAGATGGACATGGCCCAGAGCAAACTGAGAATGCAACACTTTCTGAATTAATCCAAATGATCATTAACAGTGTAGGAAGCTCTCTGCTAGATGAGGTCTCCTTAGGAACACAGAAGTACTTAATAGCTTTGCTTGTGTAGAACAGGAGGGTCTTGGTCTGTCTAGCAGAGCAGCTCTCTGCAGAGGGCTTTTTGCCTCTCTCATCTTTGTCCCCATTAGATTTAATCATCTAATGATAGTTCTCTCCTTACTTCAGCTCTTCCTGAAAGCACAGGTTTCTCACTAAGAGGACTGGAATCTTTTTCCCGGTGACAAGGACTGCAGGAAGCCCCGTGATAGTGATGGATGTCTACTTGATGATTCGCCGTCACAAGACAACAATCTTTACTGAGGCCAAAGAGACAACAACTGTGTATGAGCTGAAGAAGGTGGTGGAGGGAATACTGAAGAGGCCACCAGAGGAGCAGCGGCTCTACAAAGATGACCAGCTGCTGGATGATGATGACAGGACTCTGCTAGACTGTGGCTTAAGCAGCCAAAGCTGCCGTCCTCATGGTCCTGCCACAGTGGGCTTGGCTTTATTTAGACCTGGCAGTGGCACCTTTGAACCACTCCGCATTGACCCCTTCTCAAGCACCCCCGAGCTGCCTGATGTTATGAAGACACAGGAGTCTGGTAGCAGCTCTAGCGACCAAGCCTTGCGTTAAAACCAGCATCTCCTGGTTTGCCTCTTGCAGACAGGGTACTGGTCTTGTCTATGTGTCCTGTATCCACCCACCCCCTTCCAAAAGTGTCTCTCTGACCAATAAAACATTGCAATTTAATTCCATGATGTCAGTGTGCTGTAGCATCCAGGCAGCCAACACAACTGTTTCTTGGGGTCCTTCTTCCACTTTTAGCGCTGGGGAAGAAGGGTGGCAGCGGCTGGTTACATGGGCACCTCCAGAATTGTAAATTGGTGTCTTCTGCCATTTGTGTTTCTTCCAGCCAATGCCTGTGGCCTTGTATAACGATGAGGGTAAAGCCATACATGGCAAGCACTAATAGAATGAAGCATTCATAGCTGTGTAGTTGCAAATTTGAGTGTCTTACTGCATTTTTGTACCTGTGGACTTGGTTTCTTCTGTTAAGGATGCCTTTTACTGCCAACAGTAATGTGTAGCAGGAAAGTACACACACAGCTCTGAACTGCTGGGGCTTTTTGCTCTGGGGGAAGAAGTGTTGCATGGACTAACCTGGTACACAAGCATTTGTTTCTCTGTCTTCATCTTGACTCCTGACTCCTGTCTGAGAAGTCTGGCTGGAAATCTTGGGGGGCAGGTATACAGAAGGAGCTTCTAGTCCTACCCATAGCAAAATCTTTAGGAAGACTGTAACCTTAAGGCCTGAGCAGAGGTAAGGTCAGCAAATGGAGCTTATTACCATGAAAGTTAAGGGATGCAGCACTAATACCATGCACATCAATTAATTTCTAAAGCTGATATTAAGTATGGTAACTGTCATGGGCAGTTGAAAACCTCTATCAACTGGGCAAAGATTTTTATTTTTTTCTTTCTTCAAAGAGTTAGGAATTACTTTCTGGCATCTGCCTTCTCCATTCTTGAGAAGCAAGAACAATGCAGTGGGAAAAGGGGAGTATAGCTAGAAACTGATACAATAAAACAGCAGTTTGAGAGGTCAGTAAGAAAGAAGTTGGTTACCACAAGCTTTAAAGTATGAGTTTGGTCTTACCAATGCTTCTACTGTTAAGAAAGATTAAGTAGTTTCTCTTCCCAAACAGAATTGACTGCAGTATTATTTATTTTTCTGTTATTACTATGAACTAGCCTATCTCAGAATTAATGAGAGGCTTTTCTTATTATGCCTAATGATGGCTTGAAGACATCGTGTCTGGCTCATCTCACTGCTGTGCTGCAAGGAGGAAACTCCTGGGTTCTCATCTGTGAGCAATCAGAGGTGCTAATGAAACTCTGAAGTAGTGTTATTGCTAACTTCTCCTGTGCCAAGGCTAATTTGGGCAGGGCAGTTAAAAAAAAAAAAAAAAACCAAACCCACAACCCTCTTAAAACTACTCAGTCCCATCTGTGATGCCTCCTTAGGTATCAAATACAAAGATATAGGCTACAGACACTACTACAATGGCACCTGCATTTTTAAACTTCACTAGAGTGAACAGAAATTGAGCCCAAGTCTGGCAGCTGGGTCAGGACCTGGGTTTCTGTGTTCTCTGTGACTCTGACAGATCCATCCATTCCCTCCAGCACAGGAGCACAGTGGCAGAACGAGGATGCCATCTAGTGACTGTAGTCAAACTATAGGAGCAAAAAATGAACAAACCAAGGAAAAACATCAGCAGTGAGAGAAAAAGAAAGTTCCTGAGTTGTCATATTTGTAGATAAATAAGCTGTACTAATGTAGCTGGGATGTAACAGCAAGAAATACAACCAAGCTCCTGGTACCTCCCACTTGGTTTGCTGAAGAACATAGGTTCTCTCTGAAATCCTGGGCTGGCAGTGAGCACCAGACTAAGAATGCTGGCCTGCTACTCTCTGTTTCTTGTACAATTTTGGTCATTCTAACTTTTGAGCCCCTTCTCACCCAAAGGGGAGATAGAAGAATCCCCCATTTGAAAGAAATACTCGGAAGAAAGTGAAGGAGGGCTATTGTCTGCTCAACAGTAATTATATCCTAAAAATGTAGGTCTGAGGCTGGCCATGAAGCCAAACCAGAACTTCTGGGTGGTATGCTCTGTTAGGTCCCGGTCTCGCAAACAGCTCTGTAATATTACTATCAATCCTGGCAGAGACAAACTCATTTAACCATTTGTATAATTCTCTGTTAATATGAATGAATGTGTTCAGGAGTCTGCCTTACACAGCCAAATACTACAAAGAAGGGCAAACAAGTGAGCTGGAAAAGGAGACTTCTGTTAAATAATCCAGTCTATGGCTTCAGGAGACCAGGGAATGTTGAATGAATGCCGCGCCGAGTCAGACCCCTGCTCACCTCTCCTTGACCATCTCCTTTGGTGTGCAAGGACACAAAGCATTCCTCTGATCAGGAGAGCATTCCAGTAAGTTAGACTCTTGCAGGCCCTGGGAAGCTTCCCCTATGTACAGGACATCGGGAGACTAAGGGATAGCGCTGTTAGGAGAAATAAAGGGAGTCCCAAACCTAGGAACTGAAGAGGGGAGGCAAAGCACCTCAGGGAGCTGCTGTTCTTTAATGAGACAGCAATTTGGCTCAGAATAGCATATTGGGGAAGCTACACAGTCCCGAGCTGGTATTTCAGTCTGCTCCAGCTACTCTTTCACACTTCAGACTGAAGTGTCTTCTATGTTATACAACTTAAGAAATGAATTATATCACAGTCTCTGGGCCATTATAGATTCCTGTTAAATGAAATTTCTTGTTTTTGTAGATTTACCCCATCTCTGAAAGGCCAGGGCAGCAATGGGAGAAGCCTCTGGAATTATGGTGGAGAAAATACTAGAATATTTTGAAGGAGGTTATCTTGTGGTGGCAAAAGAATGCAGCTTATCAGTACTTCATAACGGAGATCTACTTGAAGTATTGACTATATAAAAGCACTCAAGCCCTGGAGAAGTGTAAAAAGGTCAGGTCAGTGGTTGGGACTTGCTCACTGAAATAAATGACATGGGAAAACAGAATTTTAGGATGGGGAGGAGCGTTCAAGTAACCAGATCTTGCTGAGTGTTTTAGATTCCTCATATGAGTTGCTTGTTGTGGAGTTTCATGTCAATATATGTTATAAAGCCAACATGAGCTTTCCTGCATACCAAGGGGAGAGGTAACTAAGAACAAAGTCCACAAGCAAAATTGTAGTTAATTGAATTTATTTAAGTTTTCCAAAATTGACACAAAGCAGAACGGGAACTGCAAATATCTAGCTTCTTTGGTATGCATAATGTAAATGAGATGCGTACTTTCCTTGTTTGTGATTGTTTGATTTGGATTTTATTTTTAAGACTCTGCCAATAATCTTAATGGAAACAAATGAATTGGGTACAAATCCATTAGGCTTTAGGTGATAAACACTGTTAAATAGGAAAACTTCCATCAGATTTACGTGTGTTTGATTTAAAGGACTTGGTAGGCTAAGCACTAGACTTCATTTTTAGGGCAAGAACGTCTTTCCAGAATCCAAAAAGACTTGCCTTGAAAAGAATTGCTGGGGGTAGAGGTCCAGCTATCTGAAATTGCCTGGCTTCTTAGCAGGGCTACCAGGAGAACTATGACCTACCAGCTGGGGAGCAGGGGACCTCTTCTGCTCTGCCTGGGCTGTGCTGCCTTCCAAGGTTCTGCAGAGTCTCTTAAGGCTTTAACATGTCAGGATAATTAAGGCAACTCTTATGTGAACGTTTCCTTTCCACTATGTGGAGCTAGTGGTGTTATGATCCAAGGCTTTGAGGGTATAGGGATGTATTTTTTTTGGTGTGGGACAGTAGCTGTTTGTGTTGAAATAGTGAAATGCCAAGACAAAACACCTCTTGGCAAAAGTGGGAAGAGCAAAGCAGAGCTTTGTACACCCTGTCTCCATCTTCTTGATTCTGAAGGTTTTGTCTTCCTCCCACAGCTAGACTTCTTGCTCCAGAAGGGAGCCAAGTCCCTGCTGTCCTGGTGTTCCAAAACTAGATACGAAGGGTGACATTATCTGTTTCTGTGTTGGAACTTGGAGTGGACAAGAGAAGGGCAGACTGCTCCCTGGAGGATTTCTGGATTTGACATGGAATGAATCTTTCCTACTTCTGCATAGCAGACAGGGTAGATCCATATATCATAACAAGCTTTGGCACATAGTGGAGAAACGTGCTTAGGTGGATTTCAAATGTGGTTAAATAGGTGTGGACCTGTAGGAGTGCCAGTAAAGCTGGCTTTTCTGGAATTTGGGTGCATAGGTCTACTCAGCCTCAAAAAGGAAAGTAAATCTCTCATTACAGCTTACTTAGGATTTGATGTTTTCCATAGACGTGTCTTGCAACTGAACCTGGAAGTCTCTTGCTGAGAGAAAGACATCCATGGAGTAGTTTGAGTTGGATGGGATATTGACACACTCTTCCTGTTATGGGGAAGTAGAGCATGGAGATACAGAATGCTCATAGTCACCTGTGGGAAGAGGCAAATGAACACGTGTACCCATGAAGATGACAAGGCAGCACCTGAGGGAGAGCTCATACCAGCACGGGTGTCCCTCTCGGTTATTGTTTGTGGATTTGCTGAGCTTATTCCCTGTTTAAGCCTAGACCACAGCAGTCTCTTCATCCACCCACGGTCCTGCCCATGGCCAGGGTAACAACCTGAATTTCTTAAGTGTTAATCTGAATAAAACACCCTTTCTCTTACCCAAACCCGAGGTGAAGGACTGTGGGTGCAATGAAAGTAGAGTGCTGGGTCAAACTGGGTAGCTGGTGGCTCTTATAGTTCATAGGTTAGGCAGGTCCAGGGAACTATATAGGATGAAAGATCATCATATAAGACATTGTACTAGAAAAGAAAGCGTTTAAAAATATTTTTATGTTGCTTTTCGTGTCTGTTGTTTTGGGGTTTTTTTTTTAATATTAATTTCTTAGGTTTCCATCCTCAAAGAAGAAAATAAGTCACATGAAGTTCTGATGCTTCATCTAGTTTTATTTTAGCTTTAAGCTACAGCTGTGCACAGATAACAGAATATGTTCCCAGAAGTGTGACTGGCGAAAAACTAAAATTAGCAGCTACTGAGGGTGCTTAAAAATGTCAGTTTTAATTTCTGCTCTCAAGGAAGAAACAAGTGAGTTCTTTCTTCATGGGGAAGCAGAAGGCAGAGAAACCAAGGGAGTCTGTTCTGAGTGGATATTCAGTTTTATTATATGCTTGATTTTGACTAGATTTTACTCAACAGCTGCAGTTTTCAGTGTTTTTGAGTTTGAGAGGGAGAAAACCCTTAAAAGAAAAAAGGAAATATCTCCCAAATCCACAACCTTCTGTTAGCCCACCCACCCAGGGACTGGACATTCTTTTGAGTGATCATCTTTCTCCACTACTTTGTAAGTGCAGGTCTCCTTGTTGAAAATGCTCACACACTTCTCTTCATCGTAGCCAGATGGTGTTACAAAGCTGTCAGTGGAAGAAAAAAAAGACAAAGAGGTGATGAGGCCAAGAAGTACATGGCTTCCATTTGAGATGGTATCTCCATTTTTAACAGCAAGAGGCGATCCTGAAGAGGTGCTCAGGAACCAAAAAGGGAGCTCACACAATGCCCCCAGCTCAAAAATAAATCAGCCTGCTGCTCAAGCAGGGTTAGGGGAGAGTTGTTGTTTACTGGTCTGATTTATGCCCAGGGGATTTTTGTTCTATTTGTTTCCTACTCAAATATAATTTATTTTTCTTTTCACCCACAATGTGTAACAAGAATTGCATGAGAGGTTGGGTGTCACTACAGTAAAAATTACAGACAGGCCAGTGTAACCTGAGATGCTTCTCAGAGTAAAGAGAGACTACGTGTGGCTTTGGGAAGATGTGGATTAGGAGCAGTAAAAAAAATTAAGTAACACTGTGTTCTCTCTTGAATCAGTATCTTGCCTGAAGTTATAGCTTCAAGCAGAATTAAGGGTTTTTTTTTAAAGTCAAGAATGCTTGTCAGAGGAACTTCTTGAATATTCAGGGATGATGGTGTTGGGTTAATGCAGAACTTTGTGATACAAAGCGAGTGAGAGGAGGTTCACACTCATCTCTTGATGACCCCTTGTGTGAAGGGAAGTGCTTTGTGCTGTACCACGGCAGCAGAGGAAAATCCCCCCACACACCCCAAATGCTGCTCTGAACTCACCTGGAGCAGCACTGAATTCCACTCTTGTCACAGGAACAGTCATGGCAGTCTTCTGTCTTCCAGGAACCATACTTATGCACCTCTCCATTTGAGTCAAGGCAGCCTGAAAACACAGTGTGCAGCGCTATCGCTTGTGCAAAGCAGGTGGGATCTTTGTTGGCTTTTTCCTTTCAACACCCCCATATAGCAAACGCTGAGGGTCCCCAGCTGAGCAGGACTGCTACTATTCTAACACTTGGAGAAGGGTGTCCAGGGTCCCCGTGTTTCCTGGCAGCAACAGTTTTCCTGGAGCAGCTCCTTTTTAAGCATGGAAATGGGAGCACCCAGTGGAAAGGAAACTAAGCACAGATCTGATCAGAATTAAGTGAGGACTTGGACTTCCTCCCTCATTAACACCAAGTGTGGTTGACTCCTCATTTCAAACAAGATTAACTCTGCCCACAAAACTTCTCCCAGTCCACGTATTAGACGTAAAGTTCCCATCCAACTGTGATGGAATAGAGTTCCTAAATGAGTGATCTGGAAAGCAGGATTTCATTAAGACGGGACAAGACAGAGTGGAGGATTTGGGGGTTCTAGGTGTCTTTGCCTACAAATATGTTCTGTTTCTTTGGCAACACTACCTTCTTTTTCTAGTAGTAGCACTAGCTTTCCAAGAAAAAGCTCTGTTTTGGGGCACTCAGTTTATTTTGCCTACTGGCACACATCAGCTCTTCTTGTGCCCAAATAATGGTGTGTTTTGAATTCCTATTTTCCTTCAGCTCCACTCATCTGTAGATGGATAGACCAGCTGTGTTCAGGAAGAGCAGTCCCAGACTCAAGGGGACTAGTAATTTCATTCTTAAGAACTTTCCTTGGGATAGGAAAACAGCTAATGAGTGGATTGATCAGGGTGCTGAACTCTTGCTATACTGACCCCCAAACAGAGTAAAAGGGCCTTCACCTCCCTTCTCTGTATTTCTAAATATGTTGCCATAGTGAAAATGTGAATTGGTACTCCATGCAGTTGGATAAACCAAGCCTATGCTACTTTGCTGGACAAAATTTGGCCTGTGTGATGTTCCTCAGATAAACTCTTCTCTTTTTTTTTTAATAATATATTAAAAATTCCCTGCTCTCTATACCCTATTTCCCCTCAATTTCTTAGTGGTTTCTTTCCACTCTTTCCAATTATTTCTGAATTATGACACATGCACCAAACGGACAAATAGTATCAGGCAGTGACCAGTGTCTGCCAAGTTGAGGACAGTTGACTTCTTACCTACGATCACACCGTTAGATATCCCTGGCTTGAAGGTCTCAAAGTAGCAATAAGCGTTGGACAGTGCCACGCTAATGGCAAGAAGAAGGCAGGCCAAGATGGTTTTCTGAACAAGAAAGCAGAATTCATATAAATACTTAAGTAACTATTAAGGTATCTTGATGATCATAGAATTATAAAACCCAGTCCAGGACAGAAGAGACCTCTAGGATCATCTAGTCTGACCTCCCCACAGTCAGCAGGGACACCCCCAACCAGACCAGGCTGCCCAGGGCCTCGTCAAGCCTCCCCTTGAATATCTCCAGGGAAGGGTCCTCAACCACCTCCCTGGGCAACCTGTTCCAGTGGTCCACTAATACCAATGATAAATGCTACTATTAGAAAAGGGAAAACATGATGTGGTTTCAAATCATAAACCAATTGTCTTCTTCAGTTCAGACACTTTAACACACGGAGTCAAAAATGCTGAGACATTTTGAAGAGGCAGAGCATCAAGTGGAAACGAGGGAAAAATACTGTTTAAGTCAAGCATTGCCTAATACAGGATTGAAAGACTTGGGTACCATTTGTGAAAGGTCCCTTCCCCACTCATTTTTCTTGTTGTTATTTCCTCCACAGGATTGGTGACCAACCATCTCTGACACTAACCTCACTCACAGTTGTAAACACTTCTTCACTGGAGACTGAAGGACCCACTGGATGTTTCATCCTAATACTGAACAATTAGGAATAAGCTGAAGAACATTAGGTGAAGTAGAACCGTCAAGATTTGGCCCTGCTTTGGGCAGGAGGTGGGATCAAATGACCTGCAGGTCTCTCTTCCAACCTAGATAATTCTACATTTGATGACCTTTGCCAACAGGTCTTTCTGGAAGCTTAGCTTAAAATCCTCAGCGAGTCTCCTATCCTTCAAATGTTTGAAGGGCTTTCGCTAGGGATACAAAAGGAATAAATGCCAGAACTTTAGGGTGGAATTAGCTCTGATGAATTTAAAATCTTGGAAAGAGAGGGAAGGTAGACCAGGAATAAACAACGTATTCAAGTGTATCGTATTTGTATGTGGGGGTTTATGGACAGGGGTACAACTGGTGACGTCTAAAAAGACATCATATCTGAGAGCTGAGATGAGGAAAAAACAGCATTTAATTTTCCAGATAAGAGGTTAGACCCCTTGCGGAACTGCAGCAGAGCTGCAAATGAGTAATCATCAAGATAATGTTTTTGAGTTTAACGTTATCCAGAGACTTTTCACAAAAATGAAGGCCAGTTTCAGACTGAGACACAGCAGAGCTGCTTTCCGTCAGAATAGAGATTACCTCCAAACATTACATGTAAGTGAAAACAGATTATAATAAAAGCCTTAGCTGGAGTCCTATTAGACTTCTCCTACTATACACATGCTGATATCTTTTACCCAAGGTTCTTACCTGCCTGTGCCTGTCTGACTTTAGCTTTCAAAATACAGAATTTCTATTTTCTCCAAGTTGCCTAGATCTTTAAGCACTGAGATAAATCCAGCAGAACCCCCTTTAAAATCTGCAGCAAAAAGCCACGATCTTTTACAGTATAAGATGTAGGGACTCACCATTTTTGCAGAATTATGAAGTTTCCAGCAAGGAGACAACCTGTGAGAAGCCCATCAGCTCAGAGCACTTATATAGAGAGGGATTTTATGATAACAGTCCTTGAGCAAACTGAACATGCCTGAATGACTCCAATGAGGTTTCTGCAAAATGACCTCATTTGGGTGGACATCGTTAAAAGGAGCCAATTATGTACAGGGAGGTTTTGAGGAAAAAGGTGTGGCTTTTGTGCCACAAACAGATCTGGAAGGCAGTTATGGGAGTGTCTTCAAAATGAATTTCAAACCTTCCTAGGCTTTAAAAGAGATAAACTCTGAACAATCATCCAGCTTTCTTGTTCGTTGGCTGAATTCTGAAGAAGGCTCTTTGTGGAAAAGGAGGGGTCATTGGAAGGGTACCACACCAAGTGAGGTTTCTGTGGAGACAGGCTGGCATCTGTGAGCCCGAGAAAAGGGTTCTGGGTAACTTTTCTTCGTTGTTTAGTTTTTCCTCTTGTAGTTCAACCTCAACTGTCAACCCCACAGAATCTAGCAGCCAGAGTAGAATCAGAGAATCATTCAAGTTGGAAGAGACCCTTGGGATCATGGAGTCCAACCATCAGCCCCACTCTACAAATTCCTCCCCTACACCATATCCCTCAACACCACATCTCAACCACTCTGAAACACACTCAGGGATAGGGCCTCAACCCCCTCCCTGGGCAGCCTAGTCCAGTGTCTGACCTTCACTTTCTGTGCAGAATTATTTCCTAATGTTCAACCTAAACCTACCCTGTTGCAGCTTGAAGTCATTCCCTCTCGTTCTATCGCTAATTCCCTGTGAGAAGAGACCAGCACCAGCCTCTCTACAATGTCCTTTCAAGTAGTTGTAGAGAGTGATGAGGTCTCACTTCAGCCTCCTCTTCCTCAAACTAAACAGTCCTGGCTCCTTCAATTGCTCTTCACAAGATTCATTCTCCAGGCCCTTCACCAGCTTTGTTTCCCTCAATGTTCTTGTCTCTGGTGAGGTTTTTTCACGTACATCACAAATTGTAAGGCTGGTCTGCTGGCGTGAAATTTTGTGGAATTTCTTACAGCCAAAAACCCCAGTCAACTTGCTGGGTTTGGTGCTGAGTGACAGAGAACGCGTTTGCTGTGTTACAGAAAACCAAAAATCCAACCAAAGTGCACGTGTGTTTTCTCTCTCTCTCAATGTTTCAGACCAGTAGTGACCACCCAGCTGTTCCTACTGCAGAAGAGCCCTCTCTATTTTCTCAGTGCAAGCTATGCTAGGTGTGGAGAGAATTTCTTGCCAGCAGCTTTCTTTGGAACACAGCAGCAAGCGACTTGCCAAAGCCTGGCCAGTGTCTAGGGACAGTGGAGAAGCTTTTCATGTTGAACTGTGACCTCAGGGGACCCTATGGACATGTTTTTGTGCTGAAACCACTCAGAACAGAAAACTCTATGTATATAGTCCATCACATATAGATTATTGAGGCCATTTGTGGCCCGTATTACTTTGTGTTTATTCTCCACATTATTTGTGTATGGGATGATCAGTGGCTTGCTTGTGCAGGGGACAGGTGTCTCCAACTCTTGAAATCTTGTGTTGTGTTCTCAGTAAGTTTACTTCTTACTAAAAACACCTGAAGTCTATGAGTGCTCTGCCCAGTTCTGTACCCTCTTTCCACTTATTCTGCTGAACAGAGTATCCTGTTTCTTCCTATGACAGGGAAAATCTTGGGGACTTTCTTGAAGTTTTACCTGTTTTACTTAGTGATTCCTCACCTGGGACTTCTGGTTACATCTCATTATTTGACCACAAAGATAATGAGAGGAATGCAAGATGATTAGACTTGTTTTTTCTGTACCTTTCAGTGGTGGGCAATCAACAGAGAGAAGTACAGCATTTGTTCAGAGTAGTAATGTTATTTTTAAAAGAAAACCAACAAACTAGCTAATATCTATGAAAAGCATTACTCTGTGAATGATTTAAAGGTAGAAGAGATGCACTAAAATGAAAGGAGTCCAGGAAGCTTGTTTCTTAACCCAGCATTTCAGTACTAATTTCCCATTCTTGAGAGGGATCAGCTTCCAGTAGGAAGGAGAAAGTGCAGAATTCCTTATGGAAGCCAAGTTCACACATCCAGCCATTAAAATCAGGAGGGGAAAAGCAAGAGGAAGAGTGAGGCGTATCAGCCCACAGATTATAAGTAAACGTAACTTGACAAATAAATTCATCTTGCCTTTAAACTGACAATGCTATGTATTGGTTTTACAGTTAAAATCTGCCACGTTTGTGTTTGAGAAAGGACAACTGTTTTAAGGTAAAGCAAACTGCACTAAAATATACTATTGTGCACTATTGACACAGAAACGTAATGTAAACGCAGTAGAAGGAAGTTTTATCTGGTTTAAACATTTTGGTTCATACACCCACAAACCTCAAAGCCTGAAGGAGTTGAAATTCCAATAGTCATCAACAAGCAGTTTGGTTACTGGGAATGATGGAAAAACAAACTGGTACCTCCCCATGTTTCTGTCCTACAAATATAACTCTGTTCTTTGCACTATGCAAATAACGACAAGTATTCAAAACAGAGGGTGAGTGATATTCACAGAATGATATGAGGTTGGAAGGGACCTCTGGAGATCATCCAGTCCAACCCCCTGCCAGAGCAGGGTCACCCACAGCAGGTCCCACAGGAACGTCTCCAGGCGCATTTGGAACGTCTCCAGAGACAGAGACTCCACCACCTCTCTGGGCAGCCTCTGCCAGGGCTCTGCTTAGATGGAACTTTCTAGGCTCAAAGTCTGTGTCCGTTGCCCCTTGTCCTACCAAGACAGGACAGTCCTGTGATACATCATCCTGCTTTCCTGCAGCTGGATCATCTTGTGAATGCCAAAAAAGAAAATAGCCAAACCCCAAAATTATCCATGGCAATGTTGTTAACATTATGAGATAATCAACTAGTTTTCATAAGAAAAACGTAGCCTTGATTTGAAAGACTATAGTAGGGCAAAACTTGGAATGCCGAAATCGTTCCAGTACCACCTGGCACAGTCCCAGGCTACAACAAACTGGATGTTCATCCTGATGTGTGCAGTTCTTAGTGGTTTGAATTGAACAATAATCCATGGGGAGCCTCCAAGTCCCTTTTGCCAGTGATAAAAGTGTTTATTTTTAAAACTGAGATTTTAAAAGCATATATGAAAACTTTTTTTTTCTGAAGAAACAGTTCTGTGAGCTATTTCAGTAGGAAGTCTTTGGATCTCCATGGTCAAAATATTGCTTCTCATAAGAAGCTGCAGCTGCTTGTTCTGTAAGTGAGAACACTCCTTCAAGTCCCAGTTGAGGCTGAAAACTCTTTGGAGAAAACTTACCTTAAGACCTTAAACAACATGAGAACGCTCATTTCCACGTGCTGCCGTTTAGGGGAAATTTGAGGACTGACGTGATTAAATCAGTGAATGGAAGTCAGCTTTTAAAAAAGGCATACGCAAATGTTTGTACTGGAAAAAGCTAGAGTGATTCTAATTCTGGCCCCTGAACGTATTTTCAGCCTTGCAGGAAGCAATTGCACAGAAACATGGAGTTATTGACTGATACCCAGTCTGTGGTGTGGAGAACTTTAAAAGGCTAAGAATGTAATACCAATGCTTGCAAAATACTTGGATTTTTTTTTCCCCAAAAGGAGTCATCTTAAGTGAAGCCACAAGAAAGTTTTAATAAATGTTCATGGGCAAATTACCAAAAACAAAGCCAGAGAAAACATACCACGTTAAATCCTTCTGATTTTCCTGTGTGTCCTGACTAGAAGCCATTGTACAGCATGTCCCAAACAGTGCACCCCTTCCAAATGATAATGGATTTTGATACCTGGTGAGTTAAAACATCTGCTCCAACTCTTGTCTGGAACAGAACCTGCAAAGCGTGAGCGTGGCTTGGGCCGGCGTGCTGGGGTACGGTTTGTCAGAGCTGTGAGGCGAATGCATTCCTTCCTCAAAGAAGATGACATTGCCTCATGTTATTGCATAGAAAGAGCCATCATTTATGAAGGGTTTCTGGATGTTTCATCTGGATTTATTGTGTTCATAAAAGCTCAGCGATACTAATGCAAGTAATGACAGAAATGAGACATTGCATCTAATTATGCACCTTGTACACTGAATTAGAACAATTGGGAGATTAGAAGTGAGATCCTGAAGTGCTCTCCCTTACAAGACCTCCCAGCTTCTCTGCTGGCGAAGCACCTGTAGGAAGGGGAGAGGAATTCCACAGCGCGGAGGCGTTCAGAGCAGGTGGGCTGTTAGCCCACACGAGAGTAGACAACGCACTCCTTTGAGGGGTCACTCTTCTGCACCACGTCGTAGTTACAGCTTTCCTTGTTGAAAATGACTTTACAGTTCTGTTTGTCATAATTAGTAGGGGTGTTAAAGCTGTTGTTGGCAAAGAGAAAGCAGATGTTAAATTGAGAGCGATAATAAAAAAAAAAAAGGTAGGATAAGAGGACGGGAGGATGTTGGAGAGAGATAACTTCAGAGCGGAGCCTTTTTACTCTAGAGTCAGTGTATTCACTGGAGAAAAGCAGCTCCAATGACTCAGATCATCATAAGCACTTTAGAGGAGCTTCATTTAAGTCCCTTATGGAATGAATTCCCTCCCACCCCCACCTTCTCTTCTAAGGAAAGACTTAACTGCAGTGTAAGAGGGTTCACAAGTTTCTCAAAATTAAAGGTAAGCACCAACTGGATGACTTTGGAAGGGCCTGTGTCCAGTCCCAGTCAGCAAAAAGTGAGCTACAGTAAATGACCCAAATGATCCTTGGCTGATCTCCATCCATGATCCAGGCTGTACGTGACCTACTCTAGCTCTGTGACATGGGTGAGGAAAGGCTCTTTTGTGCCCCTAGAAACTCATTTATCCCCAGTGCATGGGAAGTGATGTTTTTTCTACGAGCAATGATGCCAACATGAAGTTCAGACTTACAGGGAGCAGCAACTCATTGCATGTGGGCTGCAGCTGCACTGGAAGCAACTTTCTGTCCTCTCAATCTTTCCGAAGGGGTACAGTTTTCCATCCATGACACAGCCTGGGTAAGACAGCAGCAAAACAAAACATGATCTTTAAGCCTGCATGTAAAGGCTGAAAAGTTTCAAACTTGTTTCAAGTTTTCTGAAAGACATTTTTCTTGACAACAGCAAAGTAGATGTCATTTCATTCTCCAGGTCATTACCCAGATTATTTTGAGAGCTTGACGTCTTTCTGACGTTTCCTCCCGCCCTTGTATTTTGAGCCCTTCCTGGCAGCTCCACACAGAGCTGAGCTGCCGCAGAACAACCAAGTGAAAAGACTTTTCCAGTCCTTACCGTTGTTGGCCTGCCCTGGCTTTTGAACTTTAGTAAAGCAGTATGCATCGCTCAGGGTCACTATGATGCCCATTGCAACAAGGAAAGCCAGAAAGTTCTTCTGTAAAAGAGACACAGAGCCCATGGGGTGAATTTAATTCCACTTTGAATATCTTTATTTTCAAAAGTGAAGTCACTGAACCTGAAGCAAAAGTTAGAAATAACCTTTTGTGTGCACGAAAATGTTGGAAAAGGGCACTCCAGCTATTTCTCTGAACCGATGACTTTGTCCTTTAGGTGGGAAGAGACAAAATGATATGACATAAATGTGTCAGCAGGATCACTGCCTGCCACAGTCCAACCTCTGGAAATAACAAAAAGCTTCAATAGTCAGCTTGAAAGTCCTGTCAGACTCTTATTGGTGCTTTATTTGCTGCCTTTGACTCAGATTTACCTATTTCTCCAGCAAATCACTGTCTGAATAGAATCCTATTACTTCCCTTTCGGGTACAACCGATTCAGATTTGGCAGTGGAGTGGAGTTCTCAGACCTAATTATATTCCAGCCAGTTTTCTGAAAATAGGTGGCTGTGATGGTTTAACCCCAGCCAGCCGCTAAGCACCACAGAGCAGCTCACTCGCTCATTCCCTCTGGTGGGACAGGGAGAGAATTGGAAGAGTAAAAGGGAGGAAGCTTCGTGGTCTGAGATTAAAAGGCAGTTTAGTAGGTAAAGCAAAACAAGGAATTTGTGAGAGAAGTCGAGAAGAAAGACTGAAACTCTTAAACTGTGCCTGGCTGTCCTGGTTTCAGCTGTGATAGAGTTAATTTTCTTTCTAGTAGCTGCTGTGTTTTGGATTTAAGATGAGAATAATGCTGATAACGCCTCTTGCTTTGGTTGTTGCTAAGTGATGTTTATATTACTCAAGGACTTTTTCAGCTTCCCATAGAAGCTGAGAGGGAGCACAGACAGGACAAGCTGGCCAAAGGAATATTCCATACCACAGACATCATGCTCAGTATAGAAATGGGGGTTGGCTGGAGGGCGGAGTATATAAATGGGGGTTGGCAAACCCACTCAGGACAGGCTGGGTAACCTGTCATTGGGTGGTGGGAGCAACTTGTGTTGTATCACTTAATTTTATATGTTTTTTTACCATTATTATTATTATCATCTAACATTACTGTTCTATTAAACTATCTTTATCTGAACCCACGATATTTTGGTGGGTTTGGGCTTTTTCCCTCTCTGTTTCACCCTCTTCTCCTTACCTTCCTGGAAGAAGGAAGGAAAGGGAGAGTGAGTGAGCAGCTGGGTGGTCCCAGCTGCTGGCTGGGGTTAAACCATGACACTAACTAAAGGAAAATTGTCCAAGCAATTCCTCTTCCATAAAGTTGTAGGATGTGACATTGCAGCTGGTCTCTGCTGCAGCACAGGCCAGTTCTACCAGAAGGTCTTACTGCTGTCAACTCATGTCTTTATAGAAAAGCTTAAAATCCTTTTGCTGTGATGGGCTGCCTTCTGTGAACGTTTTATCCTCTGTTTGCTCCCACATTTGTCCTTATCTTGCCATTCCTAGAAATGCCAGTCAGATGAACTCGGGCATGCTCCTCTTTCTGTAGATCAAAGTTCTGGACCTGCCACCAAACCTAAAGAGAAACAGAGGGGGAAGCCTGTGGTGTCTGATCACTGTCTGAACTGGCTTTATGCTGGGCCAACCAAAGCATACGTCAGGGATGTCAGATTATGACTGTTACACTGATGCCAAGGGCTCTTACTTAAATACCAGAGTTGTGCTGTTCCGGGAGGTCTGTAAGCAAGGCACTTCAAGGAATTTTCTTTCTTCTTTTTTCCCCCATTTGCTTTCTTAAAAAGGGGATGCCACCAACCCCCTTGCAGAATAGCACCTTCCAAACTGGATTTAACAGCCTTTGGAAGTGGGTGAATTGAGGTGGAATGAGATACCAGATCTTTTTGTTCAACTAAGTCTTGTCTGAATATAGACAAGCCCTCAGGAAAGATCAGGCACGGAACAAAGTAGATGATAATTTCGCCCTTTATTTATGAACCTATTCAGAAACTACTGCCTCTTCTGTAAAACTTATGCCATTCCAGAGATTCTCATCAAGGGTACTAATTGACTTCTGTACCTTCGGGAATTACATGAGCATAAATTAGAGGAAAAGTGGGCCATAGGGCTTTGTCTATGTATTTAGCATTACCTCACTGTTGATTCAGATTCTGCAAACATGTTTGGAGGCTTGAAGGGCTGAAATGGGGCACAACTTGGTAGATCAAGAGAGAAATGCAGAAAAAACCCCACTGTATGTTACACTTTTCAGTGTAAAGGGACTATATTTTAAACGGTATTTCACATCTGTAGGCTTTAAAAAGCGTGGGCCTTAATGTTTAACAAACTCTGAATATTATCGCAAACTTTTCTGAGGAAGGGATAACAGCAAGTGAAAGACCAAGAAATATATGTGTAGTTTCTTGCAAAGAATTAGAAAACAATGGACAAAAATCACAGTAATCTTCACAAGGGTGACTTACCTTCTCTGCACCTCGCAGTTTTAAATAGAATGTATACACATTTAAAAATGCGTGACTAAGCCATTCTCTTAAATATCTTTCTTTTGAAGTTTTAAAGCAAAAATAGCTATCTGTAGCCTCAGTAAAAAACATCTAAACCGTTGACTTACCATTGTGGAATGTTTGGCTTCCAAAGAGCTCCAAGTCTCCACAAGAAGTCGGTAAGATTCTGCTTTATGCAGAATCCGAGGGGAAATATAAAGCTTGCTCAACTCAGATGCAGTTATGTTGAAATTTCTGAAGAAATCAGTGAAATTTTGCCAGGTGGCAATGAGAAAATGTTTGATTCTGCAGAGCACTGACCTGAGTAAGAGGTTGAACCTGGAACTTTGTATTCCTTGGAAGCAGTATGATTAGAAGAAATGCCTTTCTGATGAAATCCAAGCCTTCATAACTAAACTGTAGGCGGTGTTGCACGGTTGGGTGGTTTTTAGGCAGGAATGTGTGCTGACCATTTCTGCTATCGGTGGGCTGGAATCTGCTTTGAATAGGAAACTGGGAATTAAGAGCTTTTGCCAGATCTTTGCATACCCCTCTTTAGCGCCACGGCGTGCACTGTAAGACAACTGAAGGTACTTGCCCACGACCAGTATTAAAAATTCTTACCATCCAGATCTTAGTCAAAGCAACTTTTCTCTTTCTCCTCAACTAAAATAAGGCTTTCCACAAAAAACCAAAACCCTGCCGTTTCTCCTGTGGGACTCTTCATGCTCTGACCCAAGTAACTATGACAGTGTATGATCACTTCTATATACTTTCTCGAGCAGGGATATAGTTCTGAGTGCTGATCAAATATTCTGCTTTCTCTTGCTCCTGCAACCTCTTTTCAGAATAAAATAACAGACTGTGGCCCTACCTATACTCCAAAAAGAAATATTTTGTAACAGACGATGGCAAGCAATATGAATCCCATTCCTGTGGGAGATTTACCACCACCAGCTACAGGAAATTTGGTATATGATTTTAGGATTGCATTTAGAAACTTTGAACAAATAAGTCCAATAAAATTAGGCTGTACTACAAGCTAAATATTTTTTGGCAGGTTTTTGGGGTTTTTTTGAGTGTATTAAACACAGCGTTGTAAATACTTTGGAATGGCAGCAAGAAAATCCTCCTTATGCGCTATGTATTTCTGAGCACTAACGATAATTAATACAGGGTTTGGGTGTATTCAATCCAAAGTATTCGGCAGCAGCAAAAAAAAAAAAAAAAGCCAAAAGCCATAAAAAATTAAGTTCCTGACATGACATAATTCCATTACCTTCTTGGAGGAAATGCTGGAGTTGAAGTCTGTGTAGGTTTGATATTCCTTCAGTAAGAAATACATAATTTGTGGAAAGTTACTAAGCATTCAGTTTTACAGACTATACACCTGACTTTTTTTTTAATTCTTATACAGTCATTACGTTTTAAAACAGCCTGTGAAAATCATGTTTATGTCATTGAGAATATTCAATACATTTCCTCTCTCATCCTTTGCTTCCAGATATACAAGATAATAGTACTTTCTCATCAAAACCTTCCTCTTGTCTGTGCTTCCACAGTGTCAAGTCAGTTTATGACTTCTCTCACGTTGAGTACAGTGGTTCCAGTCTTCAGTTGTGTAGCACAGATTTCCTTTCGTTCTTGTAACCCGTTTCTGAGCAGTCTGCAGTCTCCATCAGTATCTCATTTCAAATCTGAGAACCGACCGAAAGCTTGTAAGTGCTGTGGAAATGGCCCCAGATACTACAAAGGACATAATGACTCTATGATGCCTTTCCTGTATATGCATCCAGGGATCACATCTGCTGTCTTAAGCACTATATTGTTCTAGATACAAAACATTTGCTTTCCATCTCTAAATTCTTACCAGGGGCACTGTGGTTAATAGAGATTTTATGTTTTACAGCTTTTTTAAAAATCCCCATTCCTACAAAATTGTTAAACATCTCCAAAGCGTGGATTAAGTAAACACAGTTTATTGCACCATCCAGATGACCAGACATAGTTATCATTTGTCACATTAAGCATGGTTTACAACTCTATCAGCAATGATTTTGCATTTTCTCATGGTTCACTTGATACAAGGGCTTCATACAAGTGCAGAGAATCTCTAGAGGATGAGCACTGACTGGCTGGCACCAGTTTTACCGCATTCCCTTCCCTTCCCCTACCACGTCCAGGCTTTGCTATTCCATGGGTCACCCGGGGCTTGGCAGGAAAATTTATGCCAGTCCTCCTGTGGTTTTACACAGAGAGCTCCAGGCAAGACTGGTTTTGCCTGCAAAGCACTTGTTAAGCAGAACACCTTATCCTTCTGCCAAAGAGTTCTTGATAGAGATGCTGGAGTCCCACCAGCCTTGCTGCTGATTGTCTGCTGGTGGCTGACTCTTCTCTCAGTGCCTCTGAACCTCCTGCCTCAAGTGATTGCTTCACAGTAACTTAGTCTCTTCCTAAAGTCTTAGATCTGGCTACATCTCCAGCGAGTTGTTTTTTTTAATATGTTTTATTTCAAGAGTGATTACTTCCCTAGCAATGCACTAAGTCATTTTTCACCAGATGTCATATAGCACAGAGGGACAAAAACTCCCAGGGAAGCCTGACAAAGCCTCCTGTGAAAAGTGTATTATCCTTGTGATCAGCTCAGCCATTTCTGATAATTTTCAACAAGTATTGTGCAAGGTTCCCTGCAGATTCCATAGAACATACTGTTATCCTGCAGATAAATATTTGCACGTCACACAGACAACTAAAGTTCATACAAATTGGAAGTATAATTTTGAGTTTCAATAGGTTCAAAGCCTACTGAGGAAAGTTGGAAAACTCCCCATTAATTTCTTCAGCCTTCAGATTAGATCTTGGAGCTCGAATCAAGCAAAATACATAAATATATCCACAGCTTTAGCCATGTGGACAATTCCATTGTTTCCAGTGGAGCCACTCCTTGTTCTCAAGCCACACGCATGGCGAAAGGCTTTGCTGGATCTAACCTGGAACGGAAGCTCACAGCCAGCCTGGCTGTGTGTTGCTTTATCAGTGATGATCTACCAATTGATGTAAGAACTTTAATTTCTTGAGTTGTTTATAAAAGCGGGAGTGTAGCACTATTTCACTAGTTCTGCCAGTTTCATATTTCAAAGTTTTGCTAAATACTGAAGTAGAAAACCATGCGAACGTGATCCAGGAGATTGATTTATTTATTTATTTATTTCTGATATTGACTTGGTGCATGGTTTTGGGTGGTTCCCTTAAGTGTGCCAGAGATTTCAATTTCAGGCCTTATTACCTGACTGTAGAGGACCACAGAACCCAGAGATGGAACCCCAAAGTCACCTTCCCCCATTCCTCACACACTTAGCACTCGTACCCCAACTCCAGGGGAATGGCTGTCCTCCAAGATCATTTTATCACAAGAGACGAACTTTGGGGATCAAAGAAGCATCAGACCTACATAGGGGAAACCATCAGCCAATGAGGTAATGTGTGTCCAAGTCCAGGTTCTTTTAGAGGAACCAGAGCAGTTCTGCTCTGGATTATTTTTTTCCCCTCCTTTAGGATTTCTAGTTACCTGAAATAAGTTTATCAGCCTGGTTATTTTTTTTGCTGCTTGCACAACAGCTTACTGTAGTAAGTCACTTGACTCAGTACGTGGCAGCAAGGTCTTTTAGCTGATGTGGGTAATCATAGAATTGCACAGATTGGAAGGAACCTATCCAATATGAACCTCCCTCGGCACAACTTGATGCTGTTTCCTCTTGTCCCATCGCCTGTGACTTGGGAGAAGAGACCGACCCCCCCTGGCTACCCCCTCCTTTCAGGGAGTTGTAGAGAGTGAGAAGGTCTCCCCTCAGCCTCCTCCAGGCTGAACACCCCCAGCTCCCTCAGCCCCTCCTCACCAGACTTGTGCTCCAGACCCCTCACCAGCTCCGTTGCCCTTCTCCGGACCCGCTCATAGTCTGCTTATTTCCCCCACACAGGTCATAATTATTTTAAAGGAAAGCTGATTTTGAATTCATTTAAACAAATAAATACACTGATAGGCAGGTGGTATCATCCATTAACCAGCAATGAAGCCCAAGCAGGAAGGGAATTACCTCTGGGGGCTCCAGGCTCCTGTGCTGGTTGAGTGAGAGCACGTAACTTATGTTTAGCCACAACACTCCTTTCTACACTGGGCACCAGAAAGTGAGACATCTCCTCCGAGCCCTGATTTCACTCATCACCCCCAAGTCCTTCTGCAGCCTGCAGACAGTGCAGGTGCTGGGACTGTCTCTCGGAGCCTGGGGAGCTCTGGTAGTCGCAGAGCTTGGATAACCAGGTCTCCTCATATCTGCACCGAGACACACAACACAACCTCTGCATGAGAATGAGGAGTGGCAGGGAAAAGGAAGAAAAACACAGGAACTGTGTTTGGGTTCTTTCATGTGTGATATTGAAGCTTATCTTTTGGTTGTAGCTTGACTTTTTCTTTTGTTTGCATCCTGTTCTAAAAACATATTTACTTTCTGTTAGCTATTGGGAAAGCTGGCTGTGGTACTTTCATTTTTTCACCTTGTAAATATTTGTGAGTTTAACCAAGTGCTGTGTCTGCTTAAACTTTTGTTAGCAATTCTAGGGTAGGGCAACAGAAAACAGTACTTCTGCCAAAGGTTCTACCCACAGGAAAAAATAATTACCCAGGATAGTTATAATGGCAGATCATTACACAGATTATCAAGAAGAGAGAACTATATTTAAATTTAGATTGAATGCCATGTCAAAACTGTAAGTCTTTGCCCACTGTAAGCTGTAATTTCTTTACAGACAAATGCTAATGAGAATTTAGTAGCCACTTCACACACACAGTTTAAAAATAAAATAAGTAAAAAAAAACACCAAAACACAGATCTCATGGCCACGTGGCAAGTGAAGCTACAGAGCTAAGGATGCCTGTGAGCATGGGAGTCAGCGAGCTCAGCTCTATGCAGCCACAGAATCACAGAATGCTATGGGGTTGGAAGGGACCTCTGGAGATCATCCAGTCCAACCCCCTGCCAGAGCAAGGGTCACCCAGAACAGGTCCCACAGGAACGTCTCCAGGTGGGTTTGGAATGTCTCCAGAGATGGAGACTCCACCACCTCTCTGGGCAGCCTCTGCCAGGGCTCTGCCACTCCCAAAGTGAAGAAGTTCCTCCTCATGTTTAGATGGAACTTCCCATGTTCCAGTTTGTGCCCGTTCCCTATTGTCCTGTCACTGGGCATCACTGAAAAAAGCCTGGCCCCATCCTCCTGACACCCACCCTTGAAGTATTTATAGGTGTTGATCAGATCCCCCCTCAGCCTTCTCTTCTCCAGTCCTACATGTCCTGTTGTTTAATATGCAAATTAGCCCCCGATGACATGTGACTTGTGATACCTTTACATCACATGATCATTTGGAAAGTCCTGAGGGGAACAGCAAGTGATTTTTCTTGTTGCCATCCTCTCTTTAACCTCCAAAAGGAACTTGTCTAATCTCCTCTCTAAAAGGAATCTTAGGACTGAGACGCTTTTTTGGGACCCTGACCATAGGGTTTAGGCTGGGACTTGTAGAAAGGAGAATTGTACTGTGCCATTCGTAGCCCTCTCTGTCCTTTCAGTGCAAACCAATCTGCAAGACCCCCAGACCTGAAGCTGCCTGATGGTAAGACCCTGCATTTTTTCAGCACAGAGCAGACAGATCTCCCCTTTTGTAATGCACAAAGTACTGCACCAGCAGCACTTTGCTTTATTGACACAGGACTCGCTGGATTTTATCCCACGTTTCGGTGAATATGGAAAGTAACTAAAGGCAGGTTTTTTATCCTGGTTTTTGGAATGCTGCGGAGGAAGGAACTATGGCAAAACACTAAAAGCTTTGGAGAGTAAGTTTAGATTAATCCCATCTGCGTGTTTTTTAACAGTCTTGCTCAAGACACTGTTATGAAACTAGCCTTGGCTAATACGCTTTTACGTGTAGTTTGTTACTTTCTGCTTCATTATATTAAAATTCTTTAAATTCTACTAGGGTTGAAGGTCTGAGCCAGTTCAGCAGTGGTAGCTTGATATAGAATCACAGAACAATAGAATCCAAAGGAATACAATGCTACTTGGCTTTTAGTTCTGATGGTCCCGATCTAGCAATATCCTTCAAGTAGCAGATGTAGCCATTAAAATCAGGACACACGAACTTGGATATCTCGGGCATTTTTTCCTATTCAAATTGTGAACCCTAGTAAGAAGTAAAACACCCAGTGCCCTGTTTCCTCAGGAGGTTTTGTTATCACCATAGTCACATGCAATAATTAAACAAACTCCATGTGTTCTCAAGGGCTGATCTAAATTGACCATTTCCCAGGAATTCTTTGCTTACCAGCTGGAAGAACAGATTTTGTCATTTCCTTTCCGGCTAATTCACTTGTAATAAAGAACATATAAAATAGGGCTGTATGACAAGGCTTTTTAACCCATTGGGAAAAAATTATTTAGTGAGAAACTGGAAAGTTAGAGCGAGTGTTTAACCTGTAAAGGCCCAGACAAAATTGGCTGTGAATCCCAGTGTGGTCATTTGCACTGTGTATTTATTTATGTCAGCCTATACAGTGTTTTCTGCTAGCAAATCCTAGAATTCTGTTGTGGGTTTTTTCAGACTAATCCAGTTTAAATCAGGGGAGATTCTACCTCACTTGTAAGGTATGTCTTGTTCTTACTTCTGTAAGGAAACTAGGACGAAGGGATTAGACACTTGTAAAAGACAGGGCACTAGCATTTCAGTGCTCCAGTGGGGAATACTGGTGTGACCCAGGCCTGTTGACACAGCCTGCTATTCCCACCACCCTTGGCTTTGCTCCCATCGTCACGTAGGGTCCTTGTGTGCATTTGTCCATTCCAAGTCACGAAGGGTCTCCCCATAAAAGGGGTTGGACCCTTGATGCAGTTGCAGTGCTCAATGCCACCTCGCACCTGGTTCTTCTTTCGCCTCGCCTGGGAAAGGGCGGTGTGAACATCCTAATTGGGAGCAAGCTCAGCCATCTTTGCTCAGCCGAGGGGCGTGATGACCGATTTAGGACCGGGTGGGTCGCCAGGTGACTCCTCTGCTCCTCCCGCTCTGCTAGGCTGAGCCCTTCCCGGCATGGGTTGCCCTCAGGCTTAGCACAAACCCCGTTCAGAAGGCGCCAGGCCTCTACGCCTTCACCCGGGCGGTGGTGAGGCCAAATTCACCGCAGGCACGTTGCCCGCCACCTCGCGTCCTGCCCGTACGTACGGGCGTACGTACGCACGCGGTCACGTGACGGCGCTCAGCTGATCGCCGTGCGGGCGGCGGATGGCGCCGGTGGGCGCAGGGGGAGCGGCGCGGCCTGTGGTCACGGTGAGGTTTTTGGCCGACGCGGGAGGGCGTTCGGGTCGGTGTACGGCTTCTCGGCTCATGTGCCCTTCTCCCGCAGATGAACGGGGCCGCGCGGGACGCGACGGAGCCGGCAGCGGTGTGGGAGCGGCCCTGGTCGCTGGAGGAGATCCGTAAGGGTAGCCAGAGCTGGTCTTTGGCCTCGGACGCCGGGGTGAGCGGTGCGGCCGGGACCGGGCCTGAGGGGTGTGCGGGCCTCCACCGGGGTCTGGGACTGTGTGTGGGGCGGTGCTGTCGCCCGCTGGTCTGGGCAGCGGCCCGCCCGCTCTCGGGGGGCAAGCGCTTCGGGGTCCCCGCCGGGGGGGCAGACCCCGCCGGTCGTCAAGCTCCCTTGTTGCTTTAACCCTTTAGTCCGGGCGAGAAAACTTAAACGAGGAGTTGGCACCAAAGGAGATGCGAAATTAAATGGAAACTGAGCAGGATGGGGTTTAGTCCTGGGTGTGTGTTGGCGTTTTTTTACTCTAAATTGTGTTCGTTTGGATGCTTGGTTGAAGTGTGTGGTCAAATCTGCCTCTCGTGAACGGTGCTGAAATAAAAAAGGAGTTGGATGCTGACTAATGCTTTCCTCTGTTGTAAACAGCTTCTGCACTTTCTACAAGAGTTTTCACAGCAAACCATTTCCAGGACTCATGAAATCAAAAAGCAAGTAGATGGATTGATTAGTGAAACAAAAGCCACTGACTGTCGCCTTCATAATGTCTTCAATGACTTTCTTATGTTGTCCAACACGCAGTTCATAGAGAATGTGAGTATGTTCTTGTATGCCATCAGGCTTGTACTTCAAACCTTGGTGTTGCCTCTTAATGTAAGTGTTCACTACAGAAGTGATTGGACTTTTTGGAGAGGCTGATGTTAATTTAGAGATAAAGAGGCATTTATTCACTTTCTGTTAAAGAGTCTTCTAATTCCTTTGCGAGTGATGCACCATCCAATATTGACAGGTTCCCTTTTGCCTCTTCTGAGGTATCTTCCTTCCTTGTTTATGTGTGACGTGGAGATCAGGGTTTTGTCTTTAGGACTATGAATGAGTTGGGATCTCCAAGATGTTTTAGTATATCTTCACAGGCAGCCTGAATGTAACCTTTGGCTATCTAAATATGAGGAATGTTATATGATGCTATGAATTTGCTCAGTGGTGTATAGAATCATAGAATTGTCTAGGTTGGAAGGGACCTTTGAGAGATCATCTAGTCCAACTCCCCAACACCCTCAGCCGCTTCTCACCAGACTTGTGCTCCAGACCCCTCACCAGCCCCATTGCCCTTCTCTGGACACGATCCAGCAGAACTAGTGTCATTTTACACTAAAAGCAGTTGGTATTAAAGATGTTGGACTGTGGTTAGTTGCCTGTTACGTTTGGTTATGATGAGTGTATTTATTGGTTAATGTTCCCACTTTATGAGTATTGCTATTTTAGAATGGCAAAAGCTAGATATGAAAGCCTGTTACAACATTGCATCGACAAGAGTACGTGTATAATTAAGATGTAGGGCTCTGATTGTCAGATTTGTGGAGGGTTTTTTAGCACTGTGGGTTTTATCAGGTGTTTGTTTTGATCAGCATTGTTCTTGGGCCATGCGTGTCTCATCTGACTGAAGCCGTGATGCTGTTATTGGAAAGATGCTGGCAGAGGACAAACCAATGGAAAGCTGGATTTCTCTTGTGGGTTACTTTGATGAGGGTGGTGGGTAGTTTTTTTTTCAGAGCTGCAGTGTCTTTTCTGGCCTACCTTTGCCATTTAGCACAATGATTTTGCTGGGAACACTTTGTACCAAATGTTTCAAATCTGGGGTCTTGAAGGTGTTTGTTCCCAAATATAAGGGCACAGAAATAGGTCCTTGTTTCCAGAGCTCAATTTAGTTAATGTGAGAGATCTGTCTCCTCCCAGGGGATAACTGCACCTGTGTTTGAGAGATTTGGATTTAGGTTTGCGGGCCCAAGGGGGAGTTTTTATTCCCCTGTCTTGCAGCTTATCCTACAAAACAGTGCTAAAAGAGCTGGATGGGAGGGATCATCAGGACAAACTGAAGACTGAGGGAGGATGAGAACCTTCTTTCTAAGTACAGGAGAAGGGTAAATGCTAAAGAAGAAAAGCTGTTAAATGACAGAAAACAAAAGGAAAATAGACAACCCATAAAATTAAGTTTGACTTTGAGGGTTTCTAGGATAGCTTTATGTTAGGGGCATTAAAACACTGCTGCTTTTTAATGTATTCAGGTCAATCTGTGAACAGTGTTAAATGGTCAGCTTGTCTTCTGCTAGTGCAGTGACATTTGCAGTTTTGAATTACCTTGGCTGGGTTGCAATGGTAACCTCAGGATGATGACTTCAATGTACGAAGGAGACTGTGAAGATGCTTGGTGTCATCCATGGCTTCTTTTCATAAATGTAATAAAGGAATATCTAATTAATTTCACATGGATGGTGTGTTTTATTTGTTGGTGCCTGAGATTTAGCTCCTGCAGCAGTATGATGAAGTTCTTACTTGAATTAATTTTGCTTGACTTTTTAGAGAGTATATGATGAAGAAGTGGAAGAGCCTGTTCCCAAAGCTGACGTTGGAGACAAATCAGAGCAGGTAGTTACTGATGCTGCCTTGAGCCCTGGCAATCTGCAGCTGGTGTCTACTGTCTCATTTTCAAACACTTTGTGGATGTTTACAACCTACAAAACAAACTGTTTCCTTTCTCCTTGAATGTATGGCATGTGTCAGTCAAACGTAAAGTTGACAGCAACATTGGAGGGTGCTACAGCATATAATAATTTGTTAGGGCCTCCCCAAGCTCAATACTGGACACGAGGTGACAGGCACAAACTTGAACATAGTATGTGTCATCTAAACATGAGGAGGAACTTCTTTCCTGTGAAGGTGGCAGAGTCCTCTGACAGGAAGAGGCTGCCCAGAGAGGTGGTGGAGGCTCCATCTCTGGAGACATTCAAAGCCGCCTGGAGACGTTCCTGTGGGACCTGCTGTGGGTGACCCTGCTCTGGCAGGAGGTTGGACTGGATGATCTCCAGAGGTCCCTTCCAACCCCATATCGTTCTGTAATTCTGTGTCGCTTAGACAAGACTTATGCATCAATTTTCAAATGACTCTGAATCTTTTTTCAGCAAGAGAACTGGGGCCTTGGGCCTTCTTACTAGATTCGGAAGTAGTGAACTGGGGAAGCAGAGTCTGACTGCAATTCCCAGGCATAAAAACTCAGAGAAGTTTTTATATATCTTTGAGTCTTAGGTGTATTATACCATAAATGTTCCCATGTTGGGCTGGGAGTGAAAATAAGTACCGTGCTGGTGGGGATGCTTATAACATCTCTCTTTCTCCTGAGTGATAAAGATTAATTAAAGTCAAGCAAAAAAAGGTCCTGACGGTCTTTCTCTTACATATCACAGAATGCTGTGGTGTTGGAAGGGACCTCTAGAGATCATCCAGTCCAACCCCTGGCCAGAGCAGGATCGCCCAGAGCAGGTCCCACAGGAATGTGTCCAGGTGGGGTTTGGAATGTCTCCAGAGAAGGAGACTCCACCACCTCTCTGGGCAGCCTCTGCCAGGGCTCTGTCACCCTCACAGGAAAGAAGTTCCTCTTCATGCTTCAATGGAACTTCTTGTGTACAAGATTTTGTCCATTCCCTCTCCCTCTTGTCCTGTCACTGGGCACCGCTAAGAAAAGCCTGGCCCCATCCTCCTGACACCCACCCTTGAAGTATTTCTAGGTGTTGATCAGATCCTCCCTCAGTCTTCTCTCCTTCATACTAAAACCACCCAATTCCCTCAGCCTTTCCTCATCAGAAAGAGATGCTCCAGGCCCCTCATCGTCTTCGTAGCCTTTTCATTGTATTGTTTTGAAGTTAAAATTTTGCATGCATGTGGCAGTGAGATTGAGTGTTGAGTAAAATGCAATGAGAATGTGTTTTTCCTGTTACAAAAGGAAAAGACAAGAGAACAGAAAGAAGCTGATCTGATCCCCAAAATCCAAGAAGCAGTGAATTATGGGTTGCAAGTCCTGGACAGTGCGTTTGAGCAGCTGGACATCAAAGCAGGCAACTCTGACTCAGAAGAAGAAGAAAGTAATGAAAGGATGGAACTGATACTCGAGCCCAAGGTACAGAGACCTGTTTTGGGAGCACGGGTTTGGCTTTGGCTTTGGCTTATGTTGGACTTGCTCTTTGCTTCTGTCATCAGCATTGCTACGTCGGTATAAAATTGTGATTTGCTACCTAAAAAGGGGGTTTGATGACTCCATCTGAAGGAGAAGTGCTCCTGGCTGAGCTATTCCTTGTGTAGCCTCTTGTCTCGCAGCTGGGTTAGCATTAAGGTATGGCACCCTAAAAGGAGTTAGTTGTGTGTTAGGTAGGGAATTGGGAAAGGGAAGCCTCAATTCTGAGCGGAGTGGGATCTTTAAATGTCATGCTTTTTAGGTATAAACAATATCATCTTAGGTAGTTTATACTCTCCTGGTAATTAAGAGCCCAAAGTGCAAGATTTGGGATAAGACTGGTGCCTGCAAGTGTTTGCAAGGATATTCTTCTGTTAGGTGACACTTAGAAAACATGTCAGGACCACACAAATAGAAGTGGCCCCCTCTTTTTGACAGTGTTTAAAAAGGAATAAGCCTCAGCTGGTCCATCCAGTTGCGTCCTGACTTGAAGTGTGTGCCTGGTGGGGCACTTAAAACAAGCTCGTACCTTTCTTGAGTTAAAACAAGGGGTGTAAGAATTCTGTCTCCCATCAAAGAGCGTGACTTGATGTTCTTTCTTCCCAGGATCTCTATATTGACAGGCCATTACCTTACTTGATTGGCTCGCAGCAGTTTATGGAACAAGATGATGTTGGCCTTGGAGATCTCTCTAGTGAAGGTATTCGCTGACACGACCTCTTATTCCAGTGCGAGTTCCCAGTCGGAGGCTTTGGTCTGTTTTAACTCACAGCCTGGGTTGTCCTGTGTGGTGGTGTTGCATGTTTCGAAGCACACGGCTGTGATTAGATGGGGGGAAAAAAACCATGCATCGTGCTGGTAGAACCACTTCACTGGTTCAGAAAGTGGTAACTTCTCAGTAACTTGTGCTTTGGGCCTTAGAAACGCGAAGTGTTAAAATTTTAGCCAAAGCTCTTCCAAACCACCACCTTTTCCACCCGATTTTTAGTTCTCTTCACAAAGCCTTTAAAGCTGCTGTCAGTGTGTCTGAGCACGTTGCTGTGTTGCGAGACGTCACGACTGATCTTGATTTTTCTGTTTTCCTTTACAATAGAAGGATCAGTAGATAGCTTTCGTGGAAGTGTCATTGACAGTGAAGAGAAGGATGAAGAGGTAAGTGACAGCACCAGCTCCTTTGCACAAGCGTTCACGAGTCCTCGATTGTGTGTGAGGCCATTAGTGACCTTGCTTTTTCATGTGGAGTCTCCAGATACGTCGCAGTTTGTCTGTTCCCTGTGTTAGTTGTGATAAATGTGCTTTTTGTTATTATCCTTTTGCAGTAGTTTCCTCTGGCTTTTCAGAGGAGCAATAAAGAGGTTTTGGCTCTAACTGATATTATAGTAGAATACTTCAAAGTGTTTTATTGCTGTCTAATTTGACTTTGTGAAGCAAATAAGATTCTTATAAAAAATTGCATAAATGGAGAACAAATTAGTTAGGAAAAATGGGATGGAGAGCAACGGGAGCAAGTTTAAAGGCTGAGCAGGTGTCAGTAATGTACCTCCAGGCTTTGCCTCATGGATCTGCTGCATTGGACTATCAAGTTCTGACGTGTTTTGCCTGTCGTGGCTGGGATGTCTCTGCTCTGTATCTGTGTTATGAAATCACTCCTCCTGCGCTGAGGAGCTTGCTTTGGGTATCTTTGCCCAATTACAGTTAAATCCCTTTTGATTACTCAAATGCACTGCCAGCTGGAGCCTGCTGTTTGCTAAATTAATGACTTTCTAGCGAGCTCTGTTTGTAAAGATGGTCAATGGGAGGAACGGGGAGAGCAATTCCTTGGTCAGGTCATGGTGAGGAGATTTGAATGTCCGAACCTAAGTGAGTTCAGAGGTTCTGAGTCCTCTCTTGAAGGCTGGACAAAAATAACATGTGATACTTGTCTTTGGGGTCTCCTGTGTTCCAGGAATCAGACGATGAATTTGGAAACCCTAGCGAAGACGACCAAAAGACGGTACGGTCATACTCCCTGGTACAACGTGAAAGTCCTACTTGTGGCACAGTGAGGATTCAAAGAAGAGGAGATGAGAGCTCTAGATGATTAAGTGTTAAAAACTTTGGTTAAGCCATAACTTTGTATGGGAATGTTGCCCTGGCCATGGCCAGATGTTGTGAAATTGAACCTGGGTTGGGCTTAAAGATGTGGTTACAAGCCATTGTTAGATGCAAAGCCTATGTGGGATGGCATTGCCTGATGTGTGTTTTCCTTGGGAAGAACTTTAGAATCCTGAGAGCTCAAGGAATCTACCTCAGGAAAACAAGTGTCCTGTAGGATTATTTGGGCTACAATTAAAATTATAGACTTGCTATGCTGGAAGGAAGGAACAGCACAGTTTGAGTGTGGCATGAAATCAAAGGTGTGAACAGTATTAAATGTTTGAAAAGTATGTTCATGTGGATAATAAATGGAAAAGAGATGTTTAAACTGAAAATCCAAGCCCAAGTTTAGCTGTTGGTAGTAGGTGGTAACAGGAGAAAGGATCTTACCCACGTTTAGATGTGCCACTGCAAGAGATGCTTATGGTGGAGATCCTCAACTTGAAGTGATTTAGTGCCAAAAGAACAATGTTTCAAAAAGCAGTTCTTTGCCTGATGTGTTTTAAGGTGAGCAAGTATCTTTGGGTACTTTGTGATTTAGGGTGCTTCTGGGCCTTTGTCCATGCCAGCCCCCAGCTCATAATTAATTGCATCTTGGGGATGTATTCTCTGCCATTCTGTTGTCCACCTTAGGAATAGCTCAAGATGATGTAATTTTTTACTAGCTGATCCCAATGTTAGCTGAGTTAAAGCTAAATAGTAGGTCTTTAGTGGAGAGGAGTTTGTAAACTAAGGGAAGGAGCACAGCCAGAGCTAGAGGTACCCCTTTGTTACCTCTCAAAAGCTGTGAGGTACCCCAAACTGAGTGTTTCCCTCCTTTTGGTAGACTTGCTTGGAATATTTTTGTCTTAAGCAGATGTAGTTTTGTGCTCCTTTTGTACACCAGCTTCAGGAGAACTCAACAGGGTATCGTTGTTTTTTAGAGGACAGCACAGATAAGCGATGAAGATGATTATGATGGCTGTGATCTCTTTGACTCTGAAAAAGAGGAAGATGAGGATGGAGACCTGGATGAAAGGCCTGTATGTAATTGCCTCCCTGGAGAGAGATTTGACTTCCCTCGTGAAAAATCTGTCTCTACAGTGATTGTAATGGTAGCTCTCAGTTACCGGGGAGGGGATTCTGTTGAGAGGGCTTGTAAAAATCCTGAATTGTCTTTCACAATGGTTGTTCAGGCTTCACCCCTTTAAACTCAGTCCTGAACCCTAAGCTGGCATCAAAGCTGTCTTTGGATGTCATTAAGAAATTACTTATGTTTTTGCATGTGGCAAATGCTTCTTGCTTGCCCTGTTCCCAAAATGAGATGACATTGAAAATTATGTGATCTTAAGGGACTAGAAATGTGGGTTTGGGGTTTTGTTTGGTTTTGGTTTTTTGTCTCTTGGTGCACCCAAAGTCTGTGGATTGCTTTCTTAATAGAAAATTGCATTGCTGCTTCTGAGGGCTTCAGTCAAAGTCTAGACAGGACATTGTACAAGTGAAGCTGTAGAATACACTCTTTATAATTGCAATTGCATCAAATTGGTCACTGGATCGAATGTGAGGAATCTGCTGTTATTTATCCCCACTCCTCAGAAGAAGAAGAGGCCAACATCATTTGCAGATGAGCTGGCTGCCCGAATCAAAGGAGAAGGACCGACCAAACAGGATGAAGAGCAGTCATGTAAGTTAATTCTTGAGCTTTGATAAGCACTTGTGTGTTATTGGGCAGTCTTGTGAGAGAGTTGTACAGGAGATTTGGTGTAACAGAAGTGTCATTCACCTCGCACATAATCAAAGAACAGATGTGAGCCCAACGAGAGGAATTAAAGGCACTATTTTGTGTTCTGAGAAACTTTTTGGTCATAACTTATAGGAATGAATTGGAATCCTCTGAGTGTTACAGTGGAAAATACATTGCTTTCAAGTGAGACAGGTCACTTCCCAAGCACACACGTTATTGGAAAGGTTTTCTCTCCAATCTGTTTCTCCCTCTGCTTGTAAAACTGTGTTTGACCACGTGTCTCCCCCCTGTTTCAGGTAGGTATATGGAAGCTGCTGCTCACTGTAGTCTT
Source organism: Nycticryphes semicollaris (assembly GCA_013400055.1). Classification (NCBI taxonomy): domain Eukaryota; kingdom Metazoa; phylum Chordata; class Aves; order Charadriiformes; family Rostratulidae; genus Nycticryphes; species Nycticryphes semicollaris. The sequence continues at coordinate 169,561 of VXBJ01004241.1, forward strand.
TCTGTGTGCTCTGCAGTGGAAAACCCCTCAAAAAGCAGATTTGATATTTTCATAGGGTGTAGTAGGTTGGTTGGGTTTTCCTCTTTGTGGCTTAAATATGCTGCATTTTGAGGAACTTTTCTTTGCTACTGTTTTCAGCAATAGTTTAGACTAAATCCTACATTTACTTTTGCCATGCCGTCAAAGGGACGGACCTCTCTCAAGTGGTTTTTCTTGTGGCAAAGCAGCATTTGAAAAGAGCTGACTGAAATTGAGGTGGCAAATGCTTGTGAGCCTGCTTGACCTGTACTTCTGGGAGCGTGAACAGACAGGACCAGCACATGTGTGCTGTTCTGTGCTTCAAACAGTCAAGTTGGGTCTGTGGATATCGGAGCATAAAACCTACCAGCTTATCTTGTTCGGCTACAAGGAGATCTTCTGTTTGGTGAAATAACCTTGAGATGGTAAGGCCAGAGAGAATAAAACTCTGGCTTTGCCTTAGGTAACTGAATCAAGGATAGTATGTTTGAGATTCTTAAAGGTTCTGCCTGCTCTCTGTGGGTTCTGCACCAGCTGTGATGCTGCGTTGCCCTCTGGCATCTCAGCTGACATTACTCCATGCGTGGGCAACTGTGTTGAACCCATGGTGTCTGACATAATGATGCCATTACGATTTTAAGTGCTAATTTTAGAACTTGTACTTCATAGAATTGTTTCAGTGGGCTGATTCATGTGAAAGTGCACAGGTCAGCTTGGCCAAGTTCTCTTTATCGTAGATTTATCACTGGCTACAAGTAAAGATGGGCTGTTTTATTGATATTTTGCAATTTTTATCTTGAAGCCCTGTCATCAGAGACCAAACCCAGAAAAACCCTGAAAGAGAAGAAAGAAGTGAGAGTTCCATCGGATGGTAGGATTTCCTCCTCTCTTGTTTTTTGAATTGTGGGATGGAATGTAAAGCACTGCTTAGGAAACTGCAGCATCTAATCTACAGGCTGGGTGGGATATCAGTGAGTGTGCTTCAAGCGAAGTGTGTACACAAGTCTGGGTTGTGATGTGCGTGTAAAACAAGCCTAGAAACAGGCCTAGTGAGAGTTCCTCCTTAAATGTGGTCTTTTAGAGCAATCATTCACTGCCCAATCTGACTGCAGCACCTTCTCTATATGTCATGCTTATGAGAGAGGAAGGATGGAATCCAACCAGTTTGAATTTTGGTTCTCTCTTTCATTCCCTTTCCTGAAACTTGGTCAGTTGTGCCACAGCTCTTGGCTCTTGTGCTTTCTAGATGAAGACGATGACATCTTCAAGCCTCCTAAGTTGACTGATGAAGACTTCACGCCGTTTGGGTCGAGGGGTGGCCTCTTCAGTGGTGGAATGGGTCTCTTTGATGATGAAGAGGTGAGAAATGGAGTGTGTGTGTTCCCCTTTTAGAAACAAAACAAAAGATCTTGACAAACTCTCACTTCTGGAAGGCAAGGGAGGGGAAACGACTCTTGCCTGGTAACATTCAAGCATAATGGAAGAGAAAGCAGAGAAAGAGAACTATGGAACTGAGGGAGTTATGTTTTTGTTGGATCAAAGCTCTCTCTTCTGCGCTAGTGCTGCTGGGAATGCCAGTGTGGTCCTGTTGTTACATTAGACAGATCCTAATTCCAGCAGAACTTACTCAGCACCTACCTCACTTTTATCTGTGGAGGCAGACCAAATGCTATACTGTTTGTTTATTTTAAAAAGGAAGATTTCTCTTAAAATGCCTGTGAGAATGCTGAATTTTGTCATTCTCTCTTTCTCCCTGGGTGTGGGAGAAGTTTGAGAGGAAAGAGAACATGACGTTGGTTCCATTTTATCTTTCACAAACCACAGTGACACTGTTGGGTTTCTCTGTCTCTGTGCTGTTTAAAGTTCCCTATTGCATTTGTGTTACGTTCTTTCATCCAGCTATTGCATTTATCTCCTTGATGAGGAAAGGCTGAGAGAACGGGGACTCTTCAGCCTGGAGAAAAGAAGGCCAAGGGGAGACCTTATCAGTGCTTACAAGTACCTACAGGGTGGGTTGAAGGAGGACAGAACTGGACTCTTCTCCGTGGTTCCCAGTGACAGGATGAGGGGCAATGGGCACAAACTGGAACATGGGAAGCTCTATTCAAATACAAGGAAAAGCTTCTCTAGGGTGAGGGTGGCAGAGCCCTGGCAGAGGCTGCCCAGGGAGGGTGTGGAGTCCCCTTCTCTGGAGACCTTCAAGCCCCTCCTGGATGCAGCCCTGAGTGATGTGCTCTGGGCAACCCTGCTTTAGCAGGAGAGTTGGACTGGGTGATCTCTAGAGGTTCCTTCCAACTCTGACAATTCCCTGTTTCCTGGGTTACCTGCAAGAAAAGTTCACTTAAAGCCTACTTTTGTTCTATGTACCTATAGCTCCCTTGAAGGAATTGCACAAAGGGCATTTCTGACCTTATTTTAATATCATTTTTGCATGTGAATGGGGAGAGAAATCAAATGTCAAGGATACTTAAGATTTAAGGATCTGAGAGTGCAGCTGAGGAAAAACAACTGATTGCATCTGATTTTATCAAGCGACTGATACTGATAACAGTCTAGTCCAGAGTAGTAGCCAAACTGTTGCCTTTGCAGGATGTTGTGTTCCTCGTTGCAGCTAGAACAGAAGTCAGGTGTTCCTTGGAGCAGAGGAGGCTATTTGAAATTTGGAAGGAGGCCTCATGTACAGCTGACCTCAAGCTTACCATGCCAATTGGCTAGAATACAGCCAACAAGCACCAGAGAGGGTTGTTGTGTGAAGGGAAGAGGATAGTTCTATGCAGTGTTTTCCACTCAAATGCAGCCTTTATTGAAAAAAATATTCATGTACTTTGTTTTTAAGTGTCAATCAGAAAAAAAAAAATCCAATAGTACAAGCCAGCTTTGTGTCGGTGCAAATACAGATGAAACTATCATCAGACTCTCTTGATTACTTATTGTCAGGATGATTTTCCTCATCCTGTAGACAGAGGGAAGCCAAACACCCCTCTTCCTGGTTTTCAGTTACCTGAAAGTTAATCATCTAGGAAGGGTGACTTATCTTCACTTCTCCTGTGCAATGGAGTCTCCAGAGAGGAAACCTCTAATACCCAACTTCCTGAAAGACGGAAGGCTTCAGGAAATTAAATGGTTAGTACTCACAAGAACTGGAGATTTCCTGGAAATTTAGGCTGCAGCCTAAACCCAAAGACTTTTGTGGGGGTGTCCTGCAACGCTTTTGAGCTGTAATGTATCTCTCTGCACCATACTGATATCCTAGAGTCTTCCTTAGCAACAATATAAATTATTCATCTTAACCATTTCACGTTCAGGAGGGGTTTTATGCTTGTCCTGACCTGAATTCTTCCCTCAAACCTACTGTATTAATTTCAATACAAAATTGTAGAAAGGATGTAATCGGAACCTAAACAGCTGCAGATTTATTTGCACGTCTTCAAGGACTTGCATGAATTAAAGGTCACTCCTCTGCAGTAAACAGACTGATAATTGGTGTAAATTAAATTGTAGAAGATGGAAAGCTGCTCTTCTGAATACATTGTCTCGAGTTAATGCTTGAGTACCAATCAGTCTGTATGTGCAGACATCCTATTGAGAAGGAAGCGGAAGTTGCCTCCTCTCTTGGCTTAGAAGGGGATATTCTACATGGGAAAATCAGCAACTCTCTCTTGCAACAAAACCCAAATTCACCACTTCCCCTTGCTTTGCATTTTCATCTCCAATCAGAGCGATCTTTTTGCTGAAGCACCAAAAGGAGAAGAATCAAGAGAGGAGCCAGTCCCAGTAAGTGAAGGTAAGAACCAGTTGTTGCCTCCTGTGTATGTTGAGATTTATCACTGCTAGACTGTTTTGCTTGCAAACTAGAAAGTCTGGAGTAGCAATTGTTGGCAAGTCTCTTCTCCCCAGTCTTAATAGAGAACAGCTGTGTTTTCCTTGAATTTTAAATGTGTTTATTCGCTATGATCTCTTACCCACATCTACTCTCCTGGAGTTGAAAGGATGTCCTTGCTGATGCTGCCAGAGCGTGCACTGGGTTCCTGCTGCTGAAGAGAACTTTGCAGGACCCAGTTGTGGGTTTGAGTGGAATAAAGGTTTCTTCTGGCAGATTAATGTGAGTTTGCCATTAGCTGCCTGTCTGAGCACACGTTCTGTTCTGCAGCACCTTTTACCAAAGCATTGCATTTGATCTATTTCCAGACACAGGTTGGGAGGCTAAGCCATTTTGCTTTCAGCATATTGTATTCAACTGGTTTTGAGTGTGTGAATGTGCCACATTATGAAGCCACACTATGTGTAAATGCATGTCGTGTTTATAAGTTCAGTAGAGCTGTTTTGTGGAGTTCTAATGGAACAAAAATAGCTAGGCATGTTCCTATATATACCTGCAGTTTGAGGAGAATGTCTAAAGAGTTCTGAGCTCTTGAGAAAACACAATGGAACTCAAAGAGTTTTCAGATTCCTATTTCTATGCTAGAATTCTGAAGGATTTGACAGCATAAAACAAGCGCATCCATTTGTATTGTACTTCCTGTGATTTCAGCATCCTCTACAAAGTCCTTAAAGAAAGTTCCTGCAGGTGCAGTATCCCTGTTCCCAGGTATGACTCATTCCACAGCAAACTGCTTCATGCAAAAAAAAAAATTGCTCTTTTCTTTAAAACCTGCTGGTTTTAAAGAAGAAAATGATCCAAATACAGCAGCACCGCATTGCTTGATCATGTGCTTAATGAGAAATACAGCTGCTTCTACTGTGATAAGCCTAAACTGCAGCATGTTTTATGGATAATCAGAATTCTGTAAGAGATCTGAAGGTAGATATTGATGGCAGACAGCAGCTGGCAGCTTCCAGTGTTGTGCTGCACACCTTGAAGGTGTGCAAAGAAGAGTTTAGATGTCAAGTTCCTATATTTTTATTGCACAGGTAAATAAGGCCAGTCTTGTTTCTCCAGTTTTGCTTGGGAGGATCTGCACACAAGGGAGAAGACCAGATCTCTAACTTGGAGCTAAAAAATAAAAAGAATTACATTAAGCTCCCTCTTTCACGTTAGATTTAAAGCCGAGCTATGACAAGAAACGTGTCTCCAGTCTCTTTGAATCCACTGACTTTGATTTCTGTCTCTGTGTAGGGTCTTCCCCTGATTGAGTAACCTTAATTTTAAGTTCTGCCCTTTATTAAGAAAGGCTTATTTTAAGACTATGGCTTCAGTTAACTGAGCCCTCCATCAGAGTGATTTTTAGAGTAAGCTGTATCCAAATACAGGGGTTTTACTCCGGGATGAAAGACACACACCAGCAATGCTCATTCTACGTGATTCTAAGATTTGGTAGCAAAGTTTAAAAGAGCAGATAGAGATTTTCTTTATCCTTCGCTCTTTCTTGGAGGTGTTGTTGCATAAACAATGAACTTCCCAGAATTCTAACAATGTCCTGCTGTAATTCATCAGGAATTAAGTTACAGGTAACATTTATTCGGAGTCTTCAGTTGCTCCCTCTGAATAACTTGTTGACAGGCTAAAGTCACCAGAGAAAAAACACGAGGTTGAGGCTTCTTAGCTATTCCAAATCACTTGATGAACACATTCCCACCGAACAGTTTGTTTAGGAACTTGGGAACGTTTAAGAATTAATCAAAACTTCATGTCTGTATTTCTGTCAGTCCTCTGGCACTTCCTAATTGCATGGTGTGCTTATTTTATAATAAACTGCTGCTGTGCTGGTCAAAATCCATGCAGTCTGCTGACTTGAACCAAATAGTAGTTGTCCTGCTTTCTGCCAACCTTGCAATTAAAGCCATTTTTTCTTTATCACTTCCAAGCATGTATACCTTAGGAAGGGGCTGCTGATTCTTACCCAAAGCGCTAAAAGTGTTTGCAGACAATCTATTGACGCGCACAGATCACCGAAGCAGGACGTTTCCACACCAGTTGTAGAAGAAACAGTCATTGCCAGCTTCCTCTGCCCTGGTTGATCACTGAAGGTTGATCTGAAGGACACAGGAGTCTCGGGACCAAACTCGGCCTCATACTGCAGTTCTGCTGGAGGTCTCGCACGACAAGCGCAGCTCCTTGGGACAATGCAGTGGCCTGTCCTCCCTTCTCCTCAAGCACCTTACCGTTCTTATTTGTCCACACTGGGGTGACTTACTAGTTAATAAAATCACATTCTGATTTGTGAAGTCCATAAGGGAACAGTGTGGGACTGCTGGGTCTTCTAGCTTTAACACACAACCTGGTTCCTAAGGGAGATGAGCAGCTTTGAGGAAGAAATGATTGCAGTGAGAGTGATGCATCTGTGTCTTGGCTTTATCAGGAAGTTTCTAGCTAGTGTTTTTGATTGGGGCATTGTTGCAGGAGCTGATAAAAAAGCTACTACGGTGGAAACTCTGCCTGGCTCCTCTTGCTATGGCAGAACTTCAGCTTTTTGGTAACTCTGGCAATCATCTCTGTGGTGGTTTCTTTTTCCCTTCCCGTCTGACCTGCAGGAGGAAGCGATGTGTTTAGTTCCACTGTAATTGTGGAAAAAGACAAGAAACCTGGAGCACAGGGCACAGAGAGAACTCCTAAACAGCCCGGGAAAGTGGTTCTGTTTGATGATGATGATGACTTCTTTGTGGAACCAACTAAAAAGCCTCCAGATCCAGGTATGTATGCTGTGGAATGTTAAACATTAAAGGTCATCAGAATTAAAACTGATGAATTTTTAACCAACTAGTTGACTAATTTTAACCAATGAGTTATTCAAACCTGCATCACTGCTATTTCTGCTTGGATTTGGGGGGTTGGGTTGGTTGATGTGTTTGGGTTTTTTTTTCTTTTCTTTTTGGTTATTGGCATTCCTTTTCCTCAGAGTGGTGTGGGGCTGGTTTGTTTGTACGTGCTCTCCGCTGATTTTCCTCTCTTAGCCTGCTCCTACTGCTAGGGCAGTATCTGGGCTCAAATCAGGGCAATGGTACAGACTTTGTTCACGCAGCCTTGAATCCTTGTGCCCAGCATCAGAGGCATTTCTGGTGTTGGGTCAGCTTTGAAGGGGGAGCATTGTATCTTTTGTGACTCTGGTTTCTTCTTCAGTAGATGGCGTTCTATTCTACTTGTTCCCTCTCTGCTTTGTCTCTTGTAGTCAGGTCCACGGCTGACTTATTTGATGATGACGAAGAAGGTGACTTATTCAAGGAGAAACCTGCCATTCCTCCTGTGGTTGCTGGCACAGCTAAAGAAACAGAAAGCTGTAGGGAAACGGTCATGGAAAAGAAGGTAATGGCATATGAATGGAACTTACGGCTGAGGTTCCAGGAAAAAGTTACTGCTGCAGCTGAAGTAATATTTCCATGTAGAACACTATGGCAATGCCATATTTGTGAGGTTCATAAGGTCTTCCATGACCAGACTGCTTCAGGAATCCTTAAATGTCTTTTGCCTCTCAAACTTTGGGTTTATTTGAGGTTTTGTATGTGAGGGCAGTGATTGGAGGAATCTTAGGAAGGCATGATTGAAACGAGCAAAATGAGAAGTCTCTGATTGTATAAAATGTATAAATGACACCAGTCTGACCTGAGAACCTTTGGTGTCACAGTTCTGTGCTGCACTTACACCAAGCAGTGACAGCAGCTTAACTGGTAACCCGTTGCTTGTATATATTGTGGGGGAAGAGGGGGCATATCCCAGTTCTACCTCAGGATATACACTGCTTGGAACGTTCAAATTATGGTGCAGTGTGAGAGTATCCACGGTCGGGGAAGTAAGACTGGTAGTAGGAGGTCACCCAGTGGCCTTGCTCTGGTCTCACAGCACTTGGTTTTCCTGGAGGAGAGGATGGGAACTGATCCAGCAGCACCACTCCTGCTCTGTCAGGAAGCGAGGGCTGGTTTATCCCCCGGGCTGGCTGACAGGAGCACTTGGGTCTGGAATCGGTCTGAGTTTAATGGCAATATAGCTGGTGGCAGGCTGGGGCTCTGCTGTGCTAATGCAGGAAATGATGGCTGGCACAAACCACCCTCTTCCTTTACAAAGTACAGCTTGTTAAAATAATCATTTTCCTTCAACTCAGGAGGCAGGCTGGTGTAAGCCTCTGCAGATGTCTTCTGCTGAGAAGGAGGGTGGTGGGGAAGGGAGACCTATGGCAGGACCTATGGCATGAGAAGAGCTCTCTCAGCAGAGGAGTTTTGGATTTCAGCCCATGGGTGACAAGCTTGTGTTTTGTCCCTCCAATTGCTGGGAAGCTGCCAGCAGCACTCCCCTTGGAAAGGGTCAAATGATGTGCCTGACCGTTCTGAATCTAAATGAATGCTGATGCAGTGTCTTTATTTGTCCTAAAGAGTCAACCATCTTCAGGTGACAACTTCAAGCCTTTATCTGAAACGCCTCCGGTAAAACAGAGAGGCCTCTTCTCTGATGAGGAAGATTCTGAAGTGAGTATCTCTTTAATAAATCTTTACAGAAATTCTTGGGATCTGAGTCACCCCGACTCCAGTCTGCTTTTATCTGGGGAGTCCTTGTTTATCTGTAGGATCAGAAATTATGACATCCATGCATCTGCTCCCAGCCATCCTGAAAGCTCCTTCTTTCTCCAAATCTCTTGGAATGTTTTCCCCAACTTTAGAAAGGCATAAATTGAAAGCATGAAGAGAGGAGAGATCAGCAAATCAGTAACAAGAATCATAAAAAAAGGCATATGTTTAATCTTGTGCCTTTGGCTTCCAGCTTGCAATTAATCTGTGAAGCTGAGGGGAAGCCCCAGGTGGTCGATACATCTGAGTAAGACAGTCTCTCCCTACTTCACAGACACACTAACCACTCTTTAAAAGGAAAAAAAAAATGAATGAGTGTGTAAAAATACTAAAGGGTGGGTGTCAGGAGGATGGGCCCAGTCTTTTTTCAGTGGTGCCCAGTGACAGGACAAGCAGAAACGGGCACAAACTGGAACATGGGAAGTTCCATTTAGAGTCCCATTTAGAGTCCTTACACCTATATAGCATTGCTTTGCAAAGTGACATTTCTTTGGTTTGCACAGGACTTGTTTTCATCAAGTAAAGCTGTGAAGTCCAAAGCTACATCTCTCCCCACCAGCAAGTCCGTGACAAAGGCTCCTCTCTCCTTGTTTGATGATGATGAAGAGGTAAGAACCGCTCCCTGATGCTGCTTGTGTATGGAAAACCTCCTGCATGGCCTATCCTCAATGCAGGAGGAAATACTCAGAAGTTTACAATACTAAGCTTGGAAATGGAGCACTAAATTAGAGCATTAAATTGATCTCACCTTGTATAGCAGTTCTGAGCAGGTGGACGGCATTATGGAGGGGAATGGTAGCATGGATGCTTGTGGGTTCTTGGTGTCTCTTTAGTATTTTGCAGTCAGGGCATATAATTTCTGGACCTACATGTGAAGAACATTATCCCTCTGATAGGACAAGAGAACTGATAGGAGCAGCAAGAAGAACTGATAGGAGCTGCAAGAAGCTGTTTTATTCTGGCCCGTGGTGCCTACCCACATGGATGACTTCTTGCTTCCTTTGTGTCATGGCTGGGGAATTCCTTTTTTTCCCCTCACTTTTTCGTGTGTAAGAATTGTGGCTGCTAGTGTAGAAACTGAGATCAGAGCACAGTTTATGCAAGAAAGTTAATGGACTTGAATTAGTGGGTGCTTTTCTTAGCTATTTACCCTTTTCTCCCCACCAACATCCTCCGGAGAACTTTCAGATCTGGGCCTGCAGCCTTCATGGTGAGTTACCCATAGTCTTAACCTGAGACAAATGGGAGGCCTACTCAGAGTTAGGGAACTTCTGCAAACTCAAGATGAATCATGGAATAGTTTGGGTTAGAAGAGAGGCCATGGGCAGGGACACCTCCCACCAGACCAGGTTGCTCAAGGCCCCATCCAACCTGGCCTTGAACCCCTCCAGGGATAGGGCAGCCACAGCTTCTCTGGGCAACCTGGGCCAGTGTCTCACCACCCTCACAGCAAAGAATTTCTTCCTAATATCTAATCTAAGTCTCCCCTCTTTCAGTTTAGAACCATTCCCCCTCATCTTATGGCTCCCCTCCCTGATCCAGAGTCCCTCCCCATCTCTCCTGCATCTCCTTTAAGGACTGGAAGGGGCTCTAAGGAGGCTTCCTGTCACAGAGGGGACTGCTTCCAGCTCTCTTTTCTGAACAGGGTCTGTTCAGAAACAACTGCCAGGACAGTGAAACATTTCATATTGTGGTAATGCCTCTGGTGTCTGCCATGAAAGTTGTGTTACGGAACCGAGGTTCGTGTCTAGTGGAGAAAAGCATAAATAAGTGTTACACAGCAAAGTCAACATTATGTTTTTGTGTATTCTGACGCCTATATAATAACCTGCATGAGTGTCTTCAGGTGGAAAGTCTTGGTTCTTGTGCAGGGGTAGTGGTTCAGCTTGCCTATTGCCTGTCCTGTCCTTTCACAACAGGATTCACTCTCTATTTCGTTATGTAGCTGTAGAAACAGTGCCCCGCTGTGTTAGCTGCTGTGCAGCAGAATTGCTGTGGGGTGGTTTTTGGCTGCTGGTCAAGCCTTATGGTGGAGAATCTGTGGGCCAAAGCCAGGCTGTGTGCTTACAAGTTTATGGGCTATCAAAAGCTCTGTGTGTAGAATTCCCTGTACCAGAATATACTGTAACACGCTTGAAATTTGTCTTCAAAAGGGGTCACAAAACACCATTTCTCTGCCCCACTCATCTGAGAAGTAAGTGGTGACAGTGTCTTCCATGCTGATGACTTCTCAGGGCACTTTTCATTATGGCATGGGCTTTTGATTTTATTACTTTTTTTTTTTT
>VXBJ01004241.1:184192-320571 GCA_013400055.1 Nycticryphes semicollaris
AGTTGCAAAACCTTAACACAGATGTATCGATCTCAAAGGTCCCTTCCAACCACTAAGATTCTGTGATTCCCCGACTCTTTTGCCTTTTGGCTTACAAGGAGAATGGTTATCCTGGGGCCATAAAGGCAATAGGCTTGGGACTAGAAGAAGAAACAGGTAAGCAATGGTCTCGCTGCTCAAAGTCACAGGAAACAGGGCACAAGATTCCTAGGGCATCTGCTGTAAGCTCACAGCTGCTTCCTGCCACTCTTCAATGGGATTCAAGAGCCTACAATTCTAGAAATACTAAAAAAGTCCCAAACCAGAATGTCCCATGGGAGAAAAGTAGGTGAAGTCCAGCATGTTGCCTAGAAGGCAAACTGAGATTCTGCTGTCCCACACCAATTTTGTGTCAACAACGGTATCTTGATTTTGCAGGAGAAAGTAAAACCAGCACAAGCATCGCCTTTCTTTAAGGAAGAAGAAAAGGAGGAAAAGGAAGATCTGCCAGATGCAGCAGTGAAGTCTAACCGGGTAGAAGACACATTGTGGTGTTTGGAAGAGCCTGGAGTAGCTCCTGTGCCTGGAGGAACAGATGTTGCAGGGCAGCAAACAAAGGAAAAAGTGAGGGATTTTCTTACATTAATCTGAAGTTTTGTAAAGATTCAGTTTTTTTTAACAAATAATATAATCTAAGAGTGTGGCTCTGGAACAGAATTCTTTTTCTAGATTGCCTCATCTATTGCCAAGGAGAGGAGAATTCTGTCTCCATTTAGCAAAATCACTTGTCAGTCAAACAGCAAATTGATTAAATGGCATTTAAAAGCTGTTTCCCAACTGACATACATGAGAGAATTGTTTGGCAGTTATTTTGGGGAAGGGGGAGGAATCTGTTTCATTTTTCCCCCCAGAGTGGGTTGGGTAACCTCTAGTGACATGACCAGAGCTTGCCTTTAAAAGGTAGCCTCTACTGATGTGTAGGCTCTGCTTCGAGCTCACTAACTTTGTTTCAACGATAACGATAAATGAATGATAAATGGTGCTGGTACCTGTGGCTTTTGGGATTGTGAATTTCTCCTGGGTGGCTCCTGAACTAAATAATAGGCTGATTTGCTAAATTTTTTAATTTTCTCTCTTTTTCTTTCTTTTTTTCTTTTTTTGGTGGAGTCTTTTGCAGCAGCATCCTCAGAGCCAGGTTCAGATCTGTTTGCAACGTCACCACTGGCTCTGGAGAAAGACGTCAAGACCCCAGCTAAGAAAGTGCTAAGCTTATTTGAGGAGGAGGAAGAAGAGAGACTGGATGATGAGGATGGCATGAAAAATGCACAAAAAGAAACTGGTGTGGTGAGTCCAGGGAAGTTCTTGAACACTGGGAAATAGTATTTCTACCTTTGCACAGCTACTGTTCTAGGCAAGGTTTTGTTTTTACCCTTCCCTCTTTTCATGTTACGGAGGCTAATCCTTCTCTATGTCTAAAACCTACAGATTCTTGAGTGAGAAATTATTCCTGCTGTTCTCCATGATCCTGAATCCCTTTGTAAATCTTTCCATCCCACTAACTTGAGGGCATTTTGCTGCATGTCAGTGTGGAAAGAGATTCTGTATGGATGTTTTGGTGCAGCTACTTGATGTTCGCTCTACAGAACTGATACCCCAGTTACCCTTCAAGGTCAGAGGTGCTAGGAAGTAGAAGGATGTGGAAGTTGAAGCCTTGAGGTTTATCCTTTTGTTTTCTTTTTATTGTTGCAGTTTGCTTGGTGGATACAGGCCTGCAGACTGAGCTTCAGCAAAAAATCAGCTTGATTCCATGTTTACTTCTGTTTTTTCAAGTTTGTGTGTTCACTTTTTTTTTAAAAAAGGTTCCACTTGCTGTATTCTTGCTGTCTGGCTTTCCTGATAAAGCATATACCATCAAGAGGTAGACTTTGAATCTTCTGCAGCAATATCCTTGAATCCAGAGTGATTTCCTTATTTCTACTCAATGCAGATACGCCAAAGTTTTGTTCTGTAAACTTGAAGTCACGTCAAAAAGTATGTACCATAAACCACAAGGTTTCAGCATCTTACTGCAACCACATAAAATAAGTTGTCAGCTCTGAAAGCTGTGCACACTGAATTCAGAGGGCCCTGGAGAAAAAAAAAAAACCCTCTTTTTAACTGCTTCTGAGTTAAAATGGATTCTTACCATTAGTGCTGATTTACCTGTGTGTGTTGTTTCTGGGGGGCAGGGGACACATTATGAGATGGTTGCAAGAAGCCACATCTGTCTTATGAATTTGGAAAGATACAAATCCTTTCACATTTTTCCCCCAAAGCACTCGGCTGTCAGCATGTAACAGTCACGAAGTGATTAAGCTGCTGAAATGCATATTCATGCAAAAATCAAAATTTAGGAACTTAATCTTTTTGATAGGCAAATCTGAAAGGTGCTACTATTTTCCTTGCTTATCTCAGCTTAATATGCATTTCACGTGTGGGTACTGCTAGATGTGCATTAGTTTTTTGTGTAGCTGGGCATAACCAGCAATTCCAGCCCTCTGAAAGTGCGACCCTGCTTTTGAGAAAAAAAGCTAAAGCTGGTGCACAGAGGGACTGAGAATGGAGCAGGAATAAAATTCATAGGATGGGATGTATGGACCAAAAAATAGTGTACTGGAAGCTTTAATTTGGAAACTTTACCTTTGGTAGGCAGCCCTTTGAGGGGTCCTGGAGGCTTGGAGTGAGAAGGGGAGAATCAGGCTCTATTTTCATGATTTCTGCTCTTGCTGCTTGGATTGTGAGTCTGATGTTGTGCTGCTGGACGTTGTCATGCTCTCAAGAGGCATCCTCTCATTTGGGGAGGTCCTGAAGAGACACCTGGGTGGAGAAACATAGATACTGGCCTTTACCTACACGTTCTATGGGGGCCTTTGCTTTTTGAAAGTCAGACCTGAAAGCACACGGTGACCCTAATTGTAGAAAAGCATTGATTTTGGTGTCCAAACAGCTGATATTGGTCGATTTGCCAGATAGTAGAGGGCTGATAAGGTGATACATTTGACTGTCAACCTTCCCACCACCAGCAAATTTGAAAGTACAAATTCCTGCCAAAGGCAGACAGTATGTTCTGTTCTGCATTGTGGGGGTGTGTTTGCTTTAACAGGAGGAGAACAGAGAATCTAGCAACAATAATAGCTTTTACAGCCCTTCAACTTTGGGAGAGGAGTGTCTTTATTTTATTCTTCTTTAAAAAAGGTAGCTTAGGAAGATAATTAACCAGATTCTTTTCCTCTTACTTCTCTGTCCCGCACTCTCAGCTGAAAAACTCAAGGCATAAAAGTCTTACTAAAATACATCCTTTAGCACACTCATGATAACACTGAAAACTTTTTTTTTTTCCCCCTTTTTTTTTTTCTTTTTTTCTTTTTCCTTCTTTCTGACGAAGCTTTACAGGTAAATAGCAGCTGCTGGATCTCAGGTCAGCAACCACAGATACTTTTTGGTTAATGTCTTCTCAAATTGACACTTGAATACAAATATTTACATTGTAAGTTTTGCAAATTTGGTCAAAGTAAAATATATTACCTGTCAGTTAAAGTGGTATTTTTGTTATTAGGGTCATAGTGTAGCTTCAGGTGAATTGTAACCTGCCTGTTCCCTGGGCAAATAACCTCCTTAAGGGGGGAATCTTCTCACTGTGTGGACCTTCTCTCTCCTTCCAGGCTTCTGAGAAAACCGCTCGGCCCAAAAGCACCGGAGTCTTTCAAGACGAAGAGCTCCTTTTCAGTCACAAACTTCAGAAAGACAATGATCCAGACGTCGACCTCTTTGCCAGCCCCAAAAAGTCCACGGTGAGTTCAAAGACCTCCTTTGAACTTGCTATTTAAGAAAAAAAAATTAAAAAAAAAAAAAACTCTGAAGCGTGGGGCCTACTGGTGTCCTTGTTTGAACACAGAAGTCCCTGATGTCCGGGGAGGGCCAAGTGCTAATATCACTTGAGGCCATCACAGGCTGAAGATCTTCTTGACCTGTGACACGTCTTTATCTTTTGTCTCTTTAGTCTGCAAACCGCCTCCTGAAGCCGTCATCTGGAGGAGGGCTTTTTGGGGATGACGATGAGGATGATCTCTTCAGTACGGCCAAAACAAACCTTCCGGTACCTGTTCCTCTACTGTAAATGGTTTATATAAAAGAGGCTGGAAAGAAGAGAAATCTTTTCTTCGCTTTGTGAAGAAATCTTTCTGAGAGAATAGAAGTGGCTCTTGTGACCCTGTAGACATAGGGAACAGAGAGGTGCATTAGGTCTCCCAAAGATGGGATAAGAGGATTGAATTCTTTTTGTGTACCACTGGACTGGCTCAGGTGTAAGAGAACACACCTGAGCAGAAATGGGAGTAGTAGAGTTGTATTTGTATTGTTTTATTGTTTAACTTGCTAATATTACTTCCCTGTAGCTCAGGTGTGACTGATGAGCCTTGCTCTGTGACTTATGTCATTAAATTTTCTGCAGGCTCATTTGATTTGAGGTAATGAGTGCTGCATTAACATTCTTGTCATCACTGAGTTGTTTTTTAAGGTGTGAGACTGCTGCAGCAACGAACTAGACTGTGTTACAGGTACTCTGAGGTCTAAGTCCTAACACTCATTCTAAACTACTTTAAATGTACTACTAAACTACTTCTAAACTACTTTAAATTTAGCTTAATTGAGGTCAACGTTAGTCTATATTCATGTCTAGAGCTGAAAGTTAGGTTACAGAACTGGCAATAGCTCCTGGATACGGTTTCTTTGAGGACTGTGGAAGGGGTGATCTTAAGTAATTAGTGTTTGAAAGCTATATATGGAGCCTGTTTGCTTGAAAACATAAAAATAGCAGTGTTCCTTAGCTAGCTTTGTGCTTTTATTTTTCCCTGCTGTCCTGTGCATGGGGAAATAAGTATGAATTTGGAAGTTTACTGAAACTCGTTATTTATCATTAGCAGAGACAGCAAAGGCTGAAGGAGGGTAAAGGGAGGGAGAAGTGGAAGGCCCTTGTCATTGCAGAGCCAAAAGGGGGTGGCTACTAGGCATTGCAAAATCAAAATATGTGGCTAGTTTTGTTGTCAAATCGAAGCAAGATTTTAAAAAGCTTTGGGTTTTTTCGATTGTTTGGGGTTTTGTTTGTTGGTTCTGCTTTGATCTGCAGACCATCCTTTTTACCCAATTCAAATTGACTTGTGCTCTTAATGCTTTCAGAAAATAGCTGAGAAGAAAACGCTGAAGGCTGGTACTGACCCTTCCTTAGAGAGTGGTAACCTTCTAGAAAATGCTTTAAGTGCCAAACAAGATGAAGCTGTGAAGGTGGTGACTACAGAGGCAAGTACCTAAATCTTGTGCCTTGAACGACGTGCAAAGGAAAGGGATGTGTATTGTTTTGTTTTAAATAAGCCTCTTGAAGATACCAAACCTAATGCGTGCATTCCCTGGCTCTGTAGTGGCAACATGTGGCCAAAACCTGTCTCTTTATCAGCAGCTGCACTGTTACTGGCAAGAAGTTTAAATGTTATTGATAATATTTTATTCATTGCCCACACTTACACAAGGCAGTGAAGAATGACACCTCAAGTCCATTTGTACTGAAAATGGGGGGAGGTTTATTCATTTTTTTGAAGTGTCTGTTGGAGTGAATGGGATCTTTAAGTAGAGGTAGGGTTTCTCAGAAAGGACATCAGGGCACGCAGCACAAATCTCTGCTGCTGAGAATCTTATCTTGGAGGCTTGATGATGAGCAAATGAGCCTCCTACTCCTGTCCTTAATCTTGCAGAACGCAGGGTCTCCGGGAGAGGCAGAGAATTCTGGCTTGTGCCTCACCAGAGCTGCTTGTTGGATCTCCATCTGTAGGAGATTGACTTTTCATCGTGGGGGGTGGCTGGTGGTTTTTCTCCCCTGAGATGAGAAACACAGAGCAAGTCTGTAGGGCTAGTAATTAGCCTGTCTTCCCTTCTGGTGAAGTACTCCTTGAAGTGTAAAACCACACTTGTCTTCCCTTTTTTTTTTTTTTTTTGGTACTGACAAGCTGCTATAGGGATGATCTCAGCCTTTCTGAGGTTCAGCTGAACATCTACATGCATTTAAGTGGAGGACGACCTCCTCAGACACTGGGATTCCTCTGTTGTGCTATCAAGACCCCCAGACCAGTGTCCTAACCCTCCCAAACCCTCAGTTACTTTGGCCAGGCTGAAGAAGCTGGCCAGTCACACCACTGGCAGTACAGCCCGGCTCACTGCAACCATGATAGACTCCAAGAACTGGCTGATTTGGTTCATCCCTGAGTCCTAAAATTGAGCCAAGTCTTCAGACCAAAGAACTGCTCTTGCTTTTTTGATCTAATCTTATTTCTGGCACTGATGACCTGCTTTCTATAAAGGACCACCCACTTCTCTGAAGTTTATTTTCTTGCAGGCTTGAGAGGTACAGTTTTGTAGCCTTTTTGGCTTCCATCTGTGCTTCATTGAAGTCTGTGGGCCTATTACAGCCAGTCACAAAGAGAAAAGTTAATTGTGTCATCATCTGTCAATGTGGCTTCTTAGGGGAGGGAAAAAGCCAGGAGGGAGGGAGATGTGACACTTTGATTTGTGACCTGTGGAAGGTGCTGGGTTACGATGGCAAAGCACAATGTTGGGTAGAAGGAGGGTGGAATGAACTGTGATAATGGAGGTGGGGCTACGGCATGTGGGGAACTGAGGTTGAAAATGGAGTGACTGTAGCTCTGGTGGCAGCATGTGTTGATAACGAGGTATCTTCAGAAGAAACAGAGTGGAGACAAGCAGTGAGCTGCTTCCTGGAGGTGTATTCAAATGCAAACTATGGTCTGGTTGAAAGCGACGTGTCCACTTGTTTAATCTGGTGTAATTTTGTGCAGAAATCTACAGTTCCTGTTCCCATTAAAACCAAAGAGCCCTCATCTCGGATTGGAAAGCTACAAGTAATTAATTTTACTGGCATTTTGACTTTTAAAAAAAATAATAATAATCCTCCTTGCCTCACTGATGGCTCTCCCTGAACCAAAATCTTTTTACTTCCTTACCTTACTCTTGCAAATTTTTATTTCAGATGCGTATTTTCTATTACCTTTCCTGCATTGCATGTTTAATATTATTTGCCCCTCCCATTTCAAGCCTTACTCTGAGCAGCGCTATTTACTCCATTTGGGGGCAGAGGGTGGGCTCCTCTTTGACCTGCTATTTTTCTCAGCACTACTCTAAGCACGTTCTTAAGGGTTTGGGGGTTTGGTTCTGTCCCTCTTCTGCCACGAAGTGACTAATAACTATCTGTATCACTCATAACGTGAGAACCATTGTTCTCAGACAGGATACTGAGCTACAGAGGTGTGTCTGTGGTCTGACATAACGTGGCCATGCTGTTCATAAAGCTTTTTAGATGGAATAATAGTGTCGAGTGCTCCACAGACGTAGGGAGACAGAGGATACGGGAGGCACAGAAGCGTGTAGGTGTGAGAAAG
The DNA here is from genome assembly GCA_013400055.1 of Nycticryphes semicollaris. Taxonomy (NCBI): domain Eukaryota; kingdom Metazoa; phylum Chordata; class Aves; order Charadriiformes; family Rostratulidae; genus Nycticryphes; species Nycticryphes semicollaris. Next base: position 191,653 of record VXBJ01004241.1, read on the forward strand.
GCCAGGGACTAGCAGGAGTAGAACTTGAATTGCCTACATAGGCTAGTTCTTCCTGCTTCTCTGGAGCTGTGCTCGCTCTTGAACGGTATTAACATGATTTCTTTTTGCATGTATGTTTTTCCTTTTTGGTCTGGTTTTTGTAGGCAAACTTAGCTATTAACCCTGCGGCCTTACTACCTGGTGCAGTGCCCAAGGTCTCCACTGTGAAGTCCCCCTTACCCGTTGTGGACACTCCATTGCACGAGCCCAAGGATGGACAGAACAGCGAAGTCTTCTCTGCTGCAGGGAACAATGAAGAATTAGGTGTAAGCTTTGATCAGCCTATGCAAGCAGACACCTTGCACAGCGCCAATAAGGTAACCTTGGTATTTAGGAGGATAAAAAGGGGGATTAAAACCACTGCCTGTCCTCGTGCAGGAATTTGTGGTTTAGTACCATTAGTTTAGTTCCATTAACAGAGTGGTCTGCCTGAATCTAAATGGAGATGTGGAAGTCTAATAGTCCCTTGCTTCTGAGGACCACTGAAGAGAAAGTGAAGCCCGCTACAATCTCAGCTGTCTAAGGGGCTTATGCATATGCTTAATTCTGTGCCTTTTTAAGGCATATGTCTACATTGCCCAAATAGAGTGCTTTTCCCTGTAGGTTGAAGGCATTTTAGCATAATTCCCCCTCTACTCTGCCCTGGTAAGGCCACAGCTGAAATACTGCATCCAGTGCTGTGCTCCCCAGTTCAAGAGAAACAGGGAACTACTGGATAGATGATGGAGGGATTGGAGCATCTCCCTTACGAGGAAAGGCTGAGAGAGCTGGGACTCTGAGAGCCTGGAGAGGAGAAGGCTGAGGGGAGACCTTATAAGGTCTAAAGTATCTAAAGGGTAGGTTGAAAGGGGATGGAGTAGCCAGAGGGCAGCAAATCAAAAGTCCTGGGTTATTTTTCTGAACTTTGCTGCAAACTGCTCCAAGCACAAATGTCCCCCTTGTCCATCTTTCCCCTTTCCAAAAAATGGGGAGAATGAATGATACCGAGGTGATGATAAATGGTTCCTGCTGCTTCTCCCTATAACATAAATCAGTATCTGCTCAGCATTCTTTGCTCAGAATCCCAAGGAAGCAGTTGTTTAAATATATGTGTAGCTGTTTAAGCTCAATCAGAACTGTGAGCAGACCTTGTAGTTAATTCAGTGTCACTGTGTGAGGATGAAATGGGTAATGCATGTTAATTGCAGTGCTGTGAAGGCGGACAAAGTGCTACAAGGAAACATAACAGGAATCCTAACCTGTTTTTTCTGAAGTGAGGGTTGTTGGTTGTGTTGGTTTGGTTTTTTATTTTTTTTTTCCTTCTATATAACCTCGTTCTGCTTTTACTCCTTTCTTGTAGACCAGGATCAAGGTTACAGGAAAACGAAGACCACCTAGCAGAATGGCCCGCCGTCTGGCTGCCCAAGAGTCTGAAGAGAGTGAGGAGGTGGACAGTACTAAAGAATTGCCATTTTCTCTACCAAAACAGACACCAACAATAGCAAACATCAAGGAGCCTCTTGCTACTGAAGCAGAGCCCAAGGAAAACAGGTTTATCTCTGGCTTGTCGCTACCAGCTCATGGCAGTGTCTTATCTGCTGGGACAAACAAACTCCTTCCTCCAGAATCCACAGGCCAAGGGGATGATCTGTTTGAATCAGAAGATCTTTTTGCAAGTAGCTCGACATCCAGACCAGCTACACAATCAAAGTTAAAGGAGGGGACGCCTGACAGCGTGGCTAACAAACCCATCAAGGGCAGGGAGAAAAAGCCTGATCTGTCTGTGCTGGGTGATCAGGACAGCAATGACCTTTTCCAGCCTGTACGGCAAAAACCTTCAACAAAAAGCAGCCCTATACCTTTTTTGGAGGAAGAGGAAGACTCTCTCTTCACCTGTCAGAAAACTGGAAAAAAGGAGTTGAAATCTGCTGCCCGGCAAGCTGCTGACCCAGATATCTTTGAGGTAACACCTGAGCCTACCACCATGGACTTTTTGATCTCCTGGGACCTTATGTAGACCCCTCTAATTAGACACAGGTTTAGTGGAGGCTGCTGAGTAGGATGGGATGTTCAGGACAGGTCATGAAGTGAACTGTCAGTTGTGCTACTGGGAAACATGTTTTTTGGATGTTTACCCCCTTAGCAGCAAGAGTGGAGCCTTAACACAGGACAGGCAGGTCACTAAATGGGCTGTGACAACATACCTATGATAATGATCCTTTTCAGAGTAATGGAATATTTTATTCTTGCCTGTTAGCTTTCTGTTTGAGCACAGCAGCTCAAATAACTCTTTTTAAGAAGAAATAAAAGTTGGCAGGCTGGGCAGCTGATACAAGCTTCTGTGTGCTGTACTTGACCTGCGCACAGTCCCACCCAGAGGCATCCGTGGGGAGAAGGGAATCAAACTTCTTCTGGAGCACTGTGTCCTGTTCTGGGCTCCCCAGTTCAAGAAGGACAGGGAACTGCTGGAGAGGGTACAGCAGAGGGCTACAAAGATGATGAGGGGCCTTGGAGCATCTCTCTGTTGAGGAAAAGCTGAGGGACTTGGGGCTTTTCAGTCTGGAGAAGAGTGAGAGGGGGGAATCTCATCAATGCTTGTAAATATTTAAAGTGTGGGTGTCAGGAGGATGGGGCCAGGCTTTTTTCAGTGGTGCCCAGTGACAGGACAAGAGGGAACAGGCACAAACTGGAACCTGGGAAGTTCCATCTACGCATGAGGAGGAACTTCTTTCCTGTGAGGGTGTCAGAGCCCTGGCAGAGGCTGCCCAGAGAGATGGTGGAGTCTCCCATCTCTGGAGACATTCCAAACCCACCTGGAGACGTTCCTGTGGGACCTGCTCTGGGTGACCCTGCTCTGGCAGGGAAGTTGGACTGGATGATCTCCAGAGGTTCCTTCCAACCCCACAGCATTCTGTGATTCTGTGATTTATTTTTTTTGCTTTGAGAAGTCCCAGGCTTATCAGTCTCCTAAACATCTCAGCTGCTCCATGCACATAATTTAACTGTTCTTTTGAAGTGTGTTGTGTATTGATGATCTCTCTATGCTTTGCTCCAAGGATGATATATTTGCTACTGAGGTGATTAAACCAATGAACAAAGCAAAAGAGAAGATGCCAGAGACTAACCTGTTTGATGATAACATTGATATTTTTGCGGATCTCACCGTAAAACCAAAAGAAAAGAAGGCCAAGAAAAAGGTGGAACAAAAATCCATATTTGATGATGATATGGGTAAGTGTCTAATGTCTTGTTGCTAATCTCCTAACACTGTCCTGAGTTGCGTTCGTCGGAGATGTTTTAAAACCCTTTGCTTTCTTTTGAATTTTCAACTGCTCTCCAGTCTCTGCTCATTTCTGGATTGTAACGTTGGATGAGAATTTCCTAGATTGGCAGGACAAGCGCAGAGCACAGCATTAAAATGGTTTAGAAGAGTGTGTAAAGCTTTTCTGAGAGAAGGCATAGTTTAATTCCTGTGGGGATTTTCTCACCTGTGGGAATTAGAAAATTTCTCTTGTCTGGAGTAAGAGACTAATCTCATGTTGCTGCAGCTCCAAGAGACACATTCTGTGTTCCAATGTCTACAGCTTTTTTGTATTGTGCTTCCAGATGAATCACTGATATGAAGAAATTAGCATCTCTTCCCACCCCACTGTCGCTCTTGTTGGCTGCCTTGGAGCCCGTAAGATGTTGTTTACATCCATGTGTACCCAGAATGATTTACAAATACTACACCTGAGAGCAAAAGTTTGCCCTGTATACTTGGCTGAAAAAGCAACACATAGGAATGCGAAACGATGCAAAGCTTTGCTCCCTTCTTGTTCTCCACCAGTGGAGGCATCGAAAGTCATTTCATCTCCCCGACTGTGTCCGTTTGTTCTGACTCTTTTTTGGGGGTTGCATTTAATTCTTTCCCTCTGAGACAAACAATTTCCCTTCTCCAGCTTTGATGCTTGTCGGTCTTCATTCTTTCTAATCTATTCAAATTGAATCTGATGCCTTATCCCTGTTTTGCTTGGAGTGCTGTTAAGCATTCTGGCCTCATTTAATGACCTGGCTGAAGTCTGTAAACGTGTTAGAAAACTTGCCAGAGAATGAACAACTTGAGATTTCAAAACCTTCTCAGTTGTTATAGAAAATAAGACTTGAATGTTTGCAGGCAAGGTATTTGAAATATGTATTGGATGATTACAATATCTTGAATTTTAATCATTTACATTTTTTCAGGTAGCCTATGGCAAACAAGAATTTCCCTTCAAAACACTTGAGCGCAAAAATCAGCACCTCATGTTGGGAGGAAAAAAAAAAATATACAAGTTGTAGAGTCCCACTTGAAAGTTATCTTGGAAAATTTGCCACAAGACAAACTGTGACTTGCATTTCCACTTTTGAACATCAGGTTGTTGTTTGGTATCGCATCTGATCTTGATACCTATAGCATCTACAGCGCCCCGGATCCGATAGACTTCATCTTTCTCTAGAGGGTAGACTGGTTTGAGGTGCAGCCATAGAAGCCATGGAGCTACAGAACACCAGCAGGAGGGTAGGGCAGATGCCCGAGGGTGGGGGACTCAAGTGGTAGAACTGGCACTTGGTTCAGGATAAGGGTTGGCTGAAGTGCTTGTGGTAGCACTTTATCAGGGCTCCTTGTTGTTGCCTTAGGAGATCCTTTCTGCTACAAATAAAACAGTAAGTGGGGGCAGTTTTGGGGGGGTGGGGGTGGAGCCTGCAAACTGCTTTCCTTCTTTGTCCTACCACACTTCTAGGCACTGTTTACTGCATTTGTGTTTGGCTTGTGGTGGCAGCATTAGAAAAAACTTGGTTTTGGGTCTTTATCCTCCCTCCCAGCCTCCTCAGTGACCTCATGGCTGGTGACACAAATGTCTTGACGTCACCTCTGTCTGCCTGAGAGAATCTGCAGAATGGTGACAGCTTTCTTGTGCGGTGACAAATACCGTTTTCCACGGCCAAAGCTTTCCTATTCCTTAAGCCTTGTCATAAAATGGGAGCGATACCTCTACTGCTGATGGCACTCACTGTAGTTCCCTTCTGCTGTGAAGGTGATCCATGTGATAGCTTTGGAGTGATGCCAATGGGGGATTACTCTGCTTTACTGCCTTTCTAAACTGCTCTTGTGCTGAAATGCTCTCCTGGATTATTCCCATGTAATCCCTGTGATCAGCACAGTAGCAGACACGTGTAGCCAGCAGAGAAAGGCGAGCTGTGACAGGCAGCTCCGTGCTTGGACCCTGCCTAAGATTAGGGTACGTGCTAAAGGCTGAAATCAGGACCAGTAAATGGCTGTTAACCTCTGTAGAAGACCTGTGTTTTCTTAACAGGGATTAAAAACCATCTTATACTGGCCTTGTGAATCACTAGTGATCCACAGAGCTCAGTCTTGTAAATATTTTTTATTTTTAATGCCGTTGGAGTCCAACTTGCATAATCTGAGTATCCTAAACTTCAAAAGCTTTGTGTGTAAGAAGAGATCTCTGTTGTATGGTCCCAGGAAACCTTCAGCATGGGGATGGTGGCAGCTCCATCTCTTCCCACGAGCATGGTCTTAAATGTGAGCAGCCACAGCACGAACTGCAGGTCTGGGAGCTGCTGGTACAGGGCATCTCATTTTGTTTCTACCAGTTGTTATCCTTCAGGAGAGAACTGGGACTTAAGACCGTAGAATTGTCTAGGCTGGAAGGGGCCTTTAAGATCATCTAGTCCAACCATCAACCTAACTCTGATTAAAAACCATCACTAAACCGCGTCAACCTGGCTATTAAATAGCAACGTGGTATTTTTCCACGTTGTGGTCTTAGTTATTCACAACAGCAATGCTTGTATTGAGGAAGGTGGTGGGAGGTCTTGATTCAGGACTGTCGACAGACTTTTTGAATATTCAACCACCATTCAGGATGTGTTCTTACTGTGCTGTGGATTAAGGACTCTTCTATGGCTAGTGGATGTCGCAGCAGTAGTCAATAGCAAGTACCATCTTTGCCTCTTCTGATTTTCTTTGACAAGGATCTCACAGCTCTTGGATCTCTCAGGTTCCTCAGACGCTGATGTTCTAGATGAGAGGGACGTTATCTGGCACTTGCACGATGGAATTTACTGTGGAGGTTTAATTTATTAGTACTTCTCAATTGCTTATGAGAGCTGGAACGTGTTATGAAATACAAGTATTATTCTGCTCTACCGAGAAGAAAAAATACTCTTAATTTGACTTACAGCGAACAGCTCCCACGTATGTCCTTACAAATGTATCTAGAATCGCAAGCAGCAGGAAAGCATTTGTTTATCACAGAATGTCCTTGGCAGTCACTGCTGTGTGCTGGAGACTCTTATGTACAATGTTGCTTCTGTTTGGCAGTCGCTCCACATTAAAATCTATCTTTTTTTCTAATTTTTTTTTTTTTTTATTTTCCCTTTAGATGATATCTTCTCAAGCAGCCAAGTCAAGGTACCCCCTCCCAAAAGCAGATCTTCCCAAGTGGCCTCAGAAGCAAAGTCTGAAAACAAGACCCTCAGCACGTTTGACGACCCGCTGAACGCCTTCGGGGGCCAGTAGCCAAGGCCAGCGTGGTGCAGAGAGGAGGCCTTCCCTCTGCCCTGCCCCAGTACTAATACTCTGGATTCTCCAATCTGGTCGGAGCTGAAATGAGATGGTCGTGGATGTTTAAATGAGATTACCCATTTTAAATGGTTAGTATTCTCTTGCTGGGTCTAGCTGTACTAAATGATATATTTTTACAAAAAGACAGTACCCTCCTGCTATATTGTTTCCATGGTGCCCAAATGAATATAGCCTGTGCAATACCTGCAATGAAGTAATCTATTATACAAAGTATAGTTTGTTTTATTGAACAGATCTATAGAGAAATTAACTGATAACTAGTAAATGGAGTCTGTTAAACCAAATATATCTGTATATCTGTCTTTCATCTTTATCACTTGTTAAGGATGTCTGCATCATGACTTGAAAATAGCCAAAACCACTACCGTGCCCTGTCTGGGTCAGCTGCCAATCTACTGAGCTGACAAGCTGGGTTCTGTTATCAAGTGCAGCTTCTGCTCTTACAAAATCAAGCAGTTAAAAAAAAAATCCTATTGCAGGACTTGACACCAGACAGAGTTAAGGTATTTTATATCGGCAGCTCGTGTGGGCTATAAAAATAACAATCATTAAAGCTTCTCTGCCAGAAAGACTGTGTTATAGATGAGCACCTGGTGCTCCAGGAAATAAACAGAAACCAAACATTGTCTTAGACTGATAGAATTGTCTANGAACAACAGAAACCAAACATCTATTCTATCTATTCAGTCTTAGACTGATAGAATTGTCTAGGTTAGAGGGGACCTTTATGATCATCTGGTCCAACCATCAACCTAACTGATAAAAACCATCACTGAACCATGTCACTAAGCACTATGTCAACCCGGCTTTTGAATCTCTCCAGGGTTGGTGTCTCAACCACTGCCCTGGGCAGCCCATTCCAAGGCTTAAGAACCCTTTCCATGGAAACATTTTTCCTAATATCCAACCTGAACCTGGCACAATATCCTCCCCTGGCACAGCCTGAGGCTGTTTCCTCTTGTCCCATCACCTGTGACTTGGGAGGAGACACTGACAGCCCCCGGGGTACACCTTCCTTTCAGGGAGTTGTAGAAAATGAGAAGGTCTCCCCTCTGCCTCCTTTTCCCCAGGCTGAACAACCCCAGCTCCCTCAGCCACTCCCTGTAAGACTTCCCTGCCCTTCTCTGGACCCACTCGAGCACCTCAATGTCTTTGGTATTTATTTATTTTTTTTTTCTGGTAAGGGGCCCAAAACTGGGCACAGCACTCGAGGTAGGGTCTTCTGTTCAAGTTGTGAGCCACTAAATAAGTGGGTTTTTTCACCTGCCTGGATTCACCCAAGGTTTGCAAATAACACTTTCAACTTTCTAACTCAGTCCATCAGTACTGAGCATGTTTGGTCACCTCCAGGCTAACGAGTGGCAGGGACTCCCTTGTGCTCAAAAGGCTTTCCTCTCTGCTTTCCTCTCTCACCTGTAACATCATTGGGTGTTTACAGGATTTCGCTGTTTTGTGGAATCCCTTTAACTCCCCGATTCATTTTTTGGCTTAACTTCCTTGCTTCCTGTATTTTTTTAGATTGCCCTTCTGGATCCCGTGCTGCTAAGCTGTCCTTGATGCCCCACTTGCTCTCTATTGTGGTCTCTCTGAATTTAAAGCATGTACTCGGACCACTTCTTTGAGAGCAATCCCCACATTCACCGAAGCTCTTGTTCCGAGACATCCGCTTCAGTCTCTTCTTTCTCAAGTTGGATTTACTTTTACCAGGCACTGTGAATACTGTAGACAAAGCATCTAGCACTAGTGAGTAGAAAGCAGAAGGAAAGGTTGGAAGGGATGAAGGAGGAACATTGCCTCTCGATTTGCGCCATAGGTGGGCCTGGCAATGATTCATTTGAAGTGGGGGGGCGAGGGGGGTAAGTTGGGAGTAGCATCTTGGGAAAGAATGTGGGAGCTATTTGCAAATGGGTGTCTACAGCGAGAGCACTTGCACTTTATTTATAGGCATTACATCTGCTGCATATGCCTCATACACGATTTGGACTGCCTCTTTACTCCTTTTTTTCTGGGCTTAGAAGGGCTTCATAGACACACTGGGAGAGAGAGGAAAAAGATGGTGAATTCTTCTATTTCTTTTCTGCATCTTCCTCTCTTCTTGGTCCTTCACATTAATAATTTTTATTAGCATAGTGAGGGGTGCTGTTTACAAGCCAAGAACTCTGGAGGCCAAAAGCTGTTGGAATAGGAGAAAAAAGAGCTCCTGCCTTCAAGAGTTCCTTAAACTTTACTGAGCTTTCACGTTAGAGAGAAACTCTTGATAGAAACTTGCACTATGATACAGATTGATACAGATCAAAACTTTTCCTCCCCTTCAGTCTTGCTAAACAGGCACAGGGAGAGTCTCTTCCCTTTATTAAGATGTGTGGTTCTCAATTAACTCTCCCTAAGGGACTGCAAATCCTGGTCCAGGCATTTTGCTGTGGTCTGAGTGGTCTTTTTTTTTTTGTGAGTTTTGGCTTGGTGTGTTTTTGCAAATTTGATGAGCAATGGTGCCATTTTCCAGGCAGGGCAGGGTTGGTGACTCGGGTGTTAAAAGCACCCAGGGCTCTGTGCCTGTGAAACACCACAGTGTTGTAACCGGGCCTGAAATCTACCAGTGTCTGGATACGTCTTGTGTAATTTAAAACCTAAATGGAAAGTAAAGTGGTTAATGTAATTAGCACCTCTTAATAAGCTAAGCTTGTTTCCTCTAGTCTTTTGCCAGAAGATTGTGATGGTCTGAGGGAAACACCTCTCCTGGCCTGGGAAGCCCTAGGCCCCTGTCCCACCTGAGGCACTCGTGGATGGGACCTCGTCCTCCTGGTGCTCCCCCTGGGCGGCGCAATTCCCGAGTTTGAGGTATAAAACCCGCCTTGGCACGTTTTCCCTGAGGAAGGGCCAACACTATGGCTGCGGCGAGCCGGTAGCGGCCTCCGCCTCTTCACCCTTGTTCGCCAACAGCCCCCTTACACTACAAATCCCAAGGGCCACCGCGGCCTCCCGGGGGGCTGTCACGTGGTCGCCGTTGTTACCGGAGGGGTGGGGGCAGGGGGCGCGCGCTGCTGCATCCGGGTCCTTCCCCGCGCACGCGCGGCCACCTCGCGTCTTAACAACCACAACAAGCCGGCGCGGAGCGGCGCCCGCCCCCCGAGGGAACTGATTGGGCGGGCGGCACGGGAACGGGCGTCTTATTGGCCCGTAGGAGGGCGCTTGGCGGGGATGTCATAAAGGCTTCAGGTAGGCGCGGGGGCTGCCGGGGAGCGAGCGGCGGCGCGGGTGGCTCCCGGGTCCTACCCCTCTCCCGCGCCTTGAGTCCCGCCGGGTCTGACGCGTTCCTGTGAGGCGCGGGGGGAGCTGAGCCTTGTCTCCCCGCCTCGAGCGGACCGGCGGCGCTTTACTGAGCGAGGTGAGGTGAGACCCCACCCTCCCGTCTCCCCTCACGGACCGGTTCGGCGGTCTCCAGGCCCTGCTCCTTCGGAGGCCCTGCAGCGGGAGCGCCGACCGGGGACGGGAAGGAGGGGTAGCGCTCTAGCTCCTTCCCTCAGGTGTGTCCCTGGAGGGAAGGTCTCCCCCGAGGGTGGGCTGGGGGCATGGGCGGCAGGGCCCTGCGTCACAGCCGGGGTGTGAGGCCGCCCCGAGGCGCGGCGGGGGCTGAGGGGGGTGGGCAGCGGCTCTGGCTCCTTTGTTTGCGGGCACTCAGCTCTGCTGGTCTAGGTTCGGTCTGCAGCACTGGGGCCGGGGGTGGGGAGGTAGAGCCGCCGTCTCCTCCGCTGCCTTCCCCGAGCCCGGCCCAGCCCTTGTTTTCGTGTCTTTCTGGAGTTTTTCCTCCAGGTCTGACCCTGCTGAGGGGCTCAGCCCTTGTCAGGAGGCTGTGGGCGTTAATATCGCCGGTCGGGTTGTCGTGTCCCTGCTGAAAAGAAAATAGAACCAAAAAGGAAGTGGGTAGGACCTGGAATGCTGACTGAAACTAGAGTCCTAAATCTGCGGTATTGCTAATATCGTCTGTGGTTATCTCTTGCACGACCTAGATACTCTTTTCCTGCTTCTGAATAGCTATTTTACTATGCATCAAGAATAAATTGAAACTGTCTTTAACGGCTGCGTTCAGATGCTGTTAGATCTATACTTGTTTGCTTTGTAGGTGAAAAATCCCAAACATGAACAGCAATGCACCACACCTGTCCTCAAAGCTGACCGGGCTAGAAGTGGAATGTAGTTTCCTGACAGATCTTCTTACAAAGAAGTTGTAAATCCTTTGTAATGGCCAACAAGAAAGAGCCTCCTTTTTTCAATGAAGATAATATGGGACCGTTTCACTACAAGCTTCCTTTTTATGAAACTATGGAGCTCTTCATTGAAACGCTCACAGGAACATGCTTTGAACTGCGAGTGTCCCCCTTTGAAACAGTTATTTCTGTGAAAGCTAAAATTCAAAGGCTGGAAGGTACTATTCTTTCTTATTTCAGCATAGACTTTATCACTTTAGGAAGTCTTGTTTTACAAATTACAATTGCTAAAATCAAACCAGATAATTCAGTTCTTCGTTCGGTGTTACATATAAGCTAGATGCTGGGTTTGTGGCTTAGTTTCATTGGAATTCAGTTGTTTTTCCTCTTCTTTCCTTTTCCTATCAGTTCATGGCATAGGCTTCACTGGAATTGGTATTTTTGCTCGTGTTGGGTTTTTTTGGTTGGTTTGTTGATTTGGGTTTTTTTGTATATTGTTATTAAGGTAAACCTTGACAAGTCTCTGGTAAATCATGAATTGTTCTGATATTATGAGATACAGTAGATTTGGTCTTGAAAGGATTCTGTGACCTAAGTTGCTGGCTAACTGGGAAGGTTATAAACTTGAGTTTTGCAGCTGTCTGAGTACGCTTTAAAAGAAGTGCTAGGGCTGTTGCTTTGTAGGTTAGTCAGTTTATGGTTTGTTTATGATGCTGCAGTCACAGGGGCAGCTGCAGTGCAGGCAAACCCCGAAGGCAGCTTGATCTTTTGCTGGTAAAGGTCTGGCCAAGCAACGCTTTGTCTTTAAGTGATGAACTTGACACATCTTACTGGTTTTAGTTATAGGGCCAGTCCTGGTGCTAATGCAAGGAGGAAAGGTGTAGGTTAGCCCTCTCTCACCCCTTTCACAAGGATGAGCCTGTGTGAAAGAATGTGATTTGAAATATATATGTATATACACTTCAGCTACTTTGCAGCATCGCAGCCCCCTTCTCACCTGGGAGGTGTTCAAGAGCTGCACAAGCTTGAGAGTACTGGAGTTGCTAATTTTAAGAAAAGGAATCCTCTCTTTCCCCACTTCACCTGTACATGGTCTTCGTGCTTCTGTCTGTGTGGAACCCACCCTCTGGGAGGTGTAATATCATGCTTTAGGCTCTAAGATATTCTCTTCTTATTGGAAATTGCACTAATGGATGTTTCAGAAAAGAAAAAAAAAGAAAAAGGTTGCTGGCACAAATGTTTAAACACAGCAGCATTGCAAGAGTAGAGGTGAATTTTTTTGCTAGTAAGATCACACAGGAGAAGCTCCACCGTGCAGATAACCAGAGCTTGCATCAGTGCAGCAATGTGGATACGCTTTTGTTTCCTGTGGACGAGGCCGTAATTAATCACAAGTCAGTGAATGCGTTGAGATGCTCCTGGAGGTGAAACGAGAACAGGAAAGGGTGTTTCTTCTCTGTGACTGAACAGAAGCGTAGGAGAGATGCAAGCATAGATGTGACAGAGTGCTAACAGAGAGAATTAAAAGGGAGCAGAGGCAATAGAGTACAGGAGAGGGCAGGTTATCTGGACAGAGCAGATGAAGGAGTAAGCATTAAAGGATGCATGAAGAGACCAGAGGAAGATGAATTGGAATTTCTTGCAGTCCAAAATGAGCGGTGGTGAATGGACATCCTGAACTACACCTACAGCTTACTGTTGTGGGCTGGGTGCACCCAGCTTACAGAAGCTTCATCTTTTCTTCTGAGAAGAACAGCTCAGTAATATAGTTATAATATTGCTTATTCAGAATATTCTTCATATGTTGTAGTTCCCAGGGTGATAAGGTAACTAACGGCTTAGGTACCTGCTGTATAGACTTAGTAACTAAGAAGTGAATTTCAGTAAGAGAGTTTCACCCGTGCTTATCATTCACTCATTAGAAATTACTTGACATACCTTGGTGTTCCAGAGCAGAGTTAAAAGATCTGATTAATATGATTAAGGTGGGGGGAGGGGCAGAGTCAAAACAGATTGATCAGCAGTGCTTGAAGGGAACAGACACACAATAACAAATTAATCTTAGGGTTGCATTTAGGGTTGCTACGGCATGTAAAAATAAATAAATAAAATTAAGAGCTTTTCAGTGACAAAGTTCCTATTATACTGCACAAGTTCAAGCACTGAATCGCCCCCAGGTGGAGCGAAAGTAATTTTGCAGTTGTGATTTAGCACAGGAAAGCCTTCCTCTGTTCCTTTTTCTGCTGCTGGTTTTCACTTTTCCTGTCACTGTATTGTGTCAGCTTTCATGGGATGTGAATCTCTCTCATTTAAGCTACTCTGCTGGCTGGAAAAAGCCTCCTACGTCCCTGGGCGACTCTATAGGGTCCCTACTATGCATGTTGTCTCCATGGGCTCCTCGGGGTGTTGAGGGTGATGGTATGTAAGAATATAAAAAGACGAGTTTTGGGAGAAATTAGATCTAATTTCCTAATTGGGCATCTCTGAGAACAAAATTTAAAATCTTATCAGAGGTTCATAATTTTTTTTTCTTCAAATGTCACCAGTGCCTCTAATTGTAAGAGGCTGGTAATAAAACTGAATGAAGACACTCATCTCTGTCAGCTAATGGAATATCAATAGCTGTAGACTCTCTGCACTGTAATAAGAAAGGATGATATGGATGGCATGTTAGGAATTTTGTATACTTCTCATGCCATTTATCACTCTTGGTGCCGGTTTAATGGTCCAATGTGGAAAGGGTTTGTTTAGACAGCTGTAGGTGACGTTGGTATCTCACTAAGAGCTCCAGATCTCCAGCTTTCTGTTTCCAGTTGGTTTTAGTCTGTAAAGAATATGGGTGAAAACTTATTAATGGGTTCTAATGCATCTGAATGCATTCAGTGCAGGTCTATGTGTAAATTGAAGTCAAAGCAAATCTGGCATGCGTTTGAGTTGGATCCAGGTATTTGTCCTCAAATTTCTTCCACACCAAGTAAGAACATGGTATCCAAAAATTTAGACTTGTGATAACGTTGAATTCGGAGCGACCTAGTCTCAGATTCACCAAATGACCCTTTTTAAAAAGGTACATGGAGAAGAAGTAGCTGCCTTTGTCTCTGCTGGTGGCGTAAAAGCTAGAACACAGGGAGCCAGCAGCGCTGCCTTCTCCAGTGCTTTGACTTGTTATTTGTGTTTGAAAGCAGGATTTTGTGTGCATGGACACGGATAGCATAGTACCTGAGTTTCAAGGTGACATGAAAGACTGAGCTTTAACATGTGAACGGTACTTAAAAAGAGCAGGATTTCACTGAAAGAGGTAACAGCAATATATATATTTCTTTTTTAACTGGGAAGATCTCTTCTTGTTTCTTCTATTGTGCAAGTCTTTGTAGATGCTGGGTTAGGCAAAGTTTAGTATTCCTCATTTGGAAACGGTGATTATTTTATTGACTTTTATAGAAGGAGCATATAAAGGTAGTGTATTCCCAACAGCAGTTAATTCTTTCATCTGTTAAGGAGTTGTAGCTGTAAACATGTTTGGTAAGACAGGATTGAGTCTCAGGGGAGGAGGTGAGGTTTGGGGTTCGGTGTTGGTATTATCACCGTTATTACCTTGCAGGAATGAATTTGCATTCCTCAGTATGGAGTGTTAAGGCTTTCATTTACACAGCTCTCTTTAAAATCAGCAAAACTCAGTTATGGTTTTGTTCAGTGCCTGTCTGCAACTGAATTTTTATCATCTGTGTATGTGGGAACATTTACCTTTTTAGATGAAAATTTCAGTGTTTGCTTGGTTTTGTGTTACTGTAAAGAGGAAAATCAGAGCTGGCTTTCAGAGTACATCTTAATTCTGAATGCTCGTGTTCAGCGGGGAATGACAGATGCAACAATAATTTTGGTGTCGTACACGTGTTGTGCTCTCAATTCACCACGAGTTATTTTTGCCTTGGTCTTTCTGCTGTGGTTTATTTTGCTGCCTGCGTGCGGCAGCTTCACCTTAAGTGCCAGGAAAGGGATGCCTAGAGCAAGCAGGCTTCTTCTGGAAGGCTATATTTCTTCAATATTCTGTGAATTCAGAGTTATAGCATAGTGGTATTTATTGTTATTTGCGTTAGAGAGAACAGCTGGGCTTCTGTCAGGGCTGGAGTAAGTGGGTTGTGCAAGTGAAAGAGTTTTTAACAGAGTTTTTAACAGAACCAGTCTCTTCTGTCGACATTTTTTCCCCTCTCTGCCTCCCATTTGCTTTGTCATTTCCCTGTTTAGAGACTGGAAGTTCATAAAGCTTTTTTTTTATTATTATTATCTTTTTAAGCTTATGCATTGCCTGAGCTGGGAAAACACACCTGCAAATGCAAGAAGGTCAGAGCAGCGTTGGGAAGGTGTAAATAAGGTCACTTTGGCCAGGCAATTCTGTGAGCTGGTGGTCAGTTACTGGTGACTCGCTGTTACAGCCTTCTCTTTGCTACTCCCTGGGATAAAGAGCAGGTCGTTTCTGACCACCATTTACACCAACTGGGGAGGGGTGAGGGGTTGACAGTTAGGAAAAAGGTCCTGGTGGGCTTTTGCACCTCTTCCTATTGTAGTGAGTTTTGGGGGGGGAATCAGACTGTCAGCCCAGCCTTTCTGTAAGCAGGAAGGAAAAGTTAATGCTTAAGAAACTCATTAGCAGTTTCAGCTTTGGCTGAAAGGTAAGTACGCTGTTTGAACTTGGACCTTAAAATGTTCGTGGTGTTTTTAAGCGTAGTAACCTTCTACCCACAACATAAAATCAAGTTTATTCTGAAACCTGCAGGGTTGGGTTTGTTTTTTTTCCTGGGTCAGAATTACCCACATGTGTTTCTCTGGTGAGCCTGCTTGTCGTGCCGGAAAGAAGAGTGAAGGGATGAAGCTTTAGGGAATATCTGGTACGCTGATTCGGAGCTGGGATAGGGTACCTGCTGTTCTCATTTAGTAGGTCAGATCATCAGCACATCTGCAACCCTTTCAACAGATGCTCTGAAGATTCTCCTGTCCTCCTGTAGCATTACCTATAGCCCACTTCCCTTTGAGCATCCAGATGTAGTTTATTGCCCTACTTTCCTCTCTTCTCCGTGGTGATTTAGGGCAGGCCAGTGACAGTCACCTGCTGCTTTAGGAGAGGGAGCCTTTTTCTCCCACATTTTTCATTATTGTGGCTGATTTTATGTGCTGATCCCACACACAAACGTGTCCTCAAGAAAGCCTTACTATTATCCAGAAAAGGCAGTGCCTTCTTGCACCTGAACTTGTAAAGTACATACCGTTTCCTCTGTGTATAGATACAGAATTCTTAGAAAGCAGCGTTAGAGGGAATTAGTAATAAGGACTTGTCTGTTTCCCATTACAGCAGAGTGCAGTCTTTCCATCTGATCATTGCATCAAAAATGTATTGTCATTGTTAGATGAACAAAACCATGTTTCCCCGCAGCACTGCCGGTTGCAAGCCAGTCTTTTGAATAAATACTCTCTGTTTATCAAAGGAATTGGAAATTGCTCCTTGGAGGCTGCTGAAACCATAACAAATACAGACAGTAATGACTGTTTATAACCAGAAGGCTGCAAAACAACGCAGAAAAGAACTTCACTGCAGACTCCCTGGCTCTTGCCAGCTTGGTCTTGTTTTGCTTATGCTGCAGACTTGAAACATAACCAATAACCAGTTATTCAATAGCTGGCAGCGTAGCAGCAATTACATTAGTCTATTATATGAACATATTCCCCTCATAAATGTCTTGGGGAGTTCAGAGGGTACAAGATTTGTGTTAAATGCCATCCAAGTAAAGTTGTGTTAGCTCTTCATAAAAGAGAAACTTTAGATGTGAGCTGTGGTAAGAAAAGGAAATTGTCATCTTCTCTAAAACTTAAATAATAACGATGACAGTTCCCCCAAAACGCACTCCCTTTTCTGCACAGGGATGAGGTTACTTTCATGTAACTTTTTGGAAAACATTTATAGCTCTTGCTTCTTCATCTGAGGAGTAATGTTTAGACCTTTTTGAAAAAGGAGTTCTTGGGCTCTGTAGGTTTTCCTTTTAATTACATTTTGTCAGGAATGTACAGTAAGATCTTAATTGCCTTGATTTCACTAGATAAATTGAGCAACTGTACTACTTTTGATGCTGAAGGGAAGCTTATTTTTTTGTCAAAGGAAAAAAACACAGCTACTTATCTTCCTGTTAGACTTTTTTTTTTTTACTTTGTGATCCAGTTGATCTTCTCACCCTTTAATAACTGTCCTGGTTTGTCCTCTATCCAAAATTTGCAATCTTTGACCCAAAAGGATGAACTGCAAGTGTGACCACAGGCATGCTGAAAACCTGAACTTTGTTCTTAAAAACTATTTGGGAGGATGGATGTCATGAGTGAAGGCGGTTCAGGTGCCTGTCCTTGTCCTGCTTCCATTCTTCTTTCCCCTGTGATCTTCTCTCCCACATCTCCACTATTACCCCTACATTCTTCAAAAACCAAAACTCCTCAAATTTTAATACTCTCTGGTTTGTTTTTATTTCTTTTTAGGTATTCCTGTCTCTCAGCAGCACTTAATTTGGAATAGTATGGAGCTGAAGGATGACTATTGTTTGAATGATTATAAGTAAGTAATTTGCAATGAAGGTTTCTGAATTATTGTTGGCATAAGCAATAGAGAATGCTGCAAAAATGTATTTATTGTTATTTACAGCATTTCAGAAGGCTGCACTCTGAAGTTGGTTCTGGCAATGAGAGGTGGACCTATTAACACCAGAAGAGGTATGAATGTGGGGTTTTTTTCCATCTTTTCTACCTTAGCGTAGCAAGCACACCATCCTTTTCATTTTAGGATGGATATTAGGAAAAATTCCTACACTGAAAGGGTCATTAAGCCTTGGGACAGGCTTAATGGGAAGTGGTGGAATCGCCATCCCTGGAGGTGGTGCTGAGGGACATGGATTAGTGGGGGTTTTTGACAGTGTTGGGTTGATGGTTGGACTCAAGGGACTGAAAGGTCCCTTCCACACTGGGCCAATTCTGTGTATACAGTCATCAAGTCTTAAAATCAGAAATTCTTCACCTGCAGAAAAAAGTGATACTGCAATGTCATTACACAAATAGCATTTAAAATCCGGTTAGTAAGAATCGGGTGTTTGTTGAGTCTGATGATAAACGTGGTTATGTGGATCGTGCACGGAGGAGTGAAAATCACTGAATGATAAGGGCTTGTAAGGGACCTCTGGAGATCACCCCGTCCAACCCCCTGCCAGAGCAGGTCCCACAGGAACGTGTCCAGGCGGGTTTGGAATATCTCCAGGGATGGAGACTCCACCACCTCTCTGCAGAAACGCTCTTGATAACTTTTAACTTGGAAAATACTCAGCGTATCTTCTAGTTTATGAGTTCCCACTGTAAAATGAGCTGAGCTCTCAAAGGTGATCAATACAATAACAATAATCGTAGTAATTTGTTTTATACATTATTTTTTTTCCTCTTTCCCTCTTTCTAGTTCCTGTGGAAGACCCTATCAGGGAAATGGCTGAATACATGGATCCCAGCAGAGATGAGATCTGGGAGAAAGCACCATCCAACAAACAAGTGACCTTCTTAGTATATCGAGAAGGAGATCAGTTGAATTTCTTCCGTGTGGTAGATCGGGGAGATGGCACTTTAACACCATTATCTGAATCTTTGAGGTAAAGTTGGCTTTAATCTTTATATTATTCTTCAAAAGGGCGATGCTGTAGAATTTTCAGCTTTATTAGTTGACTTTGGCAAAAGAATATCTGGAATATTTCTGTATTACTTCAAGGATTGTGCTCTAAGGGCTACTAAAATGCTGTAACGTGGTGGCCTAACAGTACAGTAGGACTTTGTGGTCAGTGGTCCTGGTGACTGTTGTCTGTCACTGTGTGTGTCAACAGAGAGAGCTGATGCCAACCTCATGCTTCAGGAGATTCTCAGCATCCCTTTCTAAAAGGAGACATTGCACAGAACAGTCGATTTGTCAATAAAAATATTAAAACCTCTTGTTATGTACTTCTTCTTCCATCTTAAGGCAAAAACCCTGAGAAACTGGGGGGTTTGGGGTTGGGATTTTTGTGTTTGGTGGTTTGGTTTTGGGTTTTTTTTTACTTCTGGGTGGGGTTTTTTGTTTTATTTTGGGGTGGGTTTTTTTCATGTGGGGGTTTGTTTATTTGTGTTGGTTTTTTTGTTCTTTGTAAATACACTGAAATAATAACTAATAGAGCTAGCCTTTGTAGATAATTAGGTCTCTGATGAGCTACTGCTGAGGTACCGGACTTAATCACTGTCACCGGATCAGAAGAGCAAGTGTATAATTTCAAGCTACTGCATTTTAGTAAAGAGATTATTAGTCTTTTTCCTAAAGCCATCAAAATTGGTAATATCTACTAAAAATTATTCAATTTTGTCTTTATACTGCAGCTTTTGGGTAGTTTGTTGGGGTTTTTTAATTCCCCCAAAAAACTGATATTTGAACAACTGTAAGGGAAGGGATGCCTGTTCTGGGGACTGGCTGCATTTTCTTCGAGGCCAAGGCTTGCACAGTGTTAGAAATCTATGCTTGTTCCTGTTTGCAAAGTGAAAGGAAGTGCTTTTCATTGGGTTTATGTTAAGTGTGATCCAGTGGGTTCAGTTTGATATTATTCTTAGGAACTTTTATAAGAGAGCTGTATGCTAAAAACTACAGGCTGAATGAAATACCAAGCTTGAATTCATATGTAGTTACACAGAGTAGAAAGAGCTAGTGTGTGATGTACAACTACTGGATGGAAAGAAGAGGAAAGCTACAAACATTTTTACATCTGTGATGTTGTCTTTCAATCCCTGCTCTCTTTTCCAGTGAATGGCCATGTATGGTATTGTGTATAGATTGCAAATGGTCGAAAAACCACCAAAATCAGTAAGAACTGAGAACCTTGCTGCTGTACTGCCCTAGATGCACTTCTGGAGAGATTGTAATTATAGGATCACAGAATGGTTTGGGTTGGAAGGGACCTTAAAGGTACTCTTGCTCCAACCCCCTGCCCTGGGCAGGGACACCTCCCACCAGACCAGGTTGCTCCAAGCCCCATCCAGCCTGGCCTTGAACCCCTCCAGGGATGGGGCAGCCACAGCTTCTCTGGGCAACCTCTTCCAGTGTCTCACCACCCTCACAGCAAAGAAGTTCTTTCTAGTATCCAGTTGAAATCTCCCGTCTTTTAATTTGAAGCCATTCCCCCTCATCCCATGGCTCCACTCCCTGATCAGGAGTCCCTCCCCATCTCTTCTGGAGCCCCTTAAGGGACTTGGAGGGACTCTAAGGTCTCCCCAGAGCCTTCTCTTCTCCAGGCTGAACATCCCCAACCCTCTCAGCCTGTCCTCACAGCAGGGGTGCTCAAACCCCTGATTATGTTTGTGGCCCTTTGCTGGACCCATTCCAACAGGGCCATGTCCTTCCTGTGTTGAGGACTCCAGGTGAGGTCTCACAAGGGCAGAGCAGAGGGGCAGAATCGCCTCCCTTGACTTGCTGGCCACGCTTCTTTTGATGCAGCCCAGAATTCCTGTTATCACTGATACCCTGCCTATTACCAAATTGTTTCAAAGAGCCAGGACTGTGGGTGCTGTGTCTCTCAGTTGATGCAAGAAGCTGTCAGGAGGAGCTTGAACTTCATCTTCTCAGTATAATGGGATCCCTGGTATCTCCCCAAGCATTCAAATTCTTGCATGTGTTTTCCATTTAAAACTAACATGGATAATCATTTGAAATTCCTAATACTTGTCAGTTAGGTAATTCTAATGTACAGATTAAATTAGTAATTTTCTTCAGATTGGCTAAATGTACCAAACCAGAGGAGTAAAAACAAACCACAGTCTTTTGGCTCTTGCAGGGCATCTTAGTAAGACTTTCACAGCACAACAGCACATACGAAAGTCAAATACGTTACAGTTAGGAAGTGGTCACTGGTCAAATGATCCAGTTTGGAAGCCTAAATAATTGAAAACTTTCAGCTTGAGCTGTTTCTTTTTCTTTGGGAGCTCATTTATTATTTTTTTAATAAGGTAATTTGGTGGGTGGAGAAGAAAGCTTGATTTTTGAATTTGTTATTATGATGATCGGGTCAGACTTGTCAGAAAATGGGAAAAAAAAGTAGCAAAGAGAAGAGAATGGAAACAGATCTAGCCTTTTTGTTTGATCTTTACAGAGAAAGGCTATGAATTGCTCTGAATTACGAGGGTTTTCCACTCTGACAGTTAAATGCATTTATGCTTGTGGATGTACTGGTGACTGAGCATTTCGAGGCACTTGTTTATCAGCTTTTCTCACGTTGTGTGGAACAGAATTCAGTGACTGCAATTTAGCAATGAGCTAAATTGGGTTTTCTTTTATAATTCTCCAGGTAGTTGTATTTTATCTGCAGTGAAATTTTAAATTTTAAATTTTATTTTTAATGTTAAATTTAAAATTTCACTTTTGAATTTAAATTTTAAATTTAAAATTTCGTTTTTAATTTTTCATTTAAAATTTAAATTTAAAATTTCACACCGCAGTTAAATTAGTGAAAACTTTACAAGATGCAAACACTTAGAATGATTGTTGCCTCTGGATTAAAAGCAAGTTTTTGAAGTTGTGGCAGAGGACGGGCAGGTGCTGGTGCCAAAAGTGTTTCAACAAGTTACTGGTGGGTTCTGGGACCCACATTTTACAATCGGGGTCTCAGGAATGGTGACACCTGTTGGAAAATGGACTGAAAGTATCATCAAGAACAAAGCCACCTTCTCTAATTTTACAATCACTTTAAAGCAAATAAATCCTTTTCTTACTTTTTATTGG
Source organism: Nycticryphes semicollaris (assembly GCA_013400055.1). NCBI lineage: Eukaryota > Metazoa > Chordata > Aves > Charadriiformes > Rostratulidae > Nycticryphes > Nycticryphes semicollaris. The sequence goes on from VXBJ01004241.1 coordinate 213,311, forward strand.
TTTTGGCTCTGATTTAGTCAAAAAATGCAAGAAAAAAGGGTAACAATTTGCGATATAAAAAAAAGGCAAAACACCAAAAAACCCCCCCAAAACATGAGGCAGGTCACTTTTCCTTCTCTCTTTGCCTCGAAGGGAGGGAAGTTCAAATCAGTGTTTTGAGTTGGTGGCTTAAGTCTTTGCAGAGTTCAAGTTGTGAGATGATTCTGTAGCGTTGGATCTTTACCAGAAGAAGGGTTTGGTTTTAGGTAGGAAACCACTGGACTGTTTTGACTGACTCTTGCTTTGAATTTGCTGCCGCCTTGCTCTTAAAAGAGCTGTCTCCCAGCTCTGCTGCCGTTGGAATTTCGCTATGTTTTAGGAAATGGATTTGGAGAGTCAGTGCAAAAATACTAGCTCTTGACTAAGGGCAGCAGAATGTTTCCAAGAATCGGGTACGGTGCCAGTTCTCATCAATGACATTTCCTTTGGTCCTGACTTTCTCATGACCTTTAGTTCTTCCTTGATCTCTTTGGGAGAGTAGAAGCTTTAGTTAAATCTTCTAAGATTGCATGAACACAGGGGAGTTGCCTGATTGTCATGGTTTCTAGATGCTGACAGCCTAATGGAAGAATTAAAACACTCTTTAAAATGTACTCTATACAGTGTTGAAAATGCATCAGTTTTGTAACGAGTCAGACACTCCTAATAGTTCTTTCGTTTCACTGTGAAATGTTGGATATGGGTTGGTGATTAATGATTCCCAGGAAAACCAGGCTGGATACTGACTTTAAAACGTTGGGGTTTTGCATTCTGTTCGAGTGCAGAATGGCAAAAGGCAATGTGACACTGTACATTCCCAGTGACTGCTGAGTTAAAACATTTTGTCTCGGGTCTAGCAATTCTAATCTGTTTATTTTTTATTTTTTTTTTCCAAATGTGAGTCTCTTTGGACACCTAAACTGACCCTTTTCTTATTTTTTTTTTTTTTTCTATTTTGAAAAGGAGAAATAGAATATCACATCCACACGGGTGACCCCTCCATTTCCATTTATGGTGAGAACACCCCGCAGGATGGATAGAAATTTGGACTTTCCTTCCATGCCAGTGTCTGGTTAATTGGAAAACTGATCAGCTTGTTGTCTGAGTCCCACAGTTAACAGCTTTGGCCATACCTTCAGGAGACATTTGTGGAACTGGATGTCCCCCCCTGGGGGGGAAAATATATAGTGAGTGTGAACCAACTGTATATAGTATAACAGCTTCCCAGAAGCGTGGCTATGTCATGATTTCGGCGTCATCACTTTGCGTGAGCATCTAATAATAATAATAAAAAAAAGCTTATCTGCTAAAATAAATGGATTTGCAATGTCTTTGTGTGCAGTTTTACATGATGCTTTGTCAACAGATCAGCTACGGATATTGACTTTCTAGTTGTGAGAGTACTCTGCATTGGAAACGTGATTAAATTACCTGAGGATGAACACAAACTTTCTTTTATTTTCAGTGGTGGTTCAGTTTATAACTTATACGCTGATGATGAAGATGAGACAGAGGCGTCGCCTTCTGGACAACAGATTATTGAGAATTCAATCACTATGAATAAAATGAAGCTACTCAAGGCAAAGATGGAGAACATGAATCTGAGTAAAAAGGTGAAGTTGTGATTTCAGTTTTGCTATTGTAAAATGACTTGCACTTCCCTGGTGCTGGCTCTTCTAAAAAAGCAGGTCAGATGCTTTGCTGCCTTGATCAAGGGTAGATGATTTCTTACCTGTTATTTGAGTAAGTGCTGTTGTATAAATGTTCTGCTGAGGGGCATTGGCTTTAATTGGCTCTACCTGTCTGCATTCAAAGAGCTCGCTTCTGGTCCTGGATTTATTTGTGTGGGTGGCTCTTTGGATGTTGGGGGGTTTGGGGCTTTTTTGGATATTTTTTTCTTCTGATACTTTAGGTAGTGTTGGTTTGCAATACCCCTCTGGTAAAAGTCAATGTTCATCTTAAATGAAACTTGATTAGAAGTACTGTAACTGAAAAGTATAAAGTTAAATATGAGAATGAGATTACCTAGAAGGTAAAACATGATGTTGGTGTCCATGTCTGTGTAGGTGACCTAGATGTAAAATGAGGATGATCATTGTTCATCTTGTTTGAGGTCCTCAGCTCTTCTGGATAACCCATGGCATTCTGGCTTCCCTTTTCTATTCCTCTCACATGTGGCCTATTTGTTAAAAAGCTGTTTATGACTATAAACTTTGATCTTATTACTTTAGGTGAAGCTTTGGTGACCGGTAATAGACGAGGGAGCGGGGAAAAAAAAGATGATTTGGCCTTTTCTGGCCTCACAGTGTTTGAATTCCTGGGATTATGATCTCTGTCAGGGCTTTGAATGCAACCATAATTCAAATACTAATTGTTCTACCTGGGTTTGGTGTTGGTTTTATTTTTTTTAAATAGCCTAAGAAAACTGTCAAGGTGAAGCCTCGTCCTCCAATGGCCCCTCGACCGTCTAGTGGGTCAGTGGCTGCTACTCGGCATCGCTTTTTAAGAGTGCTCCCCCATATTGGACAGTCCTGCCTACCTCCTCCTGGGAATTCCTATCCTTCAGAGTCTTCCCAAAACGCACTTTCGGCGTTGGCTACTTTGGCCACTGCTGGTAGAACGATGCCATCCACAGCTAATGATTTCCTTAAGGAAGATGACACTTGGCAGAGCAGCTCTTGGTCTCAGTCGGTTGGTAGCATCAGATTGCCACCGAAAATATCTCGTGTTGAACTAGAAAGTGCAAAACTACCTACAAATAGTATTCTGACTCCCGTGTCGTCTCTGCCTGCAAATTCAGAGAAAGCATCTGAAAACGTGACCTCAGCAAGCGAGGAGGATGCTGTTTTGTTTCCGAATCTGACAAATGTAGAGCTCTACGGAACTGAAGAAAAACTTGTACCCGAAACGGATGCTTTTGCTTTGTTAACGGAACCAAGCGCCACCCAACAGTGTGCTGAGACCTATGACATAGGAAAGGTGAACCCCGAGCTGGAACTGTCGGACGGAGACGAAGAACCGAAGGTTGTAGAGCAGCACAGGAAACCCCTCAGCAAAGTTCTGAGCGCTGCGGCCATGGGGGCTGGTCTTCTCAGTGCCCGCGAACTAAGTCCCCAGAAAAACCTGCTTTTGTCACCTCTTCGCTATTCGGCCCAAGTGACACGGCACAGTTCTCTGAAACCACAAACGCAACCCAAATGCTTCGAGGCCGGGAACTTGAGATCCCCGGCCTCCCCGGACGTGCTGCGATCGGTGGAAGTCCGGAGTATAGCGGACTCCTCTTTTTCTAGGACTACTAGGTTTCGTAGCATGAAAGTAGAGTCCCTCGGCAGAAGACCTGATGTCATTTCTAAAGCCGAGGCCAGGGACATGACAGAGGTGGCTAACAAGGCATCCAAAGAACCTGTGGGTTCTGTGAGTAACTTGGGATTTTTGGCTTCGCTGGCCCGAAGCGCAACCAGGGAAAATTTACAGAGTTCCTGTGGGACAGGCAGGTTTCGGACTTCTGGTATTGCACTACCTACAAACCTTCCACGTTTTCAGGAAGAAAGCTTTAGGAAAACTGCTCCTCCAAGTGAAGCTGCTGAATATATTCTAGTGAGTACTAAAGCTTCTGAAGAAATCAAAGTTTCCCTGTCTGTTCTGGTACTGGCGTTAGGAAAACTGTACTTTGAGTGTGTTTCTGTGTCTTTTCAGGGAAGACAGATGGGGAGGGGGAGATGAACTTAAATCCCTGATGGTCTGTTTTCTAAATTCCTGTTGGTATTTTAACTGCCTGTTTATATAAATGGGTCGTAGAAATAATTTTCCCTCAAAATTGAAGTGGCTGTGCAGTTCACAACTAAAACTGCTACTTATTGTAAGGATAGAATTACAAGCGTCTGTGGAGTGGCATCTGACTTGTGCTGCTCACTAATCATTTATTCCAAAGTTTGCCCTGTGACTGGCACCATATGTGCCTAGCTTCAGAGCTTTAATGTACTTGGTTGTTTTGGCCTGTTGTGAAGTACAGGGAGACTATTAAATAGTCATTTTTGAGTAGCTGAGCGTTGTGGAATTGTGCTGCTTTGTACACAAGTCATCTTGGACGTTGATTGATACAACATTGATTTCAAATAAGTTGATACCAGACTTGCCTGATTTTTGTTTTTTTCATTTAATTTCCATCTGCTGGTAATTTCCTTGTGGAAATCTATTATTTTTTTCTTTTTCCTTTAGTCTACACATGGGCTTGGAATGAATGGAAGTATTGCAGCCGTAGGGAAAAGAGTAGGTGAGTAAAGCCACTTCAATAATACTTGCAGATGACTCTTTAGTCTTTCCTGGCACCACGTATATCAAGGACAAGATTCATGTATCTTTGCCAGGCATGTGTCTTTCAAAGTCCTTGCTGTCTTATGCTTCTATAGCATGGTAGAACTTATAATATTTTAAGCAATTCTTTAGCATATAGATGTGACTCTTTCCTAGATACTTTTTTTTACTACTTAATAAATCCTGCATGTAGAGATAAACATGACTTTTCTGCTCTGAAGTTTCCAAAAGGTCAGTTCTGTGAGTACTTCTGAGTGTACTAATATCACAACATAATTTATCAGTAGCTTTGTCTTTAAAACTGCAGCCTGAGCCATAAGGATTTGGATTTGGCAGAAGAGAAGTGGGGAGGAAGCAATAAGGCCGTGGATGCTGAAGGTTAATGACATTATGGAGATTTTCCTCTATTTTTTTTGTGATGGGTGTCATTCTTCCTACCCTTCCTACCCAGTCTTGGTAACTGTGGAGTGCTTATTGCTTAAAACCTACTGAAAATGGATGTATAGTGCCTAAGTATTAATTTCTGAAGTGATTAATTCTCGTGGGAGGAATGCAATTGCCGAGAGTAATGCTTTTCAAACTCTCTTAAGACAGTGAGCTAAAGATTCTCGGCACAGTCAGCTTTTCTTCTTCGCATCTTTGAGTTGCAGTTTGCTGTTTTTTCTTTCTGTATGACCTTAGGAAAAGAGGGCAGGCACGTATTCCAGGATTTTAAAAATCTAGGTGTAGAGAATGAGCTAGAAAACAGATCTTCAAATAGCAACTGCAACAGGAAAAAATGATGTAATTGGAACGATGGGGGAGCAAAAGCTGCTACAGTGGGTCGATTAATAAACAGGTCTGTCCTTACCTACTCCTTAGCACTGAGGTGATACCCTAATAGCCACGTCTGCACAATGGGGAAGCCTGCTTATTGCTCATTTTGGGTAGAACTTTGGAGAAAACATTCCTTGGGTGTACCTTTTGTCAGACAAAACTACTTTCCAAACTCTTTCAGACATAAGAGAGACAAAGGTGGTGGTGTTATATGATGCAGGCCCTTGAGGGGAGGGGTGGCTGGTAATGATCTGTTGGACAACTGGCCAAAAGACACATTCAAGTTTGTTACCCAAGGCCTTCATTTAAGTGTAATTGCTGTAGGGACTACAGCTGAGAAAGTTGGGGTTGTTCAGCCTGGAGAAGAGAAGGCTCCAGGGAGACCTTAGAGCCCCTTCCAGTCCCTAAAGGGGCTCCAGGAGGGATGGGGAGGGACTCTTGCTCATTGTTTTAAGCTAGTGGAGCCATAGGATGAGGACTAATTGTTTTAAACTGAAAGAGGGGAAATTCAGATTAGATCTTGGGAAGAAATTCTTTGCTGTGAGGGTGGTGAGACACTGGAAGAGGTTGCCCAGAGAAGCTGTGGCTGCCCCATCCCTGGAGGGGTTCAAGGCCAGGCTGGATGGGGCTTGGAGCAACCTGGTCTGGTGGGAGGTGTCCCCGCCCAGGGCAGGGGGTTGGAACTGGGTGATCTTTATGGTCCCTTCCAACCCCAACCATTCTATGATTCTGTGATTGGTTTTTTTTCTGTTAAAGTGTGGCCCACAGCGGGGACTGTCCTCAAGCTCTGTCTTTTTCACAAGCTGGGCTAACTGATGCTCTTGAAACAGTATGCTTTTAGATGATGAAATTGATAGCAGGGACAAACGTCGCTTGGAAGTTTCCATGCTGGGTAGCAATGGGATAGCACTGGTCGGTAGCGGTGACTGCCATGTGTGGTGTGACTATTGAATGTCCCCTGCTGCGTCTTGCCTGTGAAATGCCTGTGGGAGTTAAAAGGTGTGCTGGAGAAAAAAAAATACTCTTGAACTCAGGAGGTCACTTTTTGGGAGCCTCCTGACAATAACAGCTTTCACTGTCCTAGTAAATACACATAAGCAAGTTGTGGACAAAGAGCTTATTTCTGGTTAAACCATCCAGCTAATAGAGGCCTATCGTCTAACAATGCACTTTTCTTGCAATGATGGTGTACCAGCAAGATTTCGAAATGTCGTGGTATTCATTTGGTGATGCTTGTATTCTATTTAACTTGAATTATTAGCTACTGAACAGACAAGCTGCGAGGTACTTGAACACCCCACTGATTTTTTGGGAAAGCCGTTGTGTGTGGTGCTTTCCCAGTCACAGCACGTGTTTTCCCACTGCATTTGGGAAAACCATTAGGAGATGCGTTTCTTGATTCCTTCTCTAACTCCTTGCTTGTGTGAACTTTTAACAGGCATTAAAAAATTACAGGTCAAAGTCCTGCATTGTGCTGCCCCTCCCTCCCAAAGGTGTCCAGAGGCTTGAGGTGTGGTTCCTGTTTTGCTTTTGGGATTGGTTTTTTCTCCTCTCTGTTTAGGCTTTGGGGTTCTCACCCGAAGTATCCGAAGAAACGCAAAATGAATCTGTGGTTCAAAAGATAACTTTAACTAGTTTATGATCAGGAATAAGTAAAAATAAACCATCTTTGCTGTCTTTTTGCCTCTGAAAGCAGGTGAAGCAACCCATCTCCCACCTGTGAATGGCTCAATTCAAGCGAAAAAGAAAATTACGAAGCATTGCTTCCTTTGTGGCAAGAAAACTGGATTGGCAACCAGCTACGAGTGCAGGTAGGCTGAGTGTCTAACCAGCTGCTGGCTAAAATTGGTGCTTGGGTTAACCCAAAGGGTTTTCTCTGCCGGGTGCTACTCTTTAAGCAGCAGCAGAATCAAAAGACAGCCTTCGGAAATAAGTGACAATTCTCAGTTGAGCAAAACTCCAGGGATTAAAATGCAGGAATGTTGTAGCTGTTCTGCTGCTGAGGTGTGTGCCCTTCCAGGGAAATCAAGAAATGTTGAGGTATCAGGAGGCAAGATATTGGGAAATAAGGAACATGATCACAGAACGAGAATGATGACATTTTATGCTGGTCTGGGGTGAACTTGCTACAGATTTGTGTTCTGCAAAGTTCATTAACAACAAATAGATCATTAACAATGTGAGGAAAAACTGGCTTTGTTAAAATTTTTTAGAAGATCTCTCTGAGATTTAGCCCTATTACACCACACATGCACAGTTTGAATTTATATGAATTTATATTTAAAAGCTTTGCAGTTTTATATGTATTCTGGTTCTTCTTGGGACTTCAGCCACCTTTTAGCATCTGGAGCATCTCAAAAGCAGAGCGCCAGAGTGCTGCTCCCCCAGGTCAGGACTTGTAGACAACGCAATGAGGCCTGGTGCTTGGAGGTGATCACTGCAGACCTGGAAAAAAACCACACACATGCCATCCCCCTCTGCTTTTCTCTGTTGATCTTAGTTCTCAAAGTATCCTTTCCCGCAAGATAGTCTTTTCTTGGTGTCGTTTCCCATGACAGAGTTAAGTTGGGAACTGCTGGACTGTGAGGGCTACGGTTGAAGCTGATCTTGGTTCATGCCAACCAACGGCAAAACGAACAAGGCTCTGCCATTGAGGAATTGTGTTGGAGAGTTCCAGGGTGACTCCTTGCTGACCCTTCAGTCTTTGATTTATTTATTTATTTTTTAAACAGCCTTGGGCACTGCACACCTTTCCCGCTGAGCACAGAGCTGCAAGCTCTTCTAGAAGTAACGGAGCAGCTTGCTTAAGTTTAAAAAAGAAGCAATGAAATCCCACATCTCCAAGAATAGCGTTTGTTCTAGTTTCAAAAAGAGCAACCCCATGACCTTTGAATAGAATGGAATGTGAACCAAATAGAGAATACACTTGTGTGAGAGAATTGCTGATTATGAGATCAGGAAACCAAAGAAAAGTGTTTGTTACCAGGCACACAAAGCCTCAGCAACAGCTGCAGAGTTTATTACCAACCCAGACAGGTAGATGGACAGAGGATTATAGTCTAGTAGAGACAGTAAACTGGATGAGTAATGCCTAATCCATTTCAAGAGAATTCTAGTGTTGAATGTCAGTGTTTTAAAGTAGCAATATTACCATGTAATCAGGCATCAGGACAATAATACCAGTGTCCACTGGTTTAGGTCAAACACAACAGCTAGTGTATGCTTTTTTCCCTGTTAGGAGCTTTAGCTGTTGAGTTTGAAGGCCAAAGTCATCATCTGAACTCCCTGAAACTGCAGCTGATACTGGAAAGGTGCACCCCTATCCAGTCATAGGAAGTCACGTTCCTTATAGTTAGTTTGTCTGATGTCTTCAGAGCTACATCTGTATTTATTACTCTCAAAGGACTGATGTGAGTTTGTGCCAGGCAGAGGTTGTGCTGAACTAAACGTCTCTTCTGGTGCTCTGAATGGTGTGGTGGGTTTGAATTGAAATGCATTAGGTACGTTTTACCTGATACTATTTTCGTTCCGTGGTGTTGTCCTCTGACCTCGTGTGAGGTCTTCAAAAAGAAATAAAATAAGTGGAAGCCCATCATTTCTTATTTCATAAGTGTTTGATCCTTGCCAGCTGGCTGCAGGAGCACTAATCTTGTTTAACTTCCCAGCTGAAGAGACTGTGGGGTCAAAACTGCAGCGTTCAATTACAGAAATGTCATTTTGATTCTCTCACCAGTTAATGTTATCAGTCACGGATGATTAGAATCCAAGCAGCTATGTCAAATAAACAAGACATGGTTATGCCAAAGGGCTCCCAGCGTGTCAAGAGAGCTAAAAAGCTTCTAAAAGCTTGTAACTTCTAATATTCTTGATCCTTCAGATGTGGAAACAACTTCTGTGCGACGCACCGATACGCAGAGACTCACGCCTGCACCTACGACTATAAGAGTGCAGGGCGAAGGTATTTGCAGGAGACCAATCCCGTCGTTAGCGCCCCAAAGCTGCCCAAAATCTAACCTGGTTGTGCTGCATGTGGCCCTCCTGCCCTTGGAGAGTTGTGTTCCGCTGAGAGAAGCGGTTTTTCTTGCCGTGCTCCGTACTTAAGGATTTGCCAAGTAATAAAAGCACATGAGGATGCATCCCGTGGAAGGATAACGTGAACACTACTGCAGTTCAAACTTTTCTTCTTTAGTGAACGGGAAGTTAAAAAAAAAAGATTAGTTTTTAAAAACTTACACTATGATTTAACTGGTATTGCACGTCTTGTGTTTGTGTTTTACATACGGGAGAAGCTCTTTCACTAGACAAGTCTTCAAAAGATGCACTTTACTGACTTTATTTACTGTATAACCAGACTCGAGGGGGTCTTGTAACGAGGGTGTCACGTAATGTCTTCTGTACTCCTGCGGTTTTTTGTCCCCTGCGTGGTATCAGAATTCTAAGTTATTTCACTAGAAAGATCCTCCTCCCCTCCCCTTTCTTTGAGATTTTTTTTATTTCCATTTTTTTTTAAGGAGGGGGACATGTGTTGTGTGTTTTTTTTCCCCCACCTGCTCTGTTCCATTCACACATCGTGTATCCGTTCTGGAAAATACATGTCATATTCATCGCATTTTCTTAATACTGTTTATATGGCAGGTTTGTTTCTAAATGGAAAATTCCCCCTTTTGCCATTCAATACAAAGAACGACTTATTTTAACTTTTTTTGTAATCCTAGGGGTTTTTTTTTTTTTTAAAGCCTTCACAACCTGGTTTGTTAAGATGTTGAATGCTGTTACCGGAAGAAGTTCTAATAAATATTAAATTTTATTCTGGTTTATGCTCTTCTAAATGCACAAAACACCTTTTCCTATCTTACTGCATGCTCCTAAATTAAAAGTTGGGCTTTGTTATAGGGGGAAAGGGGATATTTTAAAACTTAACCTTATTTTTTTTCAGAAGTGTTGGCTCGTATCTGGCCCTACTGAAGTGAGGGGGGGGAGAATTCCCCCCAGTTTCATGAGGAATAAGCGTGACCCGCACTGTGTGCTTTAAATAAACCTCCTGGAGCCTTGGAGCTTGTACTAGGAAAGGCAAAACGGGTGTGAAACTAAAGGTTTATTAACCTGCAGCCTTTCTCCCCTCCAGCTGAGACCGTACAAAGGCAGGTCAGTAATTGCACCAGACGCCTCTAACGAGCACGCAGCTACTTGGAGAAGGTGATGTTGGAGAAAATCTTCTTCCCCAAAGCCTTTCCTCTTCCCTTATTGTGCCTGAGATCTTTTTATAAGTTTATGTTGCTCCAGGTGTTCTGGTATAAAATTAACAAAAAAAACCCCAACCCCTACGATAAACCACCGAAACAAAAGCAACCCCTCCAAAATGCATCTTGACAACTCGATGTCTGGGCTCTTTTTATTACCAGAGTCCTCAGCTTGGTGGTTGTGCTATTTAAAATGTTCTGTGCCGTGTCCTAGTGGAGCACCAGCAGCCGCTGAGCGTGGCAAGCAAAAGTTTGGGCCAAAAAAGAAAAAGATCGGTGAAAAGGAGCGAAGTAACTTCCAGAATTCTTAGAGGGAAACCCATTTTGTGCAGCCCACCTGGAGCTTCTTAAACCTGCTGGAGTTTTTGGAGGGTGAGGAGCTCAGGGGGGAAAAAACCAAAACCCCAGAACTACAAAATGATCCTTCTGGGCAGCGATAAGGTACGAAGGTAGTTCTCTGTGTGTGTGTGTGTCACCTCTAGGTTTGTTCTTACTGGACAAAGTTGCTCCTCGTCCAAACAACAGGTTACAGGGGAACATGCCTGTAGGTTTTATTTCATCTCCAGCCTGGGACAATGTTTGATGCCAAAGGAAAAGTGTGAGGAATGGGGTGAACACTAGTATTTTCCCAGCAATTACTTCTTCGTGGCTCAGCAACTTTCTTAAGACAGATTTTTGGTCTTTTTTTTAGAGGTACAGTAGAGATTTGGTAAGAAGCGAAATTCAAATAGTGTCGGCTGTCACCAATTAACCTGATTTTGCAGAACTGTAGCTGTCGGGAGGTTATTTGGCAGCACATCGGAACGGCCGCACTGGGATTTCGGTAAGACTCCATAGAGTGGGCTGTGCAGCAGGAAGGTGCATCTCACCTGTGCCCTCTTCCTGCCTAACGAAGTTCACAACAATACTCTTAATAAAATGCAACGTAGGAATAATCTAATGTCTCCCCGTGTGTAGCTTCTGGTAATTTCTATTGTATCCCATTCCGATACAATACACATCTCGTGCAGAACTCTAATGGTTTTGTTCCCGTCTCCAATGCTCTGTTACAGTCACTCTTGTTTGCAACCAGTAGTGCAGCCCTGAGAGCGCTGAAATTTGTAATTAACGGGTTTAGTTGCTAATTTATATGCTGTTGGGTTTCACCAAATCCCGTGTTGGACTGTGCTATAGGTTAATTACTGTTTACTGTGTAAACTTACAAGCGGTTGGGTTTTCAGAGTATTAGGTGCTACGTGTCTGCTGTAGATGAATGTTTAGCTTTTGTGTGTTTGTTCATGTAATTAGATTGTACCATAAAGCATTTACACGATGGAAGTTGTAATGATGGCTTTGGTCTGTGCTTCTCTCCCTTCCTGCTTTTCCCTGCCTGTTGTCTTTATGCCTGAGGACCTGCGAGGTGCCACCAGGCCGGTGTCTCGTTGAAGGATCTTCAGGATTCTCCTGGCTCCTTGAGAGATAAGCTCCTTGAGGTGTCAGAAATGTTTTGGGATCTTGAAGGGAAGTATTTCCTCTCCCTGAAATCTGTAGAAGGGCGTGGTGATAAAAATCTGTGTGTTCTTAATTCCCATCTCTGGTCGGTTCGCAGTCCCCTGGCATGTAACTGCACTTGTGTTTCCTGATGAGAATCTTCATTAATCCATTGTATGATGTAAAAATGAGATCTTTCTAGGTTTTTTTACCTATCAGGAGTTAGGCACTTTGGTTTCTTTTCAACTTTCATAATGGGGCACCATCTCCTGGGTGTAAATGGTGGGTTTGGGGGTGCTGGTCCCTACAAGGAGTTGTTTCTGACGGTGCCTTTTGTGCTGGGTCATGTTTTTCCCATTTTTAATATAAATCAGGTTCACCTCGAAGTGCATTTGGGGCTTTCTCCGGTATCTGTGGTAGCACTGAGCCATAGTTGTTCACGTGAGGACATTCATATGGCTTAAAACCATGTGAAGCCGGGGAACAGTTGTGCGAGCCCGCGCTGCTTCTCATCACCGTAGTTCTTACACTGACCTTAGTTTGGGCTGGTTTTGTGATGTTGGGTGAAAAACAATGAAAAAAAAGCTATTTCGTTCCTGTAGTTACTGTCCTGTTTCAAGATTATGGTCTAAAATCAGAAGATGTGCTTCATAGAAGGATGAACAGGGGCTGTTTCTTGTGAAGAAGGTGTGTTCAGAGCTGTTGGGATATCGTGGGCAGTAACACTTGGGTTTTAATATCTAGACCCATAATTATTCACTTTCTCAGCAGAAGTTTGCCAAAAGTCTCCTGTTCTTTTTACCTGGTTTCAATTCCTGGTTTGTATTTGGTGTTTCTAAGGTTATTTATGTGGTCTCCTTCATCTTTTTTTATCAGTGAGCCCATGAATAAGTTTGTTTATTTGGATTTCTTGTTAATCACAGAATGGTTTGGGTTGGAAGGGACCTTAAAAATCATCCAGTTCCATCCCTGGGCAGGGACACCTCCCACCAGCCCAGGTTGCTCCAAGCCCCATCCAGCCTGGCCTTGAACCCCTCCAGGGATGGGGCAGCCACAGCTTCTCTGGGCAACCTCTTCCAGTGTCTCACCATCCTCACAGCAAAGAATTTCTTCCTGAGATCTAATCTAAATCTCTCTTATTTCAATTTAAAACCATTGCCCATAATGCAACCATGTAATTTCCCCCCCCCCTCCCCTATGTTCTTTTACAGCCATCCTGTGTGTATTTCTTGGAAAGTATTTTAGCTCAGGTCGTCGTTCTGCTGTTCTCATTAACAGTTCTTTAGAGGGGGGAAAAGAAAGGTAAAGATCATTGTATGAGCAGGAATTTAACAGCAATATCCACAGAAGTTTGCATAAAAGAAGCAGCCAGCTATTTCCCGTAAGTTTTCAGGGCAGGTTTTGTTTGTTCCGCAGTCTCTTACTGGAATGAGGTTTGCCTGGTAATTAGATCTTTTCTAGAAATTATGATAAGCGCTGCTCTGCAACAAAAGAACCGCATTTAGAAGCGAGGTCCACTGGCTTGTGCCTAACTTTGCTCTTTCCTAGGGGTTTTGTGGCAGAGAGCTTGTTGAGCAGTTCGTTTCCCGTGTGGAGAGGAGACACCAGGGGGCAGCGGAGGCATTTCAGAATCCAAAAGTTTTCCTTGGGTCCAATCGTGAAATTTGCGAAGAAAACCATAGAGAAGGAAAACTGCGCCTGTGCTTTTTCTGACCCTTACTCAGGGCCCGCTCTGAACAGGTTTGAGGAGCTCAGCGGTAAGGGTACATTCCTTCCCTTTTCCTCATTCCAAAGTTTTTCAAAAAGCCTTGAAAAGAATGGAAGAATGGCTCAAAACCATGATTGTGTGCTGGGTTTTATGATGTAAAACATTAAGTACTCTTAATTTACTGCAGAGTAGTCCTCCTCTGTACCTCCCCACTAACCCTGCAAGGATGAATTTCAGAGGTATTTCTGAGCACTAGCATGCTGGATGCTATAGATGAAGTAAAATACAGATGCAGTCCCTGTCCCCATAATTCTGTACTCTAAAATGACAAATACTGCTTTCTTTTGGAGACAGGGTGAGGATTTGAAAGAAAAAAAATCAGTGGTATGTAAGGAGTGTACACCAGTAACTGCTGAACCAACCACTCCTTGCTCTTTGTCCTTCCTGACCTTGCAATTCAAGAAGCTTTACAGGTCTTCAGCAACAGAAATTTAGTCCTAAACCACACTTTGTGACTCTTCTCAATCCTTTCTTATCCAATCTTCAGTAGGACTAATTGCTATATATCATATGTATATGGTGTGTGTATTAAGGCTACGTAAGGGTTATGGATTCTAATCGCATCTGGATGGTAAATTATTGCTGAAATTAGGGGTTTCCATCCTCCTGACACCCACCCTTGAAGTATTTCTAGGTGTTGATCAGATCCCCCCTCAACCTTCTCCTCTCCAGACTAAAAACACCCAAGTCCCTCAGCCTTTCCTCCCAAGAGAGATGCTCCAGGCCCTTCGTCTCCATAGCCCTCTGCTGGACCCTCTTCAGCAGTTCCCTGTCCTTCTTCAACTGGAGAGCCCAGAACTGGAGCCAGTGCTCCAGGTGGGTCCTCCCTGGGGTAGAGCAGAGCGGGAGGATGACCTCCCTCCACCTGCTGATCACACTCTTCTTGATGTACCCCAGGATGCCATTGGCCTTTTTGGCCACAAGGGCAACATGGTTGGCACGTGGGCACCCTGTTGTCCACCAGGACTCCCGGGTCTTTTTTTCTCAGAGTTCCAATGTAGTTTGCAGGCAGGAGTGCTTTTTTCCTCCTGTTTTTCCAAGTAAGACTTCAATGGCTGATGCTGCTGTGTTTCAGAGATGAGTTTCGAACCCTAGTGATTTTTTCCAAGGGCAGGGTGTAGTGAAAGGTATTGCCACAATGCTAATTTATATCCTGCCTCGGAGAGAGGAAGAAAAAATGTGATAAATTTCAAGCACTTGGGAATACACTTCTTCAGGTGCCTGCAGATCACCTGCTTCCTGATAGAAGCTTTGAAATGTGGGGTGTTCCTGCCTGAAGCTGCAGAGCTTTAGTTGTCCTCGAACAGACCTCGAGCAGTGTGTTCCGCTGGGTCCCCCGCTCGCAAGTCACCAAAAATAAGCCTCACAAAGACAAATAATCTGAGAAAGGAAAACGGTTTCTTTCACTGCTTAGATGTATTTGGTGAGTAGTCCCACGCCTGGACTTCCTTCTCCCTCACAAACAGAGGGTCTGTGCTTCAGTAAGGTTTTGGTGCTTGTTCAGCGAGGAACATCGTTCAGGTGCCAGCCGTGGAATTCTCGCACATCATCTAATTTCTTCTTTCAGTCACTTTTTGTGAATTGTTTTTTCCTTTGTTTTGTTTTTCCTATTGGAGCCTGAAATCATCATTGTATGAATGAAAAACAGGAAGGACGTAAGCTTTATTTGTATTTCCTTCCATCTTTCTACTTGGATTCACGTCAGTTCCTTTTTTTTTTCCTTTTCTTTTCCCTTCTCTTGCTGGAATGTGTTTTATTCCCCCACGGCAGGCAGCAAACAGCAGGGCAAGGCACTCTTACCTTCAGGAAACAAGAGAACAACAGGCAGCTCCTGGAGAAACTGCCATCATAGAATTGCCTGAGTTGGAAGGGACCTTTCAGATCATCGAGTCCAACCATCAACCCAACACTGAGGAAAAACCACCACTAACCCACACCCCTCAGCACCGCGTCTGCCCGGCTTTTGAATCCCTCCAGGGATGGTGCCTCAGTCCCTTCCCTGGGCAGCCCATTCTAAGGCTTAAGAACCCTTTGTGTAAACATTTTTCCTAATATCCAACCTGAACCTCCCCTGGTGCAACTTGAGGCTGTTTCATCTTGTCCCATCATCTGTGACTTGGGAGAAGAGACCGACCCCCCCTGGCTACCCCCTCCTTTCAGGGAGTTGTAGGGAGCAAGAAGGTCTCCCCTTGGCCTCCTCCAGGCTGAACACCCCCAGCTCCCTCAGCCCCTCCTCACCAGACTTGTGCTCCAGACCCCTCACCAGCTCCATTGCCCTTCTCTGGACCCGCTCCAGCCCCTCAGTGTCTTTTTGTTTGTGATGAGGGGCCTCAAACTGGACCCAGCCCTCGAGGTGGGGCCCTCACCAGTGCCCAGTCTAGGGATACCATCAATGCCCCAGTCCTGCTGGCCACACTGTTCCTGACACGGGCCAGGATGCTGTTGGCCACCTGGGCACACTGCTGGCTCGTGCTCAACCAGAAACCTCATTTTTGCATAGGAGAGAGCAAAGGGAGGGACCCAAACCACAGTGGAATTCTGTAGTAATCCCCAGAAGTATTGTGGGGTTGCTATGGAAACCTGCAGGTGCTCGGGCCGATATTGCAGAATAAGAAAAGATCATTTGTAATTGTCTGGGGGAAAATAAATTACGCTTCTCCACACAGGGACTACTCTATGTATTGTCATAACTAAAGATAAAAAAGGAGGGCACAGTTTTACAATTTTTTTTTTTACCACATGGGATTTCTGCCCCACAAAGCTTTAAAATCTTCCTGCTGAAAGGAGTAAAAGTATTTCTGAAAAGCACAGTCTCCAGCACACACTAGATCTGGGCTGGTGCTGGGGAGAACTGGAGTCTCCTGGGCGCAGGGGAGAGTTATATTCTCTTACTGTGACTTTAAAACCATGGAATTTATTGTTGATGTCAGGTATTTAGAAAGGCCCCGGGTGTATCCTCTCGGTCCACTCCTGCGTGCGGAGCATCGGGGTGGCTCTTCTGCAGCCCCACCGGTATCTCCAGCTCAACCTGATGCCCCTTTCCAAGCTGTTATTCCCCAGGTGGGGTTTGCCCTTAACTTTGAGCCCGAGGATTCCAATTAGCAAAGTGGAGATGTTCTGTTCCTGTGTGTTTTGGTTTGGTTTTTTTATTTTCTTTAAAACCTAGTATCTCCTCCCGCGATTGTGAACAGCAATGCTGGCGAGAAGAACTTAACATTTCCATTTGACCAATGGTCTTTACCTTAAATTTATCTCCTTCCTTCCCTATTTTTTAAGTTAGTGGCAAATTCTGCGGGGGGGGTGTGTGTGTGTAAACATTTGCAAAGGCTTAGGTTTGCATTTTTTATTGAGGGCTGTGAGACACGTAGGGAGGATGTTCCGCCGTCGTGCTCTTCAGCATCGAGGCTTTCGTCCTCAGTCTGCAGTTCTGTGTTCGGGAGGTCACTGCTGAGACTTTTTTAACTCGACAAGAGCAAGACGTGTTAAAACACTGGCCAGGCTTCCTAGGGAAAGGAAAAGATTATGGAGTATTAATTGCAAAACACTGGGAAGGCTTAGATCTGTGAAGGAATTTAGCCCCCTCGAGAAGGAAGGGACTTGTACTGGTGGCTTGTTGCAACTTCTTTCATTTCAGGCCTAGTCATTAGTTACTCCACTTTGCCTGGAAAATCTGTCCTCTTAATTTCTACTACTTGTGCCTACAGGCTCCTTTCCCAGCCTGGCACAGGGTTCTATGCTTTACCCACGCTGGGGTCCAGTCCTAACCTGAAGAATAACTAAAATAACCCATAACAAAATGGATTGAGGGGATGAAGGAGGAAAACAGCCCGCTCTGAGATATCCCCGTGGCCTTGGGATGGAAACTGGTTCTCTTTCCCAGCCAGCATTCCGATACACTGCCTGTCACGAGGACGTAGCGATCATGAAATACACACGTTACCTTACTGAGATTGTGTCCTCTGATAAGAATCTTCCTTTAAATTTCAGTCTACGTAGGACTAAATGGGAGTTTTCAACACACTCTTCCTGGGAGGACACGGGGTGTACCCTGTGGGTGCTGCTTCTCCCACCTTTGCTCCGTGGGTGTGCTGGGTCCTGGCCTGTAGTGACAGAATTTCAGAGCAGCTTCTCCGTGCTCTGAAAATCTCTTGAAAAGCGCCATTTTTCTGTCGGAGGTGGTTGTCCTCTGCACCAGAAAGGGGTTACCTTCCTCACTTCATGCTTTTCTCACTGTTCTGTAAGAGTAGAAGCAACCTCCCGGGAGTCCTGTCAATTATTGATGTGAAAAGGTGCAGACTCAGGAGATTAAAAACGTAGGCTATGTCAGGTGAATGAACTTAACTGTCAGGTCAGGATCTTCCCTTCTTTTCTCTCTGGTTTCTCTTTCAATGGTGTCTGTTTTCTTGTCTGTGCTGCGCTGACAAGAAAGGGTTCAGTGAGGCTGCACTTTTTCCCCTTCTTATTCCTGAGCGGGATGGACACTGCGTCCGGACACAGGAAATCTCTCCTTTGGCATTTTCTCACCAAACTCTCACTTTGGGTTGTTTTTTTCCCCCTGTATGATTCACCTCGATACTAGAGTTCACCCCTTCCAGCGTATCTCAGGAGATTGTTTTTCCTACCAATTTTCCTCTTTGGGAAGAAACGACTGAAGTGTGCTGCTTGGGAAATGGAAATGTCAAATAGCCACGGGGATTGCGGCACCCAGACATAGCTGTGGGGCAAACTGATTAGCATCCTCCTAGTAATTGAGCCATTTCATTTACATAATCTGCTGATAAATCGATACAGAGCTGAGTAACTAATGCAGAAGACTTTATCAAGGTGGCTACAAGCCAACTTCAGGCTTATAGCACGCATAGAATTAAAAAGAAAAAATAGTTAAGTGACACCTTATGGTGTTTAGCTATTTTCTTTTAATTCTGCTAAAGAGGAATTTTCTCTGTTTTCCCCTCAGAGGTGACCTTAGCATCACCGATGGGGGCAGGGGAAGGGAATGGCTGAGAGCGATGCCCGTTTTCACCTCAAATTTCATGGAATCAGGGAATTGTCAGCGTTGGAAGGGACCTCTCAAGATCATCCAGTCCCACTCCCCTGATAAAACAGGGTTGCCCAGAGCACATCACTCAGGGCTGCATCCAGGAGGGGCTTGAAGGTCTCCAGAGAAGGGGACTCCACACCCTCCCTGGGCAGCCTCTGCCAGGGCTCTGCCACCCTCACCACAAAGAAGTTTCTCCTCATATTTGACTAGAACCTCCTGTGTTCCAGTTTGTGCCCGTTGCCCCTCGTCCTGTCACTGGGAACCACTGAGAAGAGTCCGGCTCCATCCTCCTTCAACCCACNCACCCCTAACCTTTATTGGTGCCTGGGGTTCTTCCTCTCCAGGTGCAGGACCTTATGCTTGCCCTTGCTGAACCTCATGAGGTTCTTCCCTGCCCAGCTCTCCAGCCTGTCCCTGTCACGCTGGATGGCGACACAGCCAGCTGGAGCGTCAACCAGTCCTCCCAGTTTGGTGCCATCAGCCAACTTGCTGAGGATACACTCCGTCCCCTCGTCCAAGTCCTTGATGAATTATGTCGAAAGAGACGGGAACCGGGAGGGGACGGGGGCGGGCCCTGCCGCGCCAGAGGGAACCACCTCCCCGACCCGGTCCGGCCCTGCCCGGTGCGGCCGCCTCGCTTCCCCGTCCTCCTCCAGGCCATGGCGGCGGGGGCGGGCCGGGGCGGAGCGGCGCTCTGACAGGCAGCCCCGGCCGGCCGCGGTAAACAGGAGCCGGGCAGAGAGAACCGGGGCGGTAGGGCGAAAGGGGGGGTACCCCGACCCCTCAGGAATCTCCCGGCGCCACGGCCCGCCGTCTTCCGACCCCGGGCATGGACAACCGCCGCAGCCGGAGGAGGAGCCGCCGGGCCGGGCCCTGTGTGGGGCACCAAGGTAGGCTCGGCCGCCGCCCTGACCCTGAGGAGCCGCCGCGGGGCTGAGGAGGCGGTGGGCGGGGGGCGCTGAGGCGGCTCTGAGGCCCCCTCCGGCCTGAGGGAGGCCGAGGCCGGGCCGCGGCCGGGGGTTGCCCGCGGTACCGCTCGCTCCTCCGGCACCGGCTGTAGGGGAAGGTCCTGGAATGCGGTGGGTGCCGGCGGACGGGACGGACCGGACCGTCCCCCCCGGCCTCTTACCGCGGAATTAGGTGCCGTTTCCTCCGCGGGAGCGGAGGAAGCGGCACCTAATTCCGCGGTAAGAGGCTTTCCCACCTCCGCCGTGGAACCGGGAGCGGATCAGGCGGGTGGGAGAGAAAGGCACGGTCCTTCCTCCTCCTCCTCCTCTTCCTTCTCCTCTTCGGGTTTGGACCCGAACCTGCGATTCCAGCGGCCAGAAAACTGTAGGCGAGACCTACCGGTCCCAACGTGTTGGTAAGGGAAAGGGTTGATGAAGTTTCAAGGGAGACGAGGGAATCGTCGGAATTCCTTCCTGCTTCCCGGAGCTGGTTGGCAGCGAGAGAGAAAGAGAGAGAGCAACGCCGGTGGGGTTCTGGAGCGTTATCCTCTTTTAAATTTTCCTCTTCTTTTCTTTTTATATTTATTTTGTATGGCTCTGGAAGCGTGGGTGAAGCTGGGACGGTACCCTGCCAGCGTAAAACCAGTTGGTTTCCAAGAAGGGGACCCAGCTCAGGCTCTGCAGGTGGCAAAGGGCTCGGTGTGCTCCGAGCACGGCAAACCTGTGGGATTAACCCAGCTGCGTAGATGCAGAAAGGACAGTTTAGGTAGAGCTGGAGCAGAGGTGGAAAAAGATCTAGGAAGGAAGGAAGACGGGGGTGGAAAAGGAGAGCTGGTCTGACCAGGATCAACTTTTGCTGTTGAAATTAGTTCTGGAACGGTGTCAGATGAAGCTGAGGTTGATCCAATAACTGCCCTAATCCCAAACGTTCAGAGGAAAGTTTTCTTTGAAAAACAAAACAAAAGAGAACCAAAACCCCCCACACTTATTTACCAATTCTTTTCTTTGAAACCTATGAGCACCGATGAATTTCCACCAATGCAGAGTTCTGCCTCTGGATCAGGGTTGCTGGAAACATCAAGGTCCTGGTCCCAGCACCCAGGGCGATACCTGCTGAGGGCTGTTTGGAAGCAGCTCAGCTGTGGCACCAACTGCCGGGTGCCAGGCCCTCCCCGAGCCACACTGTGGCTTCTCGGCCAAAGAGAACCTTCCTCGGGATTTAATTCTGCTGCAGTTGCTGAAACTGATAGGTCTCCCAGAGCTTGAGCAGCCACCCCTCTGCTGGGGACTTCATGTGCTCTTGGTTGCAGTCTGAGGTGAACTTAAAATTCACAATTCACCAAATATTTGTTGTTAAGGTGTTGGGGGGGTGGGGTGTGTTTGCTGCTTGGTTTGGGTTTGTTGGGTTTGTTTTTTTTCCTCCACTTGGCTTTCAGCTAGCCCTACTCAGCAGTCTTGCTTATAGAGGTGAAATAGTTAAAAAAGAAGCACTTTTCTGTTTTCTGGAGCGTCACACCACGAGAAAGGCTGCAACCTTTTATGGGTGTATTAGTGGAGGTGTCCAAACGAGGCAGTTAGGATTCCAGTGCTAGAAAACCCACCCGTTCCCTGTTTGCCCAAGTCTTACGTTTTATGACGGTAGATTCATTCAGGAGGTCGGTTGAGCTGTCTGTATTTCAGGATGAGATTTGTTCAATTTTTACAAAGCCGCCTGTTATTTTAGCTGGAACCTGTTGGACTGCCCGTGTTCGAAAGGGGAAGGCACTCACCCTTCCCAGCTGCCGAGGCTGTCACACGTGCTTTGGGCAGTGTCCCAAAGTCTCTTCTCTGCCAGCCTTGATTTCCTTACTGCCCTTCCAGACGCTGGTGGTAGCGGAGGAGGCGGATCAGCGCCCGAGCGTGGCTGCTCAAGGAAGGAGCCGTAGGTTCTTCTTATAAGTCCTGAGTGGTTTCTGCTCTGTAAGGAAAAAGGAGTCTTTCCTGCCACCTACACCTCCGAAACAGCCAGCCCTAACGGGACTGACTGATAGCCAGCTTCGGAAACGGGGAAGAATAGAGTGAGCAGTGGCCACTTGCCAGGAAAAAATGAAAACAGGAATGAAGCATCCTCTTTTTAAATTATTTATTTATTTAAGCCTATTGGTTTGGTTTGTTTTGCTCTGGTCCTGTCCTTCCTCCCTCCCTTCCTCCTCCCCCAAAAAATACCAGGAACACTTGATCCTGTAGAAGTGTAGTGTTCTGTAAAAAGGCTGTAGTGGAGTCACTTTAAAAAGTAAACAGGCTTTGAAGGAAGGAGCTTGCAGGAACCCTGGGCTTTGTTGTGCTTACACTGTGTCTGCATGTGGGTAGAATCCTAGGATTGTCTGGGTTGGAAGGGACCTTTAGGACCATCTCGTCCAACTGTCAACCTCACTGATAAAAAAAAACGTCCCTAAGCACTATGTCAACCCGGCTTTTGAATCCCTCCAGGGATGGTGCCTCAACCACTGCCCTGGGCAGTCCATTCCAAGGCTTAATAACCCTTTCCATGTAATCATTTTTCCTAATATCCAATCTGAACCTCCCCTGGCGATACTTGAAGCCATTTCCTCTTGTCCCATGGCCTGTGATTTGAGAGAAGAGACCCCCTGGCTACTCCCTCCTTTCAGTGAGTTGTAGAGAGGGAGAAGGTCTCCCCTCAGCCTCCTCCAGGCTGAACACCCCCAGCTCCCTCAGCCCCTCCTCACCAGACTTGTGCTCCAGACCCCTCACCAGCTCCATTGCCCTTCTCTAAACCCACTCCAGCACCTCAGTGTCATTTTTGTGATGAGGGGCCTCAAACTGGACCCAGCCCTCGAGATGGGGCCTCACCAGTGCTGAGCACAGGGCAGCGAGTGGCAAAGCTGTAGAAGGCTATCAGAATGGAAAACTTTTACTCTAGGGAAAAAAACCTTCACTTTTAGGGCACAAGGTATTAGATGGGAACTCTTCCTGAGGAACAAGCTGTCCAGTTGTTGCCTGCTCAAGTTCTTTCTCGGGAGCATCCACAGCAGGAACCCGGTGAACCGCATAAACCACAGGTCTGTGTTCATTCCCAGAGCGGGACAGAACCCAATGCAGGGTTTGCTGTGGCTTCTCTTTTGCTGACTTCTTGGCTGCAAAGATGTGGTGGCAGCTTCTTTCGGCGTGGCAGAGCTGGCCTTGAACGTGTTGCAGTTGAGGGGGGCTTTGTTAGGAAGTGAAGTTTCGTGGCTCCGTGTCCTTGGAAAAACCCTCTTTTTACTAAGTTCGGGCCACTTTTACCGGTTCTGTGGTCTGGCTTTTGCTGAAAACACTGGTCAGCCAAAGAGCTAATAATTTCCAAAACAGATTCTTTTCCACCTCTTACCACAATATTTGCGTGGGTCTTTCATCAACGAATCAAACCACGTTCGTGTGAAGCCTTAAGAAGCCGAATAACAGCTTATATTGCTTTTATCAGTGCTGGGGTAGGTAAATGGACAGGAGCCCTTGCGAGCTGAGGCTTTTTGCAGTTAAAGAAGCGCTTTTAAGATCTGTGTTATTCCTAAATTCCTATAAACCACCAGACAGTTCACAAACAGCCAGAGATAATCTCAACCATCAGCTGTTTCTAGCACTTGAAATTTTTTTTTCCCCTGAGGACCAAGGGGAAGGTTGGCCTTTATTATGTGCCCAGCTGGTTATCGGGTTTGGGGTTGTGTTAGATGAAAGAACAATTACCGTTCCACTTTCTCATCTTTTAAAATCAGTGTCTCTCTCTGGAGTTCCCCTTTGACACCAGCAGGGAGGTAAGGGAGCAAGCTTAGCACTGTGGGCACAGCTTGAATTTCACCAGAGACCTGGCAGAACGTGGCAGTTGATTTGAAGGCGACTGAAAATGGGGTTGGAAACGTTGGTGCCGGGTATAAAGCCTGGCAGGCGGAAAATACTAAAAGAGTCTAGAAATTGCAGCTGAGATTTTCCATAGTTGGGTGAAATCAAGTCATCTAGTAGATGAGCACTTGACCCCTGGAGAATCATTTAAGGATCCTGGTTGTAAACCTTGGGGAATACATGGCCAGAATCAATATAGAATATAAATAGTGTGTATTTTGAGGTAGATGAATTGAGTTTATCAGTTAGGTATGCCTTGATACCTGCTCCTTAAAGATTTTATGTGTTTTCAAAGGGCATTAGGAGGAGAGAGTACATGTCACCAGTACAGTCTGTGGGTGAGGCTGGTCATGAATAGCCACGCCAGAGTCTCTCCTTGGGAAAACAAGCACTGGATTTAGGAATGTCGTTTAACAGGTGACCGGAAACCACAGAGGGGGAGTTTGTCCCCCAGTTTGACCGTAGTTTCAGTAAGATCATGTGTTTACACATTCATTACAAGGAAAAAAAAAAAACCCTATTCCTGGCTGTTCTTCCCTGAGCAGGTAACTTGACTTCTGTCATGGCCTGGACACGGGACAAGAAACGTTTCTGCTGGAGTCAAAGGGTCAGTTGGATAAGACAGAGGGGAAGGAAAGAAATAGAGAAAGATCCAGGGTGACAAGCTAAAAAAGAAGGGGAAAAGATGGGTGGAAGGCTGCAGACAAAGTTGCTAATTTTTAAAAAAGCATACAGAATCCTTGGTGCCTCCATTCCTCTCAAATGTACTTTATTTTCTAAAAAGCTTTTCACTACTTCTTTATTGTGTGCACCAGGCCTGCGAGGAAGAGTATCTGTAGGGAAAAAAAAACAATCCCAAAACCAAAACCAGCCAACACTTCTTGATAAACATCTCGGCTTCCCCTGGGTCTGATCTGCTGATTCTAATGACCAGACTAATTTGTCACTCAGGCTTACTTACTGCTAATAACTCTGTGCCTTCGGCGCAGCTTGAGGAGGAGGAGGGTNGTAGAGGACCGTTTGAGTGGTGTCGACAAACCGGGAAGCAACAGTCCTCCCTGCGTGCGACCTGCCCCGTAGCAGAAGTTAAATATTGAGGAAGCGTTCGGGGAAATCTGGTGACCGTCAGCGTTCAGGAGGGTTGAACCTGGCCTTTACCTTCCTGGGAGATTATTAGTGGGAGCTCCTCCTCTCTCGATTACTGTAGGGCTTATCGAAGGGATGCCTTTGTTTAATTGCATTCGTAACGACCTCTTAAAGCATCTCTTGGTGGAAGAGACTCCTTCCAGAAAGTGAAGGGGGCTGTAGCGAGACAAAGAGTCTTCTCTGCCTATTTATATTTGCTTTCACTGTCACTGGCTCCTCCTGCCATCCAGGGCAGAGGATTAATCTCCCTGATCCCTCTATTTCTAGTTGTAAAAGCGCAATGTGCTGCAGAGGGTGGTTCACTACTAGGCCAATCCTTGTTATAATCTCTTGTAACGACGAATGTGTCAGAAGAGGAAGGCTAATGGAAAAATGTGGCATATTTTCATGTGTGTGTGTGTATATATATGTATTTTTTTTTCCTGTGTGTGTATGTGTGTATTTATGGGAAGGTTGATGGGTTAAAATGCAGGGAGTGATGCAATACAGGGCTCTGCCGCACTTTCGTAACACGGGTCACATCACAGCAAGGAATTCTTGCCCTGAGTGGGGGTTTTGTCCCCCGGCTTCTCACCCGTTTCCCGTGGCCTCCTTCAGCAAACAGCTCTTCAGGGCCTTGTGCTTAAGGGCAGGATGAACTCAGCGACAATAGACAGAAAGTGAAAGTTGGCAGTAGCCTTTCTGTTCTCAGAAGATCTGACATAACAGAGTGATGCAAAGAGCAGGAGGTGACAGCTTACTACAGGTGATGATAGAGAGGGAAATACACACAGGAGCAGTCTGGGTCCTGCTGGGGTTAACAGTAGCCTTTGGGGTTTTTCTCCTTCCTTTCTGGTAGATGAAGTGAGTTTCCCTTAGAGTTCTCCATCCAAAACCTTGTCCGTTTAAATGTGATTATTGTCATCGTACCTTCCAGGGTCATTTTCATCTAGAGCCTGCCTGCCAAATCCCAGCTGGAAGTGCCAGGACTAGAAAGGACAGTTTTTACAGGTGTGGGTTTTGTTTTCTCTAGATCAGTCTGTGACTGATCATTTACATTGAAACCACTTCTGTAAATTCAGGGTTGCACATAATATATATATAAAAAAAAAAACCCAGGTAGGCTGAAGATTTTCAGAGGAGATCCTGCTCTTTAACATTGGAAATGATCTCTGGATGAGAGGGGTTTTTTTTACATCCAAACAACATAAATGCAGACTGAACTAAATAACCCTGTCTTGTTGCAAAGAGCAGAAAAAAAATCTTAGCTCTAAAAAAGAAGAGGAAGTTCATTCACAGCTGAAGGTTTGGTGTGAGAGACAGGAAATCTGGGTCTTGCTGCTGCTTCTTGGCCTCTCCTTTGTGGTTTGAGCTGCTTCACCTCTGTGTACCTTACTTTCCTGCAGCTCAGTTGTCATCTCTATCATGTTTTTGGGAAGGTTCTTGGATTATTTTAATATTATTATTATATTTTTTTAGCCTGCTTTCCAAGGGGAAGTGGGCTTATGCAATCGGGCCACGAGTAGCTTCTGAAACTGTTGGCTAAATGTCAAATGTTTGCTGGAACTTCAAGTGTCATGGGGAAGGTGGGAAGGTAAATTGTGATGTCGGGACCTAGAGCTACAGCCCCTCACCCTGTGCCAGAGCCCATGGAGATTGTGCTTCTTCAGGCACAAAATCGTTCCCGTGGGTGAGTGGCCCTTATGAATCCTGCAACCGCAGCACATCAAAATGCAGGATATCAGGCTGTGTTAATCAGAGAGTCCCAGAACGATTCGAGTTGGAAGGGACCATAAAGATCACCCAGTTCCAACCCCCTGCCCTGGGCAGGGACACCTCCCACCAGACCAGGTTGCTCCAAGCCCCATCCAGCCTGGCCTTGAACCCCTCCAGGGATGGGGCAGCCACAGCTTCTCTGGGCAACCTCTTCCAGTGTTTCACCACCCTCACAGCAAAGAATTTCTTCCTAAAATCTAGTCTCAATCTCCCCTCTTGTGGTTGGGATTTCCATTCTCCCCCTCTCCAGTGCCTCACCGCTCTCGTAGGGAAGAATTTCTTTCTAGTATCTAATCGAAATCTCCCCTCTTTCAGTTTAAAACAATTAGTCCTCATCCTATGGCTCCATTCCCTGTCCAAGAGTCCCTCCCCATCTCTCCTGGAGCCCCTTTAGGGACTGGAAGGGGCTCTAGGGTCTCCCCGGAGCCTTCTCTTCTCCAGGCTGAACAACCTCCCCCCAACCCTCTCAGCCTGTCCTCACAGCAGAGATCCTCCAGCTCCTGGTCATCTTCGTGGCCTCCTATGGACCCATTCCAACAAGTCCATGTCCTTCCTGTGCCAAGGGCTCCAGAGCTGGACACGCTGCTCCAGGTGGGATCTCACGAGAGCAGAGTAGAGGGGGAGAATCACCTCCCTTGTCCTGCTGGCCACACTGGTTTTGAAGCAGCCCAGGATGCGGGGGGCTTTCTGGACTGCCAGTGTGCACTGCCAGCTCATGTTAAGCTTCTCGCCCTCTAGCACTCCCAAGTCCTTCTCCTCAGGGCTGTTCACCAGCCATTCTCTGCCCAACCTGTATTTGTGGTTGGGATTTCCATGCTCCCAGGTGCAGGACCCTGGGACGTGCCCTTCTTGCCTTCTGCCTTCTTCCATTGCAAGGCATTCCGAGAGCCCAGGAGGAAAAGGTTAATTATTGTTAGTAATTTAGAGCTGGCAGGGTGCAGCAGGCTCTTTGTAAAAACTGCTGTGGCAGGGTGCTGCTGACTCTTCACAGAATTAATGTTTGATAACATAAGGGGGTGGAGGGAGGAGAGACTCCCTTGTAAAATTACAGGAGTCTTGTCAGCCTGGTTTGATCTTGGGAGTTAACATCAAAAAATATAAATAAAAAAAATAACATGTTTGATTAAAAGGTGGAAGGGGATTTTTAACTTTGCTCTTGGCGTAACAAAGCAAGAAGCCAATAAAACTGAGATCAAATTCCAGCCTTCTGAACACGTGTGTTCTTATGCAGTGTGTTAACACCGTAGCTTGGAAACATCTCATTGCTTTTGGGCATGAGAACTCTAAATGTTGCCTTTTAGCAGTTCCTTTGCAGGAGAAGTGTATTTTCTTTCGGCGAGTCTCGTGACAGCAGCTTTCAAGCTCTTCTGTACCCTCTGTCCTAGGGTGACCAGGGAGGATAACTTCTGCCTGAGTCTGCTGGAGGTAAATCTTTGAGATGTGGTGAAAATACTCACCAAGTTGCTTTCCTTACAAAATCACAAGGTTTGAAAGGTCTCTCCGTGGTGTTCTCTACGTGCTGGTACATGCTTTGGTGGGTGTGTGGGAGAGTTCCTCTCTGGTACCCCTGTGGAGTTCTGCAGCTCCCAAAGCTTTTTAGAGGTGAGACTCTTTTATGTGTCTTCCTGGGAGCGCAGGAATTCTGCACCGTGATGTTCTCCAGGGAAGTCGCTGGGCGGGTGGGATTCCCAGTTCCGTCGCGCTTTGAAAACAGCAAGAGCTTCAAAAGTGCTACCCCTTGGCCTTTCCTGATCCATCCAATTGCTCTCTCTTGAAACATGTGGCTTTGTTTCTAGCGGGGCAGTTGTGTACGAGTGATCAACTACAACTGCAGCGTCAAAGCTGTGAGTCCGACGGGGCAGGAGATGGCCCTGCCAGAGCCTTGGACCTTCTTCCAGGGTTGCCCAAGGGCTTCTTTGCTTTTTACCCTTGTCCAGAAATGCTGCATCCGAGATGCACATAGTGAAGGGTGGAAACATCTCTGCTACCGTACCTCCATGCCAAATGCAGCGCTGTAGGTCTCATGTATGCTTTGTGGTTTTCTTCTTGGTTTTTTGGTGGTTTTCTTCTTCCCAGCATCAGGGCCTCCCATGGGTTTTGGTGTTTTGAGGAGCTGAGGCACTCGTACCTGCACTAGGCCTAGGCTTTTATTCAGTAGAACCATAGAATTGTCTAGGATTGAAGGGACCTTTAAGATCATCTAGTTCAACCTAATTCTGATAAAAGCCATCACTAAACCATGTCTCTAAGCACCACATCTACCCACCTTTTAAATACCTCCAGGGATGGTGCCTCAACCACTGCCCATTCCAAGGCTTAATAACCCTTTCTGTGTAAATGTTTTTCCTGATCTCCAATCTGAATCTCCCCTGGTGCAACTTGAGGCCATTTCCTCTTGTCCCATCACCTGTGACTTGGGAGAAGAGACCGACCACCCCTGGTTACACCCTCCTTTCAGGGAGTTGTAGAGAGTGAGAAGGTCTCCCTTCAGCCTCCTCCAGGCTGAACACCCCCAGCTCCCTCAGCCCCTCCTCACCAGACTTGTGCTCCAGACCCCTCACCGGCTCCGTTGCCCTTCTCTGGACCCTTCTCTCAGTAGAGGTGTTGATATCAACTCCTCCAGCCCCAAGGCCAGGATCCTGGCTCGGTTGCTGTAGAACACATTCGATTCAAGATAAGGTTTCTCACTTGCTTTCCTTCGTTAGCGATACCCTGGCAAGAAGCGAGCACAGCGTTGTGTGGTCCAGATGCCTGAGAGGGAGGAAGCTGAGACAGGATCAGTTCCTTCTATAGAAAGGGAATTAGATACAGCACACATTTTATTCTTGGCTGTGATCTTCCATTGTGTCTGTCAGACCTTTGTTAGTTGTTTGCTTTCTCTGTGTACTCGAGCTCTCCTTCTCATCAGGGACACGTGTTTGGTCCACCTTACCCATCTTTGAGTGACCTCTGGGGTGTGTTTCAATCGGTGTCTTCTTGCTGTGGGGTTCTAGAGGTGTTTTGTGCAGATTTGCTGGGCCCAGTGCTGCTGGTTGGCTGCTTCTCAGCTGCCTTTTCGGGTCCTCCAGAGCCACTGTATTTAGGCTCTGGGGTTTGTGAGACCTGCATGGGTTTGGCTTAGCCAACCCCTGGAGCAGGGGTGGTAGGAGGAAGCTGCAGGGATGCTCCTGCCCCAGGACGGATGCTCTGCTCAGGGAAAAGTATGTTTGCCCATCACATCTTGGTTCTTTGGTATTTTCTCCCTTTCCACATGACCCCACAAACCATCTCCCTCAACCCTCATCACACAGTTTGTGTTGCTGCTGTGAAAAAGGGAGGAGAAGCTCAGGGAGCTGATGATCCAACCTCCGTGTGGCCTCCTTTGAGCTCTCTCCACAGGTCTTCTGGGTTGATGTAATCTCACTAATGCATATGAGGGACATCTGAGCCAGGAACAGGGAATTTAATAAGCTGACTAAACTGTTGGGTTTCAAGTCTGAAAGTGATTCTTGCCAGCCGGGGATGGGAGTGGAAAGCAGCTCGACTGTACGCAGCACGTCCCACCGAGACCAGGAATGTGGATGTAGTGCAGCACGGACCCGCTTTTTTCTGAGATGCTGTCATTTTTTGAACAATTTTTGCCAATATTTGTCAATGGTCTGAGATTCCTCCATCTCCAGCAAGCCCTGGGTGTCAAGGAGAGTCGGCAAGTTGCGAAGCCGAGGCTTTCTTCGGCGTGCCTTTTGTTCTTCCTTTGTTGGAATGTGCCAAAAAAAGAAGAAAATCAATGGCAGGCGAAGTCCTGCTTTGACCTGGTGAGCAATAAAACGGCACAATGTGCTGTCACTGGGCCTTCTACCCCTTTCTTCCATAAAGGATGCCACTCCAGCATGACAGAAGTCAGAGGGATGAGTTACTTGAGCTTGTAAACATCTTCACCACTGGCTGTGACTTTCCAGACCTCTTCCCCTCCCGTCTCTGTCCAGGCTTTTCTCCATCTAGAAAGCATTGCTGTTCTTTCCAGGCTTTGAGCGAGAAGCCCAAAGATCTTAGGAAGTCTTTTCTTGGCTGAGTGATAGCTGCTCCCTCTTTTCTCTCTTTCCAGCAACGATGACTGGTAGATTATGGTTTTTGAAGAGATACTGAGCATTGCAATGTGTAGTCTTAGGAAAGGCAGTGACTAATTTACAGAGGCTCTGGCTCAATCAGACAATTGCTAAAAATAATTCACCTTCTAATTCCACAGCTGAACTCCAGTTAGAGAAGTGTTCAAATTCATCAGAGACTGAGGCGATAGCTCCGTTTTGCCAGTTGGGAAGGGCTGGGGGGAATCAGTGCTTGGGAAGAGAGACCAGGCGGTGTGAGAGTGGTGGCACTGACTTTGGCCTGGATTCACGGTGAGTCTTTGCCCCAGCTCGATGGTGCAGTTTTGCCCTCCTTGGTGGGCAACTTGGAGGTTGGCAAGTTTAAGCACAAGTTTACACATGTCCCTGTAAAACAAAAAAAGTAACTTCCTCCAGGACCAAAGCTTTATGCCTCTTTGAGGCATAAACATCTGTTGCATTTGGAATAGGGAGCAGTTTTCTTTTTTTCAACTGAAAAGAAATAACCAAACCGCTTGCATTTACCATTTAAAACCATTCACCAGACATTCCAGTTATTTATCTTCAGTAATCTCTTTGGAAGAGCAAATGTCCCTGAATATTACTGTAACGACATAGGGAAGGGATCCACATGGTCAGCAGGTGTAGATCCTGGAAAAGGTGAAGGAAAATAGGGTGGGACTGGGGAGGGTGGGGGGTTTATCTCACTTGCAGCTCTAAATTCGACCTCAATGTTCTGACCTGAGCTCAGCAGGTTCAATGCTCCCCTCTTTCCAACAGTACGTTTTCCTCCAGGAATGATGATATTTTCGCTTAACAAAAATAAAAATAAAAAATAGGATGCTGTTCCTTCCAGGTTTTGCCTTCCTGAATGTTTTGTATTTTACAGTCGTGCTCGTGTGCACCAGAAGTGCGTGGGCCTTAGTTAGGGACACTTGGCTCATCCCTCCACCTCCTGTCTAAACTCATTTTAAAGCAAAGAGCTTCTTTGAAGAAGAGAAGACAGAAAAGCCGCTTTGAAATGTGACTGGGTTGAAAGACGTGACGTATCGATCAGCATCAGTGATGTGGCCACGATCCTGGATTTTATTTTATGACTTTCCCTGTTTGGAGAACTTCCCCTGTCAGCTTATTTTACTCGCCCCTGCGGATATGCAACAGCACCCTAGGATCCGCTCCACTGTGTTGCTCCAGCTTCTAAACCATCTTCTTTTCTGGCCACGTGCTGCTCTCTGATGGCCTTGGGTTTCTCCTCACCCTTCCTAGACGGTAGAAGATCGCTTGAAGCATCTCCTGGACAAAGAAACCCCCTAGAAGTTACTTAAGCTACGAGTCAGGCTCTTTTCCAGCAGCAAAACACAAACTGGTGCAATTCTCAGGGCTTTTCCTCACAATTTCTCTGTGCCTGGATGGTTCACCCTGCCTGGGCAGCCTCCTGCAGCTGGGTGGGCTGGAGTGGCAATGAGCAGACGACAGGCAGACTTTGGAAATGTCACTTTAGTTCTGCTGACAGAAAACTGGGGTGGGTTTGTTGTAATAGGACTGTCCACAGGTTGCGGTAAGCGCCTAGGAATGGACTGGTGGAGTTTTGTGCTCTTTCTCTCCACTTTTCCTCAACTCTTTTAACTTTTCCTAAACCCTCTAAACACCTAAATGTTTGTAGAAATGGATGGGGTTAATATCAAACGAGTCAGAAAGGGGGAAAACACTCGATTACTGAACCAAGAGGGAGGACAAGGGGTGAGGAAGCAACCGCTGGACACTGGTTTCGTTTCTTCTCCGGGTGAGAAGGCAGCAATTTGAAGGAATCCACAGCCGTGTATTCATCTCATGATTGCACCCAGCGGCTCATTTTAGGTGCAGTGGGGAATGAAATGGTCCTTTCTTGGCCGTGGTGAGGCATGCCTTGTCTGTGGGGCTCGGTAAGGCCCGTCCCTTCTTTTTGGGTGGCACAGAGCACCTTTGTCGTGGGGAAGGACAGGCATCGCCAGCGCCGCGACCTGAAATCACACCCCGCCGAAGGGAAACGGCTTCGTGCCGGTGCTTCTCCGTGTGTGTTGGTGTCGGAGCCGGAATGAGGGGAGCCAGGCTGTTTGTCAGCTGCCTGGAATCAGCTGCCAGGCCTTTAAACGGCAGCAGGGACGGCGGCGATAAGAGCACACGCAGCCTTTTTATCCGTGTGCCGTGTCCCCTGATAAAGACGCAGCTGGAAGAGGCCGGCTTGTCCTGCAGGGGAATTAATTCTGGTCACAGACCTTCATATAGCTTTACTTTTTTTAATGATAATGCGGTGACATGGAGGTTCTTAAGCTCTTAATAGCATGATTTTCATGTTGGAACTGATGAGGAGTACTGTGTCTGTTTGGATAGCAACTGTCTCAAGTCAAGATCTGGCGATTTTTGGTGAGGGTGCAGGTGTGAACCTGAAGGAGTGATTCCAACGTGTACTACTCTTATTTCTTGTCTTACTGTAGCACTGTGGTCTGCGCTCTTGGTTGTACCAGGTACTGTCCATTGCCATGGTAAGGAGCAAACAGAAGCTATTTGTCTGGCTGAAACAGCCTGGGGGAGATGGGGACATTAGAAGTATTGTTATCCTTCCACAGAATCACAGAATGATATGGGGTTGGAAGGGACCTCTGGAGATCATCCAGTCCAACCCCCTGACAGAGCAAGGGTCACCCAGAGCAGGTCCCACAGGAATGTGTCCAGGTGGGTTTGGAATGTCTCCAGAGATGGGAGACTCCACCACCTCTCTGGGCAGCCTCTGTCAGGGCTTTGCCATCATCAAAGTGAAGAAGTTCCTCCTCATGTTTAGATGGAACTTCCCATGTTCCAGTTTGTGCCCGTTCCCTCTTGTCCTGTCACTGGGCACCACTGAGAAAAGCCTGGCCCTATCCTCCTGACACCCACCCTTGAAGTATTTCTAGGTGTTGATCAGATCCCCCCTCAGCCTTCTCTTCTCCAGACTGAAAAGCCCCAAGTCCCTCAGCCTTTCCTCAGCAGAGAGATGTTCTTGTCCCCTCATCATCTTCATAGTTCTTCTTGAACTGAGGAGCCCAGATGTGACTAAAGAGAAGAACCTCAATGATTTGCCTTCCTGAATTACAGCCAGTGAGCTGTATTGGTGCTATTTGAAATAGAGATGGGCATTTATGTCTATGGGACTGTGGGTACCTTCCCCTGGGCTGGTTATTCCTCAGGGAGCACGAGTTCCTGTGCAGCTCCTGGTGCTCGTGTTGTCCTCTGGTGAGAAGATTTCTTGTTGGATGTTGGCAAATGTGTAGAGAAGGTGTCAGCCTGGAAAAAGATGGCAACAGGAAAACCCGAAGGAGATGTGCTATGCCTCAATATACTTCCCCAAAAAAAGCTCTCAGCAAAATTCATGCTTGAATGGCTCGTAGCATTTCCCTGTATTTAATACAGGATAGCAACTGACTTCTGGTAGTTAGTTTTGCATCAGAAGTTCAGGACACTTGAAAATGTGAGAATTATGGCTGAAAAAAAAAAAAAAAACGATGTCCTGCAAGTTTGTGGAAGGATCAAGTTGAGGGTGCTTGGTACGTTGCCCTTCTTCATAGAATCATAGAATGGTTAGAGTTGGAAGGGACCTTAAAGATCATCCATTTCCAACCCCCTGCCCTGGGCAGGGACACCTCCCACCAGACCAGGTTGCCCAAAGCCCCATCCAGCCTGGCCTTTTTACGCTTGAACTTCTGAGGGCGCTGGGTTCGGGCTCTCCAATTGCCTCATGCAAGTCCTAAACAACGTGCTTTATAGCTATTCCCTCAGAAAGTGTTTAAAGGGTTTTTTTTTTGTAATGATCCAGAAATCTAGATTTTTATTAGGACTTCCAGAGCAAAGATATGTTGTAACTTAAACCTGAAAATGAAGAGTCATTTGGCACTTACATCTTAAATCATTCAAAAGAAATATGTTATTTGCACCGCTTTGGAGATTTCTTATTCACCCAGAGCTGAAGAAGGAATGATTTCATTCTTCCAAACACAGAATCATTTAGTCAATACTATATTCTTCTTACTCTGGCTTAAGAGGAACGTTTTGCCTGGTGGCAGTTCAACAACAGTGAAGAACGTTGCTTAGGCTCCTGTTGTTCATAAAGAGCTTTTACAACACTTTGCCTCTGACGTGATGGAAAATAAGTGATATAGCACAGGGTTTTCCCCCAAAAATACATCATTGTTATCCCTGCACAATACAGAATGTGAGCAGTGTCCTCGGCCGAACAAAGGCGAGGTTGTTTTGTTTCGCCCCTATATTGCGCTGTAAATATTTACCCTGTTTGAGAAACACAGGCTTTCCTTGTCCCTGATGTAAATCTTTGCATTTGGTTTGAATGGTCTTTATTAATTTTTAGCAATTTTTCACTGGATTTCAGAATTAATTCAGAGTTTCGTGAACCCCTGAAGGATTACAGTAGAGAATGGAAGGTGATCATAAATTATCCGTAGGTGTTGCGTGTATCACGTGGACTTGTGCATTAGATTAGAAATTTGTCTGTAAATGTACGTTTGTGCCGATTTCTCTCACTGGTCTGTGTGTGTATTAGTATGTCCCTCTTGCCATTTCGTTACAAATCATTAACGTTTTCTTTCCAAACCCACTGATTATCATAGGGAGTGCTTCCCCAAATCATAACGATCATCTGGGTGTTTTTCCCCCGATGGATTTGCTCTTTTCCTGGAGGTCTGGGGGGTGTTGCCTCATCCTTGACATCACTTGCCGTTTTTCCCTGGCGTGCCATGGCTTTGTGGGTTTTGGCTTTTGCTCATGAATAGGAGGGAGAAGAGGGGGTTTTGTGTCCAATGGATTTACCACGGGCCCTTCTGCACCGATGGCGTGGGATCCACAGTTGCAGGTGACCGACTGCAGCGATCTTAGTGGGCCATTCCCAACCTGTGTTGGCAGCTGTTGGATCTTTTTATATTTTCCTTTCATTTAAGAATTTCAAATTGTGTATAAACTCACCGCTGCACACTGTAACCTGAATTTCTGTGGTTTCATAAGGAAAAGATGCACTGACCATTGCATCGCCCACGTGCACGCTGATGGAATCCATGTGGGTTGCTGCTGTGCATCACTTCTGGACACGTAATGAAGATAGAAACCCAACTTTTCACATCCCTGGAGGGGTTTAAGGCCAGGCTGGATGGGGCTTTGAGCAACCTGGTGTGGTGGGAGGTGTCCCTGCCCGGGGCAGGGGGGGTTGGAACTCAATGATCTTCAAGGTCCCTTCCAACCCCCAAACCATTCTATAATTCTCTGATTTTTCTCCAAGCTGTGTCAAGAGGTATGGTTCTGTGGCATGTTGTTGTCTGACAGCCAGCATTACGAAGAAGCAAGTCATCATCCATATCTTTAAGAAAAAATGTCATTTGAGCCATTAAATGAAGCCAGCTGAATTTTTGCTCTGGAGGGGAGCTTGCTTCTTCTTGATGCAGGGGAGGGTGGCACTAATATCTCAGAAAGGCAGTCACTACTCCTGGTGGGATCATGGCTGAGCGTGGTGACAAGGCGAGTCCCATGCTGTGATTTACATCCTGCTTTGCAGCCACGGTGTAAAAGGCTCACAGCTCGCGGGGTGATGCCTGGGCTGGACCCGCTCCATTGGGAAGCACCTCGGGGCAGGAAGATGTGTTTAATGTCAAAGGGGTGAGGTCAAACGGTGATTATCGAGTGGCACCCCCTTATGCAAATGGATTTGGAAATTCAGTGGAGCAGGTAGAGCAAGTTGCTGGCTGAGAAAGCAGCAGCCCTGGCTGTGGATCTGTCCCAGGCCCCCACCATTAGGGCTTCCCAGTGCAGAAGGATGAAGCTTCTGCTTTACCCCCGTGTCTTTTTGCTTGTTGTAGCTAGAGAAGGTCCCAAGGTTTATTGCTGATGTTATTATGGGCTGTTTCATTGACAAATATACCAGGAGAGTACTTAAAAATGCGCATTATCTAGCAATCACTGATGCTTCCGATGCAGGTGAGTTGTTATTAGTAGTGGATAAAAGTAATTTCTTTTTTCTCTGTAATGACTGTATTATTTTGTTATTGAAACAGAGAGAAGTGACATTTGCTTCCTTCTGAATGCTACCAACCCAGTCCATAACTGTGCTTAGCAGCTGCTTTGATTTGAAGGGGACGTGTTTTAAGGAATCTGTTTTTCAGAGCTGTGGATCTTGCTCAGCTTCCGCTGAAGTCAAGGGAAAGGGGGTGCTGAGAGCTCTGGGACCATTATTTATTGATGCTGTAGTTCAACAGCTTGCTTGTCGAGTTGCATTACCTTTGTAAAAACGATCAGATTCTTATTTTGAGAGGAGTCAGGCAGAGCTGGCAGATACCTCTGTTTCTGTAACCGTTGTGTGTCACCCACAGCTATATATTCCCGTGTATTGAGAAACTTCCAAAGGGAACATGGGGAACACGTAGAAGGATCTCTTGTCCCCATTCTAAGTCTTTGTTTTCATTTCAGCTACATAATAGCATGGAATTATTACGAAGAAGAAAAATATCTTTCAGTCCTGAAGCTGATTATTTTTAGGACGCTAGCAGGTGGAGGAAAGGAGGAACTGAGATGATAAAGTGAGAAGTTGCAGCTGAGCTGGTAAACAATGCGAGATAAATGGGCAGAGGCGTAGCTGTAAATAGCAATAATCCTGAATTCTATCTGCCTGGTCTGAGTACAAGGGTTCTTTTCACTTCTAACGTCCTGCTGGCCCTGAAATGTGAAAAGTACCGCAGGGAAAGAAGTGTTCGTTTCTCCCCCTTAAGCTCCCTTGATTAGATTTGTTTGTCAAGTTAACAAATGCATGTGAAGTGCGTGAGGCTTGATAACATCTCCTAAATAATGCTGTTAACAAAGTAGTGATTAAGCTACAGTAAAACAACGTGAAACACAGATGCAGGATCCTCTTTTTGAAAACGCACATCTGTCCTCTCTAGGAAAGGATTATGTGGGCTACGTTAGTAGGGGAGGAGGCCGGAACAAGCCCAAAATAAAATAAAGAAAAGCTTCAAACTGGAGCCAACACACGCTAATAGGGTTGGAAATATTTGCAAATATGGAAAAATGTAGCGTACAGAAAGTAGGCACAAGCTTATATCCATCTAAAATGCCAGGGTGGATAAGCAAAGTTAAGACACGCACAGGAATTTGTGGAGGTCACTGAGTTCGGGCTTCTCTTACCTTCAGAACAACAACAACAACAAAACACAACCAAAAAACCAAAGGATTTTTTTTTTAAATGCTCTGAGATTTCACATCAAGCCTTCTGGCAGAAGAACAATTCCAGAGCTGTGCTCATCGATTATTTCACAGAATGGTTAGAGTCGGAAAGGACCTTAAAGATCATCCAGTTCCACCCCCCTGCCCTGGGCAGGGACACCTCCCACCAGCCCAAGTTGCTCCAAGCCCCATCCAGCCTGGCCTTGAACCCCTCCAGGGATGGGGCAGCCACATTTCAAATTCCACATTTTAAATCTCCCTAGGAGAGAGTAAGGCAGCTGATGAAGCTGTTGCACCACCTTGCAGCAGTCGGAGGTTTCTTCAGAGGGTTTCCATTCCTGCTTGGTTTGGTCAGCTGGAGGGGAAATCTCAGAAGATGAGAGATCAGGGCAGGGATCCACCAAGCCTGGGGGCAGCACATTCCACCCTGCAGCTGGTGGGTCCCCTGAAGTTCACAGCCCACCTCTTACTCCAGAGCAGGATTTTCACAGCAATGCACAGTGTCTGGATTATCTGGACAGCAGCGTTGCTTTATTTTTAACCTACCCCCGCACACCCCCCAGCAGATTATCAGTCGGTTGACCTGTGTGACACAAGCTGCTTGTCGTTCAGGGGGAAAGGGCTGGAGAGTTGAAGAGAAGTTTAGGAAGCCTTGGGGCAAAACAGGAATAACTCACAGGGGAAATGCCTTCCAATTCCCTTCTGCCAGTGAACATCATCCTGCTTATACCACGGCTTCCCAGGGTTATTTTTTGTGCACGTAAAGACAGATTCTTTTATAATCCAGAGTCTGTTGTACCTTAAATAGGAGAAAAACTCTGATATCCCCCTCCTGTAAGTAATGCGAAGCATGTGTAGACACCTACTTAGGTCCTCAGCATGCTTTTCCTTGCGGAGAGCCTGTGGAGATCTGCACCCAGTGCCACCAGAGCTTCTGCCGGAGTTCTTTCTCAGGGAGCTTTCTAAAGCATAAATGAACTCATCAAATCTGTAGTTCATACTGCATGTTTTTAGCTTCTGGCAGATGCCAAACCACAGGTGGGAAACCATGATTTGTGCCCCGGTCTAACTGGGAACCTTTAGGAAAGACCAGTTTAACCTTTATTCTGGAATGTGTAATGGACAGCGTGAGGGACAACAGACTGGTGTCCTCCACCTGAGTTCTTCCAGTGGCACTTCTCGCTGTAACCGTCTGGCAATTCATTGACTGTTGGGCTCATCCCGCGGCTGAGTCATGTTCTTGTCTTGTCCGTTGAGAAACTGAGTCCCTGATGAGCCTCTGATGGATGGTAGAAGTGGGGCTTCAAGTGGTCTCCCAGCTTCTTCTGCTACGGTGAGGTTACCCATTGGGAAGGATTGTCCCCTCTCATGTACTTAATACTCATAACCCACAGAAACCTTATTTTCTGCTTCTGTTGCTGTAAGGACACATATGGCTCAGGGGAAGGTCCCGGCCACCAGGCCCGAGTCATCTGTGTGCTTTTCCTTCCATTTTTTTTCTTCTTAACTACCCTCAGAGACACTTTGTCCCATTTCCTCTGGATCTGACTGTTCTTGCTGCAGCTCTGTGGTTCCAGCGATGCAGTGAGGACCCAGCTGATGTGGTTCCAGGTGTCTGCTGACGTTTTTAGTCGGCATTTTGCCTGCCCTGCAGAAAGCACAACCGGACTCCCCAGCTGGGTGGAACCTCAGCTCCGTTGAGGACTCCACTCTGGGCTCCGAGGCCAGGATTTTGACCTCTTTGGTCATTTTTTTTTTGGCCTTGGTTTCTGAAGACTCGCTGCAACAGCGTTATTGCTGAAATCTGTTGTGTGAGAACCAATGTGGCTATAGATGGTGGGGAAAGTAGAGCTTTGTGTTGCCCTCTGTCCTGCTGTTCCCAGGAAACCTCCTTGGCCAAGAGGAGTTGTCTGTATTTGTGGTTTGGTGGCTGTTGGCAGCATCAGTAAAGAAATCCCTAAAGGGCCATCTGTGGAATCAGGCTTAACTTTATTATTTTTTGCTGGGTGTCCAAACTCCAAAGAGGTTTTCTTAAGTGTTTTCCTCCAGTGAATAACACGGGGTCAGGAGGAATACAGGGTGTCTCCTTTACAGGCAGATGACCTGGCTCCTGCATGTGCTTTCTCTCTCCCTGTCCTGCTGTCCCATGATTACTCCAGCTTTCCAGGCAAAAAGGAGGTGGGAAGTCCTTTTTCCATGAACAGACTGGGACTTCCCTTGGTACATGTGGTTTGTGAACCTGGTACCACAAAGAGGAGGAGGAAGCTGGGCCCTTATCTTCCATCTCCTGGGTGGTTGTTCTGGGTGGTTGCTGTAGCCATGAGGGATGGCCTGAACATTTACCTGGAATCCTGAAGAGAAGGGAGTATCTAGGAGCAGATGAGCCTTTTTGGTAGGCCCCCAGTTTGATGTGCTTGAAGCTTGGATGCCTCTTTGCAGGTGCCCAGCTCCTCATCCCTGTATCAGGGAGCTCATGGTGTTAGTTTAACTGTGGCAAAATGTCCTGAAGAGCTTGTCATAACTTGCTTTGTGTTGAGTGGCATTGCTTTTCTGGCATCTGCTTGCACTTGATGCTGCAGATGGTCCATTGTTGACTCATGTAACTCTATCCTTTAATTAGCACTGAGGACTTAACGTGCTTCAGGTTGAGACGGAGGGGCTTTGAGTATGTGAATTATTAGGGACCTTCCAGATCGGGGATGCTGCAGTGTGGCATCTGGGTTTAAGTTTAGAGCTTTTTCTAAGCCAGCCTTGAACAAAAGCAGGCTTTATTAGAGCTGTCTGCCAGGCTTCTTTTCCAGGGGAGGGCTGTTTCACATCATCTTTGAATATCTAATTGGATTATATCTGCTGGTTGAGCTCTTTCAAAGAATTTTAACACGCGCTATCCTCGAAGTACCTGCGATAAAACGGGTTTGACTTGTCTGTCTGGGGTTTAACTGTGTTTTCTAATAATTTTCTTTTTTTTTTTTTTCTTTATGGTAGTAACATGTCCTTGCCTGCAAGCCCAGAACCCCTTTTGAGTGGGATGTAGAGTGGGATCCATCTCCTTCCCCTTGGCTCAGCTCTCGCTGGCAGCAGCACGGACCATGTTACCTGGTGCATTTCCATTGGAGCTTAACGTTCCCCGGATTTCATTTCCTTATGTTTTCTTGGGAAAACACCTTCCCTTCCTGCTTTGTGTGATATTCCTGTCTCAGCCCACGTTCCTCTCCTCTGGCGCTCCTGGCTTGGCTTTTTTAGAGGATACAGCTAAATAGGTGTGTGGAGGACCTGAGCAGGTCCTGTGTTACCACTTTATTAGGACAATTTTATTCATTTCTCTTGTTGCTCTGTCCTCCAGTAAGGAAGTGCCCTCATTATTACTTGCCTTACGCATATAGATGTGTGTTATTTTTTAAAAGCAGTGATGCCTAAAAGTTACGGAGGCATTGCCTTCAAAGCTCTCATGCATGCACCGTCTTGGCATCTGTGGAAGTAATATCAATCCTGACGAAGTGTCAGCAACGCTTCTGAGTTTGGCCGAGCCCTCTGATGGGCAGAAGGCATCATCCAGCAAATTGAGTGTGTGATGGGGGAGCAGCAGGCATTGCCTGCATTCTTGGTTTTGCTCCTGACTTCATCCTCAGTGACCTTTGGTAACTCTTTTCTCCGCAGTGCAGAGAGGATACTGACCTATCATCCCCCCTGTAAAGTGCCTATGGTCATTTATTATTGATAATTTTGCCCTTTAATCCAAAACAGTCAAAAGACTTGATCCTGGTTTTGTTTTACTCAACTGCAGGACTCCTGTGGAGTCTAATGGAAATAGAACCAGACCAGCATCTCTTGCAGAATCAAAAACTTAGGAAGCCTCA
Source organism: Nycticryphes semicollaris (assembly GCA_013400055.1). Classification (NCBI taxonomy): domain Eukaryota; kingdom Metazoa; phylum Chordata; class Aves; order Charadriiformes; family Rostratulidae; genus Nycticryphes; species Nycticryphes semicollaris. The sequence continues at coordinate 254,871 of VXBJ01004241.1, forward strand.
CCTTTCTTTAAAACTTCCAATTAATTAAGTATTCAATTAAAAATGTGTGCAATACAAGTTAAAGGTACGCATTAAGCGTTAGGCTGTGCTACTTCCAAATTGTTAAGTGACTTAATATATAGAGCATCTCTTTATCCTCTGTTTAGTGCTTTCTCAGATTCAAAAACAAACAAACAAAAAGTTGGTGTGTTATGGAAACAGAAGAGCAGAGCATTATCCAGTCACCCTATTTAGCATAGTCCCCGCTGTGTTAATTCCACTCTAATCCTTTCTTTAAACACAATTGATTGTGTCTCATTTGTGGCAGGTTACATTCCAAATAAACGCTCCGCGATCCTCCAGTGTTTCAAAAAGCTTTTGATTTAATGTAACTTCACTAATCTAATAAAAGGTATGGCTAATTATGCTTGCCTTTCAGATTAGCGTTGCAAATTTTGGCTAATTTCTGTCTATCACTGTCTTTCCTGTGTGTAATGCTTCCCTGTTGTATTAGTAAAAGAAGGATAAAGTGTGTGTAGTTCAGTGGATTCCCAGTCCCTGGCAAGGGATTTTGATTATTCTCTAATAGCCTTAGGAAAGGAACAGCTCACGTGATGTGGTTTTCTGTTGCCAGCTGGTACGTGTTTATCTGAATCGCAGGAGCCAAATGCAGGCTGCTGGCTGTTTTTAACCAAAACTGCAGAATTCAGCCCAATTCGGGACGATGCTTGAGGGGGTTCGATCCTGCGTGGAAGGGAGTTGGCAGTTCAGGAAAATACCTGCCCGAGCTTTGCTCTCTGCACCTCCAGGTAGCACATTCCCACTGCTTTTCCTCCTCCTCTTCCCAGTCCATGTGGACCCGGGCATCATGCCTGCCCTCTGGCTTTGCTCTTGGGCAGCTTTCAGGACTGGTTGATAATTTAGTGATTCATTTGCATAAATTGCGGTCTGTAGTGTCTGGTTCTATCTCCTTAAAACTCCTCTCCCGTCCAGAATCCAGAGAGAAAATAAGAGGTGCACCTTGATCCAGCGGATGGCTTAGCTTTGGTTTAGAAATAATTGCATTTCAAGCTACCTTAATGTCATCTAATGTTTTTATTTTTCAGGTGCGAGGCCTGACAATGGCACTGAGTGAGCGCTGCCTTCAAGCCTTCTTCCTGTAAAAGATAGGACCAAACAAGACGGTGTGATGAACATGCCACTGCATCAAATCTCTGTCATTCCAGCTCAGGATGTTACCTCTTCCCGAGTCTCCAGGAGCAAGACCAAAGAAAAAGAGGAACAGGTACCGTCAGATATGCTTGAAGTTATCCAAGTGTAAAACAATCAAGGTTATCGAATCAGACCCAATTCTGATCCAGTGCCGCAGCTCCTTGCATTATTGCTGCTTTGAGTGAAGATGGGTGCTACCAAATTATCTCTTTTATTCTTTTCTTAGGAAGAAATTCTTTGCTGGGAGGGTGGTGAGGCACTGGAAGAGGTTGCCCAGAGAAGCTGTGGCTGCCCCATCCCTGGAGGGGTTCAAGGCCAGGCTGGTGGGAGGTGTCCCTGCCCAGGGCAGGGGGTTGGAACTGGTTGATCTTTAAGGTCCCTTCCAACTCAAACCATTCTAGGATTCTAGAACGAGCGTGATCCTGTGTTGAGGAAACCTGCTGAGCAGTTGTAGGTGGGTTTTGTGCCCCAGGTTAAATCTGCTGTAGAAGAGAAGGACAGTAGATAAAGCTGAGAAAGAAGGCGTTTGCGGTTCGGTTTTGTAACTTCGGTACAAAGTCAGTGAAACTTTGGTACTTTCACATCCCAGTTGTGTAACTTCACGTTGCACAACTCGGCTCACAGTTATTTTGTCATGTCGTGGACGGCCTAGGCACAGTTCTCGTGGATTTCTGCAAAGACATATAACAGGTATTCTGGAACAAGTGCAGTGTTTCATACCTCGATTCAAGTGCCATGGGATGTATTACCTTTACTACGTAACAGAAACGCTCCCTAAAGCCCCTTCTGTGCAGGAACAACAATAAGCACCACAAAGAAATGTGCACATTGTGCTCCTTAAATATTTCGAGTTGTACAAAGCTGCTTGCTCATCGGAGCAAAATCAAACCCCAAGCCACAAATCAAAACCAATGCTACTACTTCAGACATAAATATGTAAGTTTGCTTTGTTTGCTCTGCAATACCAAGCCACGGCCTTTGCTCAAGTGCGTTGCCAAGTGTGTGCTTTGTCCCTCGAGCAGGCTTCTGTCTGTGTCTCCCCTCTTTATTCCCAAGCTCTGGTGAAAGCCAAGGTGAAGAAAGGTGGGGTGTCAGCCAGCAAGTGAAATTTTGGCTTGCTTTTGTCCTTACCCTTTCAAACTAGCCCTTTGTCTCGTCTGTGCCTGCATCAGAAGCAGCCCTACAGAGGAAAGGCCTGAGAAGCTCAGTGGCTTCTCGGTACCGGTGTGTGTAGAGACTTTGCCATTCTGTGAAAAATCAGTGTTTGTCCTGTGCCCCGGAAGGAAGATGCTTTATATCCTTTATATCTTACCTTTTGTGGTTCTGGAAGTGTTTGATTGTCCACATTTGTAATAGAGGTACAGAGGAGAATTTCTCAAGCTGAGCAGTTCAGGTCTCTTTCTCTTTTACTCTTCTGGTCAAGATGTAGCTCTTGTGTTTCAGGTTAAGGCTTGACTGGGTTTAATAGTAGTGTTCTGGGCTAATGATTTGTGACTAACAGTGAAGAACAGCAAGAATACTTATCGCCTTTATCATTGCCATCCAGTTTCTCAGATTGGGTGGCCTATGGTCCATAGGCATGGACTCAGGGGAGGTCAACATGTAAATTAAATACCTGTCAAAGTCTGGGGCAAAAATCCTAGGGAATTTGAAGTGGTGGTAAAAGGCAAAGCTCCTGCTTCCCATTTCTCTATAAAAAGCTCAATGATGTGTACATCTAGCACAGCCCGGTAGATTCTGGTTCAGGTTAGTGTCATTTTCAAGATTTGGCCATTTCCCCAGTAAAAATGGGGAAGGTCACAAAGGGATTATTACTCTTGCATTTAACTCAGATGAACTGTTAGCTTTAAGGGCTATTAATAACCATCATTAGCTTCTTACTTATCCTTCACTAGGAATAGCGTCATACTTACCTGATTTAAGAGGGAGTCACTCTATTGTTTGTGAGGTGCTACATCCCCCCTGCCCCTGTTTGGTGGGTAGCCATGTTTCCTAACACCTTAACGTATCCAGAAGTTAACAGCTCTCAGGATTTGGACTGGAAATGAGGAACCAGTACTGGCACGTGGCTGAGGTGTCGCTCTGGTTTGGTTTTGTCACAGCATTAGCTGTTGGAGGGCTTTGTGCCTCCCTTGCCAAAGCAGGCTGGTGGGTACCACAAGTTCTCAGTAGACTTTATTGCAGTGAGCGCAGGTCCTTGAGCAAAAGCTTCTCTGCTGCTCTTCTAAAAACGTGTAATTTCACAACTGTGGCCTCCTGTGCCATGATATCCACAGATCAGGAATGGATGGGATCAGTGACTCAATGAGAGGTGATGAGATGTTGGTGCGAGTCATTCTGGGTGTGTGGATCTCTTTCTTCTCAATGACCTCCACCTGAGAAGCAACACTGAGTTGTCATCAAAGATCACATAGCGTTTATCACAGCAGCAGGTGAATGTTCTAATCAAATTTAAACTTGCTGATTCCATTTGATCGACCCAAACTCCCTCCTGTCTCCTGCTCTAGAGGAACTGTCTTGTCTTCCATACGCTGTGTTGTATTACTGGCTGCTGTGAGCTCAGCAGGGATGCTGTGATCATCTCAAACACCTCTAGGTGCTTCTCAAAGCTCTCATCTCAGAGATACTGTGACTACTTAATTTGTCGGGATGAAATTATGGGGAGAGAAGTACATTGTGCTGCATCTTGTTGAATATCTCCTGCCTTCTTAATGATCTCTTGCATCCTGTAACAGGAAAGGCTCTACGGCCTATTGATTCAAATAAGCTGTGTCTTACTGGAAAAACAGGACTGACTTGAAAAACAAGAAAAGGAGAAAAAAAATAAAAAGGCAGTAGATGCATTTGCAAGAATTTTTAGTCATAGATCAATGAAGATCATTCGATGTAAAGGTATGTACTTTAAGTTGTGGAATCCAGCGTGACACTTGGAGAGCTATTATATTGTTTTTGAGGTACAGAAGCACTCGGTGACCTTTTTCATTCACTTCTTTGGACTTTGTGCTGTGAGCGTGGGCTCTGGCTGGCTGAGCTTGATCCAAATACTCAGGCATTTGTAAGGCTTGCGTGTGTGTTTGGGTTTGCTTGCCCGTTGAACCAAATCATTCATTAAGCAGCCAGGCTGCAAGCCCTTTGAGAATTTCACCCCTTCTTATTTTTATACTGAGCTTTTTGTGTTTATGTGTCTCTGTGTAGCACATTAACACAGTGCCTGGCATTCTTCCTCTGTGAAATTGGCTTTGTGAAGAAAGTGGTTAACTATTGAAGGATTTTTGTCTGAGTATTTTAACTCTTCTCGTGGGAAGCAGAATGTGTCCCTTGCTCTGCTGCTCGTAGGCTTTGGCCACAATGTGGGAATTGCAAAGTCCTTTCCTGGCAATTCAAACCTTGGCTTTTACTTGCCGTGTTTTAGCAGTGGATCATAAAGCATTTCTCCAGCAGCACTGATGTGGTGCTTCCTACTTTTCAAAAAGTAGGAATTAGCCAATTTTTTGACAGAACAGGCAACACGTGACTGAAGCATCCCCAAAGAGCTGCAGGGAAAATGCTTTAATTTCTGCCCTGTGGGGGCAGATGGGAATATCTCCCCGGATATATTTGAGGATACCCTGGATGAGTGAGCCGCTTGTAACATCCATCTGAATTGTGTCCCTGCAACGATGCTGTCGTGCATCGACCTAAATCAGCCCAAACCATGTCGGTGTGGTATTTCCATGGTTGATTTCTATGCTAAAACCGAGGTTTTGGCACAGGTCTGTGCAGAAGGAGGTGCTTTAACGTACTCTCACTCTGATTACCTTTAGCAGGTCACACAGTACAGTGAGGAGCCCTGACTAAATAGGAAAATTGCTTGAAAAACTGCTTTATGCCAACTTACAACACCTTGCCGTTGCTGTTGCGTGCCCCTGTGAACACAGCTGTAGTGTTTGACAAGGGAATATTGTCTTTTTCTTTACTCCTGTAAAAATCTTGGTGTCTGGCTCTGGTGTGAATGCCTGAGGTGCTCCTTCTGCTCCTGCCTTCTCCTGGGTTGTCACCATTCCCACCCCTCGGCAGCTTCAGGGCTTTCTTCTTCTCTCCCATGTGTTCCTGGCAAGATCATCCCTTACCCTCCCCTTCCATGTGGCACCTGGAGAGTTGGCAAGAAGCACACAGCAAGCAGCCAGGTCGGGATTAAACCAGTAGAATTTGGGATTTAATTTGTTTGTCTCTTGCTGCCCTGTTAGAACGGTGTTGGGAAGTCCCTCGGGTGCTGGCGCCATCCTTCCTCCCATCTGTCAAAGAGGGCTGGCACTGATTTGTGATGGGCTGCAGGTCTGTGGATGAAAGCTGAGCAGCTGGAAGCGTTTGTCGCTAGATCCTTTGAGGTGATGCTTTGCCAGCGTCCGGTTCTGCTGAGCTGGCCCAAAGCTCTGCTGGAGAACATGGTGGGCACAGGGTGTGTGGAAAGCGGAGGGTTCTTCCCGTTGCAAGGTAAGGCATTGCTTCATCTTGGTTGTGGCAAACATGGGAAATGCCATGACCTTCCCAAATCGGTCTTTTTTCAGTCTGTGTTTGTGTGCAGGATGGGAAGTTGGTCCTCTCAAGCCCTGCTCTTGGAAGCTCAGAGCTTGTTGCTTCTCGGCAAACCCCAGTGAAGGGGGCAGAAATGAGGATGGGGATGGGATGGGGGGAGCTGCTCCTGCCTGAGTGGTCCTAACACCCCAAAAAAAGTGGGATCACGCTGTTTGATTCTGCATCGTGTTTGTCTTGGAGCATGTACAGCGCGTGTGTGTGTGTGAGGAAAGGAGCAGATGGCTTCTGAGTGGAGATGCCTTTCGTAATTCAAACTGCTGGAAGTGGTTTTTGAAAGGGACTTCAAGGAGCAGAGAAGAAAGCCCTTGCTTTTAAAAATGCAGTGAACATTATAAAAACTAACAGCAGCTGATAGAGCAGCAGAGTTTTGTTTTATGCAGCGTTGCTTCAGAGAAGAAACTTTGGAAGTTCCAGGTTTTGCTGTTTGCCTGAAATTGGACTCATTTAGCTACGATCTCTGTTTCCACATTGTCTGCTTATTGCTTTGGTGTCTCAAGACCAGAAACTTGGAGTTAATTATTATGATCTGTAGCTGTTAACATTAACCTGGATTCTTAAACCACCTCTCCGATATTAACACAATCTCTGTCTAGCTTTTAGTAGCAGTTCCCTTGAAAATGCTGAGAGCTATTCTTTGAAAAATATGATTTTCTGAAAGAAAATAAAATACATGATACCCAAGTAGCTCTTGGTGGTGGTGTTTAGCCACTCTGTTGGTGTTTCTGGTGTATGTGAACGTGCAGGAGCTTTCTATTAAGGGAGCCCTGGATCTGAGCTTGTTTTCTTAGAGCTTATATCTTTTTTTCTCCCCTGGCAAAAGCATACTTGCTTGTTTGCATGAGAAGTGTGTGTCAGCCGTGACCCCACGGTGAGCTGTATGTGCATACAAATATCTGTGTCGGTATAGAGCACCTCCAAAACCATCACAACTCAGCAAAAACATGGGTCCAGGCCCTGCTCATGCTTTGCACTGATTTCCATCATCCAGTGGCTATATTGTTTCTTTAAAATGATGCTGTCTGGTACCTGCAAACTGATTTTTTTACAGTTCTTGGGGTTTTTAAAGGTAACCTCTCTAAGTGAGAGGCACCAGAAGTACAGGGTTTTTTTCTCCTGTAGGATGTTTTCCCTCTGATATTGATGCGTAGTGAGTGGCTCTTGGTTTGCTTTTTCAGACAGGTGTGTTTCTTGACCTGGTGAAATACTTCAAGTAGGTTGGATTTGGAGTTGTTTTGCGTTTTTTGGTGGGGTGTTGTTTAGGTTTTCCTAGGATCAAGTTTGTGCCCATTCCCTCTTGTCCTGTCACTGGGCACCACTGAAAAAAGACCGGCCCCATCCTCCTGACACCCACCTTTTAAATAGTTAGAGGTGTTGATCTCCTCTCCTCTCCCAATATGAGATGAAACCATTGAGATATATGAAGATATCTTAGAAAAGCAATAAGACTTCTTTTGCCTTTTCTTTCACCTTCAAGCCTATTTTTTTTCTTGAAGAAAAGGAGGAAAAAAAAAAAGGTGTCTGTCTACTGTTCCGTATTTAAAGTCTCTTTAGCGTGTTGTTTGTGCAAAATGTTTTTCCCTGTAGATAATATGCTGTAAAGTCAGAGGGTGTTTCATCTGATCTATAGAGCAGAGGGCCGAGAGTTATCTTTTGGTTGTGATTCTGTTGTGGCTTTGTGTCCACCTTCCTATTGCAAACAAACCCAGAGATCTTGTCCGTGGGCAGGAAAAGTATCAGAACCGTGTGTTTCTTACGAGTCCTTCAATCAAACCTGATTGTGGGTTTAACTTTTACTGCAGAAGTCATATTCTCAGTTTATACATTACTAGCCACTGTCTTCATGCAGGATTGTCTGGGGAGGATATCCACAAAAACAGGCATTTTGATCTTTTCCCAAAGGAAACGGGTTTCTGTGGTTTGCCAGCTATTTTCAGTCATCATTATTACATTTACGTAGGGTTGTTTGTAGCAGTGCTGTGTTTAGCCACCATCCCAAACTTCTTGGGCAAGTTTCAGTATGCTCAGGAAGTGAGGCAACAGCATATAATGACATAATTAAATACCATCACCCCCCCCACTTAATTTATCTGAGAGATTGCCTGCTACTCCAGGATGCACCAAATTACTTTCCTACCCGAGAGGTGAAGGCTGCCAGTAGTGATTTGAAGTGAAGAGCCAGGAGATGCCTCTCTGCGAGCCGTGATTGTCACACATCCCAGCACCCTGGATGCTGGCATTGAGTGGGAGCCCTTCTCAGGAGCCCCCACCTTCCTCTGACACCAGCATCCAGCCCCGTGTGCCCCACTCAACATAGAGTCGCCTGGGTTGGAAGGGACCTTTCAGATCATTGGGTCCAACCATCAACCCAACACCGACAAAACCCCTCCCTGAGCACCACATCTATACTCTGTTTTTAAATCCCACAACCACGTGCTAATTAGAGTTAGGGATTGGCACCAAATTCCTAAGAGCGGTATGAGGTTACCCTTTTCCTGGGACTTAGAGAGAGAAGCCTAAAAACCAAAACTGTGTAAAAGTCACGGGGGCTGCTTCTGCCTTTTTTGCATAGACGCTAATTAATTGATTTTTCATTTTCCTTTTAAGTGGCCTTGGGAACAGCCCTTTCATGCACATCGGTAGCTTTTCCCGGATGGGAAGTTTCAGAACGGGAAATGTTTTAGTCATCTCTGACTGGATGCACAAACCCCACCTCAGCTGTCAAGTTGGTTGGTTGTTTTCTGGCAATTCATCCTCCTGCCTTTTTCTAGTAACTGTCCCCAAACAGCGGCTGCCAGAGGAGGTGGCTTCTGCATTGTTCAGTTTGAAGCATCACCGTCCGTTTCCCCTCAGTGAGTGGCTTACGTGATATTTTATTCTTTGGCTTCACTTTTTATGCCTAACAAGAGTCAAAACATTGGATTGAACCCAGAGAAAAGAAAGAGTTGTTTATTGGGTTTGATGTCCCCCCTACAACTTGTCGTGGTTTCAGCCAAATTTACCAAAACCAGGCTGGCAGATGACCCTTTCCCCCCCCAAAAAAAAAACCAAAGAGAGGAGAGGAAGAGGTAAGGAGACTTATGAGTTCAGAATGAACTAAACTAATGAAGTATTGATACTAAAATTAAAAAAAGAAGAAGAAAATAATAGATGCAATAGATACAAAGCCATATCGAGTCCCCAGCATGACAGTCGTGTTGCCAGCAGGCACAGGGAAAAGCCCCAGTGGTGGACAGGAGCTGGATTCCAGCTCTGGAGTCAGGAATGCTCAGGTTGGGATTAGAGGCAGACGAACAGACAGGGTCCTCCTTGGACGTCGGCCATCGAAGGAAGAGAGTTGACCCTTTGATCCCTCAGGTTTTATAGTGAGCATGATGCAGATGGGATGGAATACCCCAGCTGGTCAGTTTGGGGTCACCTGTCCTGTCCCCCTCCTCCCCACAGGGGTGACCACTCAACACTTTTCCACTTCTGACCCTCCAACAGGGCAAATAAAGAAATTCCCTGCCCTTGGCTATTCCAGCAATGAGTATAAGCCATATAAGCCAGGGCCTCTCTGTACCATCCCTTGGTGGGATCAGGTCTGATCACCCTGAGAGAGGACAGTTTCTGAACGATCTGCTGTTCGTTTCAGAGTTCAGTTAGAAGAGGCCCAGCTAAAAAAGAAAAATTACTGAACAGAAAATTGGGGACACCCCTCCATCGCAGCCCTCTTCAGTTGTGTTTGCTGTAATGCAGATGGCTAAAAGCACGTTATTTGGGTAAAGACTGCAAGGCCAGGCTCATGGGCCAACCAAGGGAGATGCTCACTAATTTTTTTTGTCTTAATTTCTCTGAGCTGATTAACGTGACGGTGGTTAAACAGCTTCATTCCGCCTGAAAGGCTGCGGCGTGACTTCTCCTCTGGCTGGCAACAAGCCCCAGGTATTCCAGAGACACTGGAGCTACTGAAATGGAGAAGTGACCCTGAAATCCTAGAATGGTCCAGGACGGAAGGGACCTCTAGGGTCATCTAGTCTGACCTCCCCACAGTCAGCAGGGACACCCCCAACTAGACCAGGTTGCCCAGGGCCTCCTTGAGCCTCCCCTTGAATATCTCCAGGGAAGGGGCCTCAACCACCTCCCTGGGCAACCTGTTCTGGTGGTCCACCACCCTCAGAGTAAAGAACCTATTCCTAATATCCAGTCTCCAAATCGGATGTTTCTGTTTTCAGACACCAAAGCTGGGACCTTTGGGAGAAGGGAGGGGAGGCAGAGCCACCCCGTACCCGTGAGCTTCAAACCAGAGCTATTTTAAGTTAAGAGGTAGGGTGGTTCATGGAAACACTGGGAAATTAGGGCCACTGGGTAGTTCCAGTGCTAATTTGTCTTTAACCTAATATAAAATACCTGCTCCCTTCACAGCTGGGAATAGAACTCAACTTCTGCAGCAGCTGGGCCTTGGTACCGACAGGGCATTGCGCCTTCTGCTGCTCTCAGTGCCCTCAGCTCGGTCTGCACTCCCGTGTCTTTAGGGCAGCTCTAAAACTCTCTACAGCTTCTGGAAAAGCCATTGGAGAGAGGTTGGTGCTGGTCTCTTCTCACAGGGCATTAGCGATAGAACGAGAGGGAATGGCTTCAAGCTGCAACAGGAGAGGTTTCTCTCCGGAGCTGTCGTAATCCTACTCCCCAGGTTATTACATATTAGCCCTGGTTGTGGTGCTTGTTGATAATACACAAAGTGCAGGTTTGAACTCCTTCAGGCAAGAACCTGAGACCAAAACTGCCTGGACAGAGAGCTCTGGTTACTGGTGTGTATCATAAAAGGTCTGGGCTGGCCACATTTCAAAAGGAAAGCAGAGAGTTCTGATCCTTTCATTTAAAAGAGTGGAGGAAGCTTTAGTAGGCGACAGCTCTGGAGGTTTAGGATGAACATTAGGAAAGAATTCTTCCTGGAAAGAGTGGTCAGACCCTGGAATAGGCTGCCCAGAGAGGGGGTTGAGTCCCCATCCCTGGGTGTGTTTGAGAGCCATTGAGATGTGGTGTTGGGGGATCTGGTGAGGGGGACGACGACTGTAGAGTAGGGCTGAGGGTTGGACTCGATGATCCCAAAGGTCTCTTCCAGCCTGAATGATTCTGTGATTCTATGGAGTCCATGCAGAAAAGGGAAAGGCATGTTGGAGTATGGATTAAATTTAAAAACAAACAAACTAACCCCAAAACCAGCTGTTTTCTATGTGATTTTTTTTAATGCTCAGAGCAGAACAGAGCTATCTAAAAGATATACCCATATATTTCTAGGCACCGGGGTGACAAAGAGCTGACTGTCCTGGTTTCTAGCTGAAGTCAGCAGCATAAAAAGCAGCACCTCCCACCCCCAAGCCCTTTCCCATCCCTCTGGCTGAGAACGGCTTGTTGGGTTTTAATGACTCCTTTGAAGTGTGTGACGCTGAAGGCCATCGGGGAGGGCCACGTCTGACTCTGTAATGACCTGTGGTGCAGGGGTAACTAGATGCCACGTACATTGAACCCATCACTCATGGTAGGCGGAAGGAGCACTTTAACCTCAAGCCTTAACTCAAAAGCAAAGGGTAAATCTTCTGTCTTACTTAATCTGTTTCCACGCCAGCCACCACCACGGTTTACAGACCCCACACCTGATTTATTTCATTTTTTTAACTCCGAGGTTTTCTGGCTTCAGCTCCCAGCTGCTGGTTGTCGGTGACTCTTTCCCCATTAATTGCAACAGGTACTGAATTGTGGGTTTGGACCTGCCAGTGTGTAACAAACCAGTTAGGTCACCCTCTTTTCAGATAAACTTAAGGATAAAATTATCATAGAATCCTAGAATGGTTTGGGTTGGAAGGGACCTTAAAGATCATCCAGTTCCAACCCCCTGCCCTGGGCAGGGACACCTCCCACCAGACCAGGTTGCTCCAAGCCCCATCCAGCCTGGCCTTGAACCCCTCCAGGGATGGGGCAGCCACAGCTTCTCTGGGCGCTGTCTTCTCCCAGTTTTGGTCAGCTGGAACAGACCAGTAGGGAAATGTTAATAGGAGAGGATAAACTGGCAAAAAAATCCCCTAGATGGGGCAAGTATGTCTGCAGCAAGACAGTGTTTTCTTCCAGTCGTGTCCTGAGCTCAGCTGGGCTGTGGGACGTTTCTTCTCCAAGAGTTGGTGGGGACAATTTCAGGAGTGGGTGATGAGCTCTGTCATCTGGGCCTCCTTTCACACCGTTTGTTCTGTGTGTTTTGGAGCCTGGATAAATAATGCTGTTTTGAAAAATGCTTTCTAATGGTTACTAGAATGAACTGACTGAAGTGTAGGAGCTCGCAGTTTCCATGGGAAACTGGGCCTTTCCCAAGAATGTAACTAGGGAGAGAGATGGACAAACCTCTGTTTCCTTTTCAATGTAGATACAGAAGAGAGCACTGCTGTTTCTCCTTAGGTTTACGAACATTCTGAACTCCCCTTTAGTCCACCCAGCCTCGTGCTGTTTGGGACTGGTGGCAGCTGGTTATCTCCTGAAAGCGTTCCCAGTTTCAGCTTCTGCCTCCGTACTGCCAGGAATCCTCACGCTGTCTCTGGGAGAGATCAGGAATGTGTATTGAACGTGTCAGACGTCATCTCCAAATCTTACTCATAGAATTGCCTGGGTTGGAAGGGACCTTTCAGATCGTCGAGTCCAACCATCAACCCAACACTGACGAAAACCATCACTAAACCATATCTCTCAGCACCAGGTCTGCCTGGCTTTAAATATCTCCGTGGACAGTGACTCCACCATTCCACTTGATAACCCTTTCGGTAAAAATTGTTCCTAATATCCATTGTAAACTTCTCCTGGCACAACTTGAGGCCATTTCCTCTTGTCCCATCGCCTGTGACTTGGGAGAAGAGACTGACCCTCCCTGGCTACCCCCTCCTTTCAGGGAGTTGTAGAGAGCCAGAAGGTCTCCCCTCAGCCTCCTTTTCCCCAGGCTGAACACCCCCAGATCCCTCAGCTGCTCCTCCTAAGGTTTGTTCTCCAGACTCCTCACCAGCTCCATTGCCCTTCTCTGAACACGTTCCAGCACCTTACCATCCCTCCTGTAGTGAGGGACCCAAAACTGGACACAGTAATGTTTGCTTTCAAGAATTCTGATATCTTAGTCTATATGTTTTAACAACTTAATTTCAGCCTAAGCTTTGTTACAGAGCCCCACCTCTAATGTGGCTCACAGACAGCTAATCACTGCGAGAGCCCTGCCGTTCCTTAACACCTTCTCTTTGACCTCTTTCTTGTGCTACAGTTAGTCATGTGAAGGAACTACTTTAAAAGTTCTATTTCCCAGTACCTCACGCAGCAAAAACCCAGTTAGGTTCCCTCCAGCCTCCTCCGACACGCACTCTCACAATTTATCCTCTTCCAGGAAATCTCCACCACTGACTCCCTGCTCATACGTCCACCAGCAGCAATTCAACCCCAGGCTCTGGTGTCCCCATGCCGTCGGTCCCCAAGGATGGCGTGGGGTTGATCAACTGGAACACAAGAAGTTGAAGACCTTCTTTAAGACTGACTTCTCTCTGGTTACACGTGGTGGACCTCACTGAGGCACACCCAAGTCACGGGGATCACAGAGCGAAGGGAGGCAGACGAGGTCAACCCCTTTTTATGGTCCCTGCCATTTTTTTCAGTGCAGGCATTAAGACAAATAACTGCAAAGTCTGAGCTTCTGGTTTATAACCAGAATATTTGGGGTGTTTAATGCAGAGCCCAGACCCCCTGTCTGTTGCATCCTTTCTGATGAATTGTTCTTGTGCAGTGTTTAGGTGGGTTTTAGCTGTTAGGAGCTTCCAATCTGTCCCTATTTTGGTATGTTTTTTTTAAGAACTCCTGAGGAAGCTCTTACAGTTCCTCTTTATAACTAAGTTCTCTTTTTCATGTTTTTTTTTCTTAGATTTCTCAAGAGTTTGTGAAAGTGTCTTAACTAGTTCCTGCACACGCAGTTTGGTCGGGGAGAACTTACGTGCAATGCACCATTCTCAACTTGGTTTTATGTTCTGAGCCCAAAAAGCAGAACAAAAAGCTAAAACTGTAGATGTGAGGGGAAATAAAACCATTTAGGAAGCTCAACACGCCCTTTAGTTGCTTGGCCTTTTCACTCATGTTCAATCACACAGTTCTCTCTAGTCTGAAGTGCTTTTTTGTGGCTGAGGTTCTACCAGTCAAGTCCTGCACTTGGGTCACACCAACCCCATGTGGCGCTACAAGCTGGGGGGAGAGTGGCTGGAGCTGCCTGGCAGAAAAGGGCCTGTTGGTCAACTGTGAGCTGAACACGAGCCAGCAGTGTGCCCAGGTGGCCAAGGAGGCCTGTGTCAGGAACAGTGTGGTGAGTAGGACTTGGGAGGCGATTGTCCCCCTGTACTGGGCACTGCTGAGGCCCCATCTCGAGTTCTGGGTTCAGTTTTGGGCCCCTCAGCACAAAAGAAAAAATACTGAGGTGCTGGTGTGGGTTGAGAGAAGGGCAACGGAGCTGGTGAGGGGTCTGGTGAGGAGGGGCTGAGGGAGCTGGGGGTGTTCAGCCTGGAGGAGGCTGAGGGGAGACCTTCTCGCTCTCTACAACTCCCTGGAAGGAGGGGGTAGCCAGAGGGGGTCAGTCTCTTCTCCTAAATCACAGGTGATGGGACAAGAGGAAACGGCCTCAAGTTGCACCAGGGGAGGTTCAGATTGGAGATCAGGAAAAACTTTTACACAGAAAGGGTTCTTAAGCCTTGGAATGGGCTGCCCAGAGCAGTGGGTGAGTCACCATCCCTGGAGGGATTTAAAAGATGGGTAGATGATGTGCTTAGAGACATGGTTTAGTTTTTGTCAGAGTTAGGTTGATGGTTGGACTCGATGATCTCAAAGGTCCCTTCCAAGCTAGACAATTCAGTGAATCTATGATTTGGTTTGTTGTCTTTTGGTTTTCTTTCAATCCGTCTTTTAATGCACTTTGGAAAAATTTCTTCAGGCGATATTGTTATCCCCCCACTCTCGTTTCGGAGGTGCATTAGTGACACCCCCAGTACCTGGGGAAGCAGCGTTATATTGGTTTGCAAATTTACTGTTGGGGGTACAAATATTTGAATTAGGCACAGCCAAAAGGCAGTTCCTACCTGTGGGTGCTGCCCTCTTTCTGCCTCCTGCATGGAAGCACAGGTTGTTGTCTGCTGTTTGTTAACAGAGTTTAGGTACCAGTGCTAATTTAATTAAAAATAGCTGTAAAACTTTCACTTTTTCCCCCTCCACACTGTGGAATTTTCACAGGCTGGGAGAAACATCTGCTGGATCACAGTCTGTTGGATCCTTCAGTGTCTTCCTGGTGGCTGAAACTCCCTCTGGCCCTGTTTGTTTGGAAAAGGTCTGGTGTTAACGCTGGGTCTGTGCAGCCCGTGGGCTTTTCACAAGTTTTTCCAAGTTTTTCACAAGCAGGAGAGGAGCAGCACAGCTCTTGCACGAGCGTGATTATGTGAGTTCAGGGATGGGAAATGTGGCTTGGGCTTTAGCATCTCCTTATCCTCCCTCTTCTTCATTATCAAGGCCGGGCTGAATGGGGCTTTGAGCAACCTGGGCTGGTGGGAGGTGTCCCTGCCTGTGGCAGGGGGGTTGGAACTGGGTGATTTTTTTAAGGTCCCTTCCAACTCTAACCATTCTAGGATTCTACCCCTGCGCCACCCAAATTAGGTTCTTCCTCCACTCCACCCTCCTTTGGGGTTAGACCTGGGAAATATCCAGCTGTCCCAAAGCACCGCCGACCAAGATGGTCACAAATGAGGTTCTTGGGTGGAAAGAAACTACGGAGTGAATATAACAAGCTAAAAAAGTGAGGTGAATTGCCCCTGGGTCATGACTGTCTTGGCCAGGGTGGACCGATTAAGTGCTTGTCCCACGGTGGGGTTTATCTGCCGCTTTGCTCTCGTTGTTTCAGCGATGGAGGGATAACTAATCTTTTTGTGCTGCAGGCTTCCCTTTGGAATAGCTGGGGTTTGTTGGATGGCGGTGGTTGGTTTTTCCCTCACCCAGACATCAAAGAAGTTCTGATTGGCAGCTCGGAAATTTGCGTAAGGTCTGAAAGGAAGGATTTATAGGAAACGAGCAGATGGCGTACGAGAGAATTTCCCCGGGAGGCTGCAGTGATTTAAAAAAAACACGGGAGAAACTAAATAGACTGTACAAAATTTGACTGTAAAATTAACTACCCGGCCAGTAGCTAAATACTTTGCCAAAACGATTCAGCTTGGCCCTCGGTGTAAGTGTGGAAGGAAGCGATGTGGCTGCGAGCTGACGCCCCAGGCGTTAGTTCAGGTTTCACCCACTAAAGCGCACGCGGAAGAAAGGTGGATTTTTGCCTCTCCTGCATCTCCACGATCCCTCCCGGGGTTGTGCAGGCAACGCAGGAGAACGCTACAAAAGCCTCTCTGGATTTTAAATGGAATATAAAGCCGTCGAGCCGAACTCCTTGTAACTTTTACGCTGCTCTTCTTGGCCTCGTAATGATAAGGATTCACGTATCGGTTGAAGTCCACTCTTTGGTTATGTAATCAAATATTTAATATTTGAGAATAAAACCCCACATTGCTTTATTTTGGGGATGCAACCGTCAATAGTGTGTTAACCGTCAGTAGTCAAATATCGCATCACTGTAAAAAATCTGCGAACTCCTGTCGCTTTGGAGCTGTTTGCCACGTGGCTTTAGGCTTTCCATATCCGTGTTTCCCGTGGGGTTTTTGTTTTTTCTGAAGCTGTGACACACAGGAATTGGGGGATTTGTGTATGGGCAGGTGTTCTTAAATGGACAATCAGATTTTTAGCACTGATATCCAATGACCAGGTTTTAAGAAACACCAACTTTGTGGGTTACCTGAAGTGAGAAAATGGATTCAGAAACCAATTGACTTCATGATTCTTTAAAAAAAAAGGTAGGAAAACAATTTTTTTTTTTTTTTCATTTAAATCCCTATGAAGGAGCCTTTTTAGAAGGTCTTTAATACCCTTATGCTTTAAATTGAATACCCGACAGAGAGAACTGCCCGAAATAATAATAAACAGCATTTAATTCCCCTCATGCTCATCTGTTAGGGTTCTGCTTTGCTTCTCCCAGAAACTTACTCATAACCCCTGGTTGTCAGGGAAATAGTCCCATGGGCCACAGTGAAGGCATAGTTCTGCTGCAAGCCCACTGGCCTAACGCTGGTGCAGAGGGTAATTAAAGCAGATTTCTCTTCCAGCTTGCTGCGTTTGCATAATTAATTCCTCCTAACGGGACTGAGACACCAACTGAATTTAGAAGCCAACCTCCAGAACCTGTGACCCGAGCTCCTGAAGTACTAAGAGGAGGAAAGTAAATATCCAAAGGGCTATGTGAAATTCTCAGCTGAGCCCAGGTATCTACTTCCCTGTGGGCAAAGCCTTAAAAATACAAGTTTTTGGCAGATTTCCTCCTCCCCTCCAACAACCCATTGCCATCAGCCTCAGAGTTAGAGCCTCTGGGGAAAAAAAAAATTAAAAAAATCTCAGAATTCAACTCCGGCTTCCAGCTGTTAAAGAAAACATCTGGAGAGGGAGTTCATGACGGTGCAGTTGCCCAGGTTAAGCTAAGGCAGGAATTTTGTTTGCCAAGTGCTTGCTCCCCTATGAACCCAGAGCAGGAGCTGCTCTGAGGCTGTGTGAGAGTCTGTAGAGAAGGAAGAGCATCCTGTTGTTTAATCGAAGCTCATCTGGTGTGAAGATACCAATAGTTGGGGCTTAGACCCTGCCATTGATAGATCCAACCTCGCAGCTCGTTATTTACTACTTGCTGGGGTTTCTGAAATTGTCAGTTGTACTGTTGCAAAACTGTTCATTGTGTTGCACTCTCTAAACGATTTATTTCAGGTGCTTAATTGGCTACTGTTTGTTTATGGCATAGAGGCCTGTATCTAGTGGAATCCCTCAGGAATCGGAACTAGGACCAGTATTATTCAATATATTTATCAACGACTTGGATGAGGGAGTAGGGTGCACAATCAGCAAGTTTGCTGATGACGCCAAACTGGGAGGAGTGGCTGACACACCTGAAGGCCGTGCTGCCATCCAGAGAGACCTGGACAGGCTGGAGAGTTGGGCGGGGAGAAATTTGATGAAACATAACAAGGGCAAGTGTAGAGTCTGGCATCTGGGCAAGGACAACCCCAGGTACCTGTATGGGTTAGGAACTGTACTGGTGGAGAGCAGCGTAGGGGAAAGGGACCTGGGGGTCCTGGTGGGCAGCAGGATGCCCATGAGCCAGCTCTGTGTCCTTGTGGCCAAGAAGGCCAATGGCATCCTGGAGTGTATCAGAAGAGAGAGGGGTGGTTAGTAGGTGGAGAGAGGTTCTCCTCCCCCTCTACTCTGCCCTGATGAGACCCCATCTGGAATAGTGTGTCTGGTTCTGGGCCCCTCAGTTCCAGAAGGACAGGGAACTGCTGGAGAGAGTCCAGGGCAGGGCTACAAAGATGATGAAGGGAGTGGAGCGTCTCCCATGTGAGGAAAGTCTGAGGGAGCTGGGTCTCTTTAGCTTGGAGAAGAGGAGTCTGAGGGGAGACCTCATGAATGTTTATAAATATGTAAAGAGTGTCAGGAGGATGGAGCCAGGCTCTTCTCAGTGACAGGCAGTGATAGGACAAGGGGCAATGGGTGCAAGTTGGAACAGAGGAGATTCCACTTAAATATGAGGAAAAACTTTCTCACGGTGAGGGTGACAGAACACTGGAAGGGGCTGCCCAGAGAGGTTGTGGAGTCTCCATCTCTGGAGACATTCCAGACCCACCTGGACACGTTCCTGTGTGATCTGCTCTGGGTGTTCCTGCTCTGGCAGGGGGATGGGACTGGATGATCTTTCAAGGTCCCTTCTAATCCCTGATATTCTGTGATTCTGTGAAGAGGAGAGTTTGTAATGCAGAGTATGTTCCATAACAACGTCTCCTTTACCAAGGTGTAGTCCTTTTGGCTTCCTTCTCTCTATAAAGTTGTCCTCCTGCATCCGTCCTGTTCAGCCCCATTGCTTACCTTGCAGTCCATAGCACACAAAGCTGTGTTCATGCAGAGCCCCTCCTTCTTGCTGCTAGTTCTCTGGAAGCTTCTTGGTTCCCATTTTTAAAATAATGATGGAGGAGCTGGAGCAGGAGGACCTCAAGGCCTTAAGAATATTAAGAACCTTTACCTCCTTGAGGTTTATCCATAGGCTATAGATCAGTGAAATATTTCCACAGCCTTTTTCATGGGTCTGATAATGTTTGTGTGGCTTTGATTTTCCTGATGGACTTTTTCTTTTTTGAAAAGGAATATTTGGTCTGAGGGAGAAGGAGCGAGTTATGCAGAGTGATCAGGGCATGGGCAGAAGGTCCATCTAGCTCAGGGTGTTGTCCTTGACCATAAGTGTGAGAGAGAATCTGAGAAACAAAGAATGTCCAGAACGGTCCTGGCCGTGAGATTCGTACCATGTAATTTTGTGTTAAAACTGAACCTTGAATGGGGTGCAGTCATCTGAAAACCTCAGTCTAAAAGTGGATGTGGCAGTGCTTAGAGATGTGTTTTACTGATGGTTTTTATCAGAGTTAGCTTGATGGTTGGACTAGATGATCTTAAAGGTCCTTTCCAACCTGGGCAATTCTGTGATTCTAAAGTGAGAAGATGAAAATTGGTCTGAAAAAAAGTGGAGTTGAAGGGAAGTCTCTACCTTGTGGTATGTGTGGCGTCCCCAAGGTAAGAGGTTGTCCCAGGGGAAGCATGAAAATAAGTGCAACTGTCTGAATAATGTCATCATCTGGAAAGTCCTAAGGTTGTGTGATCCTCTTGCAGGGATCACAGCTTTAACAGCAATGAAAGAGGAGTCCTGCAAAAGTAATAACCAATGATTGAGCAGAAGTGACTGTAATGTATTGAATATTCATCCCTTTCTTTTTGGTGCCTCTCAGTTGTCTTCACCTTCTTTCTTCCCTCCTTTTCTGCGTGAGTCACTCCAGGTGGGAACAGAATCACAGAATGGTTTGGGTTGGAAGGGACCTTAAAGATCATGGGCAGGGACACCTCCCACCAGACCAGGTTGCTCCAAGCCCCATCCAGCCTGGCCTTGAACCCCTCCAGGGATGGGGCAGCCACAGCTTCTCTGGGCAACCTCTTCCAGAGTGTCACCGACCTCACAGCAAAGAATTTCCTCTTAATATCTCATCTAAATCTCCCCTCTTTCAGTTTAAAACCATTCCCCTTCATCCTGCGGCTCCACACCCTGATGAAGAGTCCCTCCCCATCTCTCCTGTAACCCTTTCAGGGAATGAAAGCCTGTTGTAAGGTCTCCCCAGAAAGCAGTGACCATCTCTGAGTTCTGATGTGAGCTGAGAAATCTGACCTCTGAGAAATCTAGAGGGTTATGTTCAAAGTCAAGAGCCGTGGTTCAGGATTTATGTAGCTGCACGTGCTCTGTTGCTCTAAATTATACATTAAAGCCACGTTTCCTTTACAGGAAACTAAACTAAGGGCTTGTGAGAGCCTCGGAGGGCTGTGTGGTCGGGATTGCAGCAGGTGACTGATAAAGGGATGCCAAGTAATTTGTTGTGTGTCTGAGAATGAAATCAAAGCAAAACGATTCGGAGAAACAGAACAGGCTCCAGGAGAGGCGCACATTGACGTTTGCCTATTGCAGTCATTGCTCTTGCAAATAAAGCACTTGCAGATTAGTCCCGGGTCTTCCTCTTGGAGAGACCATCTGAAAGTAAGTGATATTCTTTGTTTTGTTTTGTTTTTTGCAGTTAGCTCACAAAGTTGTACCGACACAGTGGAATTTATTGCTCCAGAGAAGAAGCAAGAATCATGTGAATTTATCCCCCGTGTTCTTCCACCCACTAAGTTCTCCTAAGAAATCTCTTCTCTCTGTAAACCGTCGACTGAACTTGCCAGCTACAGCAGGCCGAGAGGGTTTTGGTTTTTTCCCCCACCTTCTTTGTGCCATGTTATTTTCTGGTCTGTCACATTCATTCCCTGTCTTCAGCGTCCCATCTTTGTGCAGCTTCTCTTGCATCGTGGCCCTGAGGAATAAGAAAAATTAATTACTAAGCAACTGAATTGACTGGTGGTGTGTAGTCCAGAGATACGGCTCTGTGCTAGTGCTTTCTTTGGCTTCTTGGCTGCATAGATTTTTATATTATATAAATAAATAAAAGGCAGGGGTGTGTGTGAGGGTGTGGAATTCACCAGGTCTATTGGTGTGAGTAATGAGCAGAGGAAAGGAAATGGATCTGGGAGGGACGCCCTCCTTGCTCTTTGGACATCGGGCGGATTTTTATGCTTCACGGTGCAAAGATTGCTAGGGATTGCTTTTGGGAAGGGAGGAGAGGTGGACATCAGCTGCTGCAAGGAACAGAGCCCGTTCCTAGGAGCTCTCATGCATTATTCATCACAAGCTCTTTTCGCTGGGATCAGCTGGAGGAAGTAGTTAGTCTAGTTTGAGCTCCACTAGTATTATATTTAGGGGGGGGGGCTTAAACAAGCCCAGGCAAGTGCAGCACCAACTCTTTCTCTTCGTCTGCCGGCGAAATGTAGGGCAGTGAGCAGCTCTGCTTACACAGCCCTGTCTCTTTAGGCTGGATAACAGGAGTCATGCAACCAGGGGAAGCTCCTTTGAGGATACACACATGCATCCCTGCTGGAAAATGAAGCTTCAGGTAGGAGAATGCCTTGTCAGCAGAGCGAGCGTCTTGGCTCCTGCTTCCTTGTAGGGCTGCTGTTAAGCCCAGCAAAATAAATATGTATGTGCAGGCAGGCTGTCAGGAGAGGCTCCTCGTTAGAGCGCTGTGTGAACCATCCCTCTTGGTGTGATACTTTGTTCAGTTCTAATTGTGAAGCTGATTTTTTATTTTTTTTTTAAATTTAATTTTTTTTTTTACTTTTTATTTTTTAAGCATCTTTCCTTCATCCTTGTGAAGGTGCCGGGGATTAAAAGCAGAGAGAGAACTTGCTGTTCTTTCAGGAAATTTTTTTTTTTAGCTGTTTTTATTTAAACTTGGCTTTTAAATTCTATTGGTATTAGTGCTTTTATTCGGGGGGAGGTAACCATAAGAGATCTGTTCAAACACAGCTGGGTGTGATAAGCTTTAAGCTCCAATTGTGTCCTTCCCGAGTGTGTGCGTTTCAATGGCTGCAGTATTTACTACTTTTGTTTTAATTTTCTGAATAAAGATGCCTGTAAATCGGGGCTTGTGTTCTCAAAAGCCTGTCTGTATTTTCGACCGTTATCAGTCCTTCTAAAAGGAAATCTATATTCCTTCTCTGTACCAGCTTTGTATGTTCAGATCATCAGGGCTGGAGCAACGCTGTTACTCCAGTTTTTAGACAAAGAAGGGGATTTTGCAAAACCTTATGGAACAATAACAAAGGGTCTTTGTTCTATTATTTGCTCTGTAACGTGTGGGGCTGTGCATGGGTGAGAGAGGGAGGAATACAGACCCCTAATCTCGTTGGGCAGAAAAGCTTCCAATGTTATTTGCTTTGTGTGTTTTAAGTCCGAACCTTGCTTCTAGCTCTGAACTGCCCTGTGATGGGTGTCCTGCCTCCTGACCTTTTTTGGGGGGTTTGTGTCACTTGGGGGTGGGGGGTGTGTGTGATGGTGTGGATGTTCTTTATTTTTTCAGGTGGGCTGCTAAAAACCCCAAACTAAAAGTGCCAAAATCCAAGAGCTCTTGCTTAGACAACTAGGACGAAGGGGTGCTTTGCTGTACAGACAAATTGTTTTTTCTTTGAAAAACAGGAGCTTTAAGTCCAATCCAGGGTTTAGTAAATAAGCATTACTGGTGGAAGCCGAAATTGTCAGCTTTATGTGAAATCCCCCAGGAGGAGATTAATGATCACGTGCTTTTGGTGAAGCTTAAATGTAGGCTGCCTGCCACTCTGTCGCCTTCCGAGATGACTTGATCACCTAAACAGAATTTGCAGGCACACAGGAATATGATATTCAGCAGCGTTTCTTTTTTCCTTGTTGTTAACAACTGGAAGTGACAATGTTTTGTCACGCACTGTCAGCCTGTGGCTTTGGGGGCTGGGGTGGTGGTGGGGACACATCAGTACTTTGGGGAGTCCTGAATAACTTGAATTGTTGGCTTTTTACAAACCTCAGAAAGCTCCTTTTGACTTCATTAAAAGTTAAAGTTCTTGAAATTTATATGCCGTGTGTGCAGGGAGAATGAATCTCCTACTTGAATTTTGCAGACGCTTCAGTCTTGGTCGTGAGATAGAGGTGAATATTCTTTTATGTCAGATTCTATGACCTTTCAGTGCCTAAGACCCTTGTTTCATGGAAGCTCGATAGCAGGATTCTTTATCTGCTTTTATTTAGACTTGTGAGGTCCCACGCATTCAGTTACTTGATTGAAGTCAGTGGAATTAAGAGGTGGATTTGGGATTAGGTGTTTTAAACTGGAAGATTTTCATTTACTTATTTTTAAACCTGAAAGTGTCTTTTGCTGCTTCACTACTCAGTTATACCTAGAGCGCAGAGCTGTGGTTTCTAGTCATCAGGATACTGGGAAGGAAGAGTTATTTCTGCACTTTTAACGTATTGAGCTGATGTGTTGATAGTTGAAAAATGAAGTTTTTTAAAAACCTCTCTGTGTTACACTTCTTAAACTATCCACATTCAGATTTTGTCTTTACTCAGCCCCTCCTGCCACCCCACTCAGTTGATTTATTGTTTTCTTTTTCAATAAAGTAAGATTTAATACTGTCACTGTAGCACAAACCAGCAATTATTGGCACAGAGAGGACTCGGGCATGTTCCACTCCAGTTTAAACCAATTTGGGCCCATATAAGAGTGTCATCTTTGATTTGCCATCTGAAAGCGCTCAGGCTTATGCCCATCCTTCAGAAATTCCTCAAAATCCTCGTGCACCTGAAGCTTGAGGGACCTGGATGGTCTTGTGACACAGCAGATGATACAAACCCACTGCTGGGGAGAGGAGTTTTATTCTGGTGTTTACAATTTTTAAAAAAATTCAGGCATGATATAATAATAATAAAATACGGAACGTTTCACGGGTCTAGGAAAGGTTTTGGATCAAAATAGATCTACAAAAGTTCCTAAAGATTTGTTCCATCAGCCAAGAGCGAGGGAAATATTTGGGCTGAACAGAGCACTTCAGGCACTACTTAGAGATCCAGGGAGGTAAGGGTTTGCACTGAACAAAAAAACCCCACCCCAGCGAATGAATAAGGGAATAAAAACCCCAAATAAACCCACAAATCCAATTTTTGGTTATTTTTCTGAAAAGCTGGAATCAGACCAGAACAGGAAACGTGATATTCTGTGTTCAGACTGAGACTTGCTTGATAAAACTCCTTTCCAGTTTTATCTCCTGTCTCAGTGTCTCTTTGAAATAGAATATTGAAGTTTCCTATTAGTGGAGTCAGAAATACAATTGAAATATTCAGTTTTTGGTGGCAGCAATGAATGACACAAACTGAAATGAAGGGTATGCTTATGTTGATATTAAAGAGAATGCAAGAGGAGTTATTATCCAGTTCTGTGACATAAAGGCAGCATCCTATTGTAACAACATTTAAATTAAATGGCTGTAGTTCTGAAGTCCTTGGCAAAAGTAGTAAAAAATAGGGAAGGCTGAGTGTGGTGGGCTCTTTTTAGGGCCCACCAAGCAGTGGAGAAAGTTTAGGGGTTTGGGTTCCTTTTTCATTTCTCAGCTGATAAGGATTTTAAAGGTAAGTCTGTGGTGAGAACAGATGTGAGTTTGGGTTTGTTTCACTGGGTTTCTTTTTTTTTCAATTTAAAAAATACCCAAAGAAGAAATTTAGATTGAAAGTCAAGTTTCTCAGTACTGCAAATTGAACATATTTTCAGTTCAGGGCCTTCTGCCTCCGGGCTCTCTCCCAGTATGCTTAATGGTGGGGGCACTGGTGAGGTGTTAGTCTAAGTATGATTTTCAGGGAGACCTCAGAGCCCCTTCCAGTCCCTAAAGGGGCTCCAGGAGAGATGGGGAGGGAATCTGGGAAGAAATTCTTTGCTGTGAGGTTGGTGAGACTCTGGAAGAGGTTGCCCAGAGAAGCTGTGGCTGCCCCATCCCTGGAGGGGTTCAAGGCCAGGCTGGATGGGGCTTGGAGCAACCTGGTCTGGTGGGAGGTGTCCCTGCCCAGGGCAGGGGATTGGAACTGGATGATCTTGAAGGTCCCTCTTCCAACCCAAACCATTCTATCATATCAGACAACCATGTGCACGTCTGTGGATCGACTCTGGGTCAGGACTTGACTGCAAGCCCAAGGCAAACTCTGTGTGGATTTGTTCCAGCCCACACACCATCTCCCTCTGAGCCAGTCTCGGGCACAGGGCTCCACAGTGTGCTATCTTGGCTCTGCTTGGGTCTCATTTATGTGTGCACTCAGATTAAAGTGACGGCAAATGAGCAGCTTGGAGGTGAAGTGGTGGTGTTTTGGTGTTTCAGAAGGTTTTGTGCCCAGTAAATGGTGGTGTGTTGTTGCAGTTGTGCTTTGGAGCTCCCCGGTTGTGTATTTGCCTTTCAGCGATGTTTTTTGAGAACAATCTTGGAGTGGGGTGACTGTGGACACACACAACATCCGAGCTTAAAGCTAACAGAGAGACATTTCAACACAGTTTGTAGATGCTGGTGTACAAATGCTCATGACCTTGGGCTTGGGTACAAAGCCATGACTGCGGAGAGGCCAGTTGGATCCCTCCCGGTCACACCACCGCCCTGTTGAACTCTGGAGAGGGCTGTGGCCATCGTGCCTCTCCCAGGCTTCTGGAGGAGTTTGTGTGAAGGCTGGTGAAGGCTGGCAGCTTGGGAGCACTGAGAGAAATGGAGGTCAGGAAGGAAGTGACAGCAACTACTGCAGCCTGGGATTTGGGGAACCTGTTTTTGTTTTGCTTCGGGGAGCTCTGTCCACTCTATAGGGTCATCCCAGGGTGGTTTCATCTGACAGGGTCCCTGCATTATAGGTATTTCAGGGACTGGTGGCATTTTTTAACCCCTGTTCCCTTCTTCTTCATGCATTGCTTTTTTTTCTGATTTGCCTGGTTTTACTGAGGTCTAAATTCAGTTTCTGGAGACAATTGTCTCTCATACAGGAATATGAAATAACGTTTTCTTGAACCCAGCAGCACTAAATATGGGTCTCATGAACGATGGTGCTTCCAGAGAGCTGACTCAAAAGACCCAAACAGAATTTATGCTGAGGGTAACAGGAAGGTGAAAGTTTTCAATGAAGCCAAGATCATAGCGAGAACGGAGAGCACAAGAATTGGTTGGACCAAAGCCCTTTGTGGCTGTGGGCAACAGGGGATGCTTGGGGACCAGTGTAAAAACAGGCATGTAATTATACAATATGTCTAAAAGTAGGGACATTAGCAAGCATATAGTGATGCCTCCCTGGAAAGCTCTCCTAACCTTTGTTGATTTATAGCTTGAGGACTCTTTTGTGTTTGCATTTAATAGAACTCTCAATAAACTCCTGTTCCTCTAATCAATCTGACAGCTTTTTGCTGAACCCAAATAAAGCTTTAAGCATCCAAAACCACCTGAGGCAAAGAATCCCACCATTAACTATAGATTGTACAAAAAAAGTCTATTTTTTGCTCTGAACTTCTCATTTCATTGGATACTCCCTATTCCTTTCACTGGAGAGACAGGAGATTGTTTCCTAGTTATTTCCTCCACGACCATCGTGATTCTGTTCTCTCTTCTCCATGTTGAAGAGCCTCAGTCTGTTTAGTCATTTCTTGCATAGGAACCATTCGTACATTTATCCAGTCACCTCGTTACCATTTTATATACTTTTCAGTCTTACTAACTCTTGTTTGAATTCTGTGGGGTGAGAACCACACACGGTAGTTAAAATAGCATTTGTGGTTTTGTAGGAGACAAGAGTGGTTTCCTGGCTTGTTTTCTGGCCTTTCCTTAATAATGGCAAACACTTGCAGGTTTTTGGGCCGTTACCAAGCACTGAGGTGATGTTTCTGTAAAATTACTTTTATAAGCTGAAGGTGGTGTTCCTAAGTGGCTGGATCCCAGCCTTGAATACGTGAAGTTCAAATTGTCACTCGACGTTTATCCAGCCTGCGTGTTATCAAAGCTTCCTTTGGGAAAAAAATCTTAATTTTTCACTTGGATTTTTATTCTTTTCTTTTTTTTTTTGCCTTTTTATCCCAGACTTTTCTCAGCCTGTGTTCAAAGATGAGTTTAAGTAATGAGTGTTGAAATTTTCTTGTTTACTCTCACGTGCTGAAGATGGAAGAATTCAAAGGAAAGTGAGCATTGGCAGCTCTTAAAAAAGCCTTCTTTGTATTTAGTAATTTATTTTAAAAAAAAACCAACCAAACTCTATTTGAAATTTATTTCCTCTTTGAAATGTCTTTAGTAAAAATTTTGAATCCTCAGTTAGAAAATGTTTGGTGTCTGATTTGGAATATGAATTAAAGCAACTAGTAATACTGCTGGCCTTTTGTGGGGTGTGTGTGTGCAAATAGTAGTACAGGCTTGGTCTGTCAAACGGCTGTGAAACGAGTATTGCCTGGGCTTTGCATGTAGAGATCTCGAGAGAAAATTCAGTTCCTAATTGAAAATGAAGTAGCTCCATGTGAGAAACTGCTGGTGAGAACCCATAGATCTAACACTCCCCCGTGCTGCTGCCCCCCAAATAAAGCAGCTCAGCAGGAAGGTAACAGGGTCCTCAAGTCTATCAGGGAGCCAGAGGTTGATGGGAGGCCTGGGGGATGAATACAGAATTTAAGAGAGATTTTGGCTTAGTACAGAACTTGCCTTTTCTGTATTGACTGCAATTCCTTCTGAAATTAGGGTTGGTTTCATTGGGGTGTCACTGGAGAGCTGTCTGACAGCGTGATTTCTATTAGTCCTGCTGAGGTAATTATTACTACTTTTGATTTATCCAGAAATTTTTCTTACCTTTCTGGGTTTTAAACCCTTCCAGATGCTGCTTTGGCTCAGCTCTTAACATGGTCCTTGCCTGCTCCACTTCCAGGTTTTGGTGACATAAATGTCTCTATGGGGTTTACAGCAAGGCTTGGCTTAAAGTCACCTTTGAGAACCTTGAGTACTTTCACTCTTCAAGCATTATTTTTGGGTGGCGTGTGACAGTAGCACTGAAGACTCCCTCCCATGTTATGTCCTGTTTGACTAGGTATTAGATATTGATAAGTACGGAAGAAAAAGTCCACCTTCCATCTTTCAAAACATTCAGCCTGATAAATGGAGCGTGGCAAGAAAATGCTTTGCTTGCTCCGTTTTACCCTTAAGGAACTGAGGTATAAATTGAAATGGTTTGCCCAAGGAGCATACAAAAACCAACGATGAAACCATAAACGCCTATCTCCCTGATTCAGTGATGGATTCAGCCTGGCCCTCGTTAATATTGGTGATTCTTGAGCATAATTTCTTGTCTTTTTGTGAAGATCACCCAACTGCACTGCTGTCTGGCCACACTTTTCTTCTTTCAAAAGATGAATTTCCCCCTGTGGCTCTCAATAAGGGTGTCTCGTAGGAACGTTTTAGGAGATGGTGGGTATTGCTGGAGGTTTTGCAGTGAGAATGGTTTGACAGAGAATTGTGTCTCTGTCAAATGCAACGTGATACCTACCAAGCTGTACCTTCTGTATTTCTTAATGATGCTTCACGTGCCACCTAGGCTCCTTCACTCTCAGCCATGTCAAAGGACCTCAAACGTGTCGGAAGAGCAGGAGTCCTGGCAGCTCTGCTGGAAATGAGTCTTGGGAGAAGGGCAAAAACCAGGCAACTGTGAATAAGATATTTCAGTCAGAGCCACGGAGCAGAGCTAAACTTTGCTAAGTTACTGTCACGTTGACTTGCTGAGAAAAACAAGACACACGAAATTAAAAATAAAAAAAAATAGAAAGCTTTTCTGTCTAGATCCTTAACAATCGTAAATCTGTAAAGTACAGAGAGAATTTCAGATTATGCTGTTCTTCCCACCTCCTCTCCTTTTTGATGTCTTTTTGTGGCTTCCTCTCCTTCCCTTTCATGTCTCTTCTTGATGTGTTTTTGACATCGGGGTTTAATTTTCGTTAAACATCAATTCTGGGTACGTTATTTTCGCTTAAAGATTCTTTCCACTTGTTGATAAAGCTACATCTGTCTTTCTTACGGTTGCATTTGCTAAAAATACTCTTTTGTCATGTGCCTTGGAATC
The DNA here is from genome assembly GCA_013400055.1 of Nycticryphes semicollaris. Taxonomy (NCBI): domain Eukaryota; kingdom Metazoa; phylum Chordata; class Aves; order Charadriiformes; family Rostratulidae; genus Nycticryphes; species Nycticryphes semicollaris. The sequence goes on from VXBJ01004241.1 coordinate 283,834, forward strand.
CAGACGTTTCTTTGTTCGCGGCCTCCCCGTCTCATCTCTCTGCTCTACGTGGATGAAAGACAAAGGCCGTGATGAGGGACTTTCCTGGCACCGTTTTATCACCTTGGCTTCAAGTTCACCAGATAACTAGCCTTGCCAAATGTGTTTGCTTAGTGGCCATTAGAGCTGTGTGGGAACCTTAGATGGCTCAGATTCAGGTGATCAACAGCGGCCAAGCAATCAATGCCTTTGCTGGGTCTTCTTAGAAATGAGGATTTGTATGAGTCGGATCTTCAGAGAGCTACTTTTCTCCAGGCAGTGCTGTAAAGTTCCTCTGCCTCTCTCAGGAGCGAAGCCTGTGAGGTTCATGTCACCTTTCACTCTCAACAAATTGATTTACCTTCTCACAAGAGCCGTTCCATGATGGGTTTGAAGAAGGTAGGAGTTTGCTCTCCCAGTGTGCCTTCACGGGCTCTGCACAGTCTGCTTGGGAGTTGGCCCTCTTGAAATGAGTGAAAAGACCCTTCCCTGAACCTCGTCCATTGCTCAGTAGTGAATAAATTTTCATTTATTTGAATTAATTAAATTAATGTGCTTTCTGTGTGAAGTTAGTCATGAGGACATCGGAAGAGCCCAGCTCAAACCTTTCATCCTACAGCTGGACATGGAAAATCCACAGATGCTGTTTCTTCCCAGTTGGTTGTTATCTGCAGACACCAGAAGGATGCTGTAAAGCTGTCCACAACTGCCTAATGACACAGGGTGAGCTCCAAAGAGCTGGTTGTCTCAGGTAAGGTGAGGGAATGTAGAAGAGCGTTGTGGGAGCGGACTGAAAGACCAGACAGATTATTCCTCCCGCCACCACACTTTGTCTCATCCCCTATTTTTCTCCATTTTGCCTTGTGGCAAAGGACAGAATGACTTCAACCTATTGGTTGGGTGTTAACTTCAGCCAGCCCTTCCTCTGCAAATGGCAACCTCATTAGGTGGGAAAAAACAACCTGAACTTGGGTCCCAGTAAAGGAAAAAAACTCAACAAACCCAACCAAACAAAAAACCCAAATCCCCAAACCCAAAAGGAAACCCCACTCTGTTATTTCTTCCTGAGATGTAACACTTTCAAAAGCAAAAACTCAACAGTGGTACTGAAATAATGAGGTAGTTATGTTAAAAGAAATGGTAATTTTGTGGTCTCTGGATTGAGCATGGAAGCATCATATACCCTTTCATTTTTCCTGCATGTAACTGAAAGAAAGGTTAGGAAGATAAAAGTTCCTTTTGGTTTTGGTGGTTGTTTTTTTTTTTTAATCTTACTCAATTTAATTATTTTTTTTTAAACTAATGCTTGAAACATATTTTTAAGATTTTCTTCCCGTCTCTTGCAGTTACCAGGCAGTCTTGCTGACTTATTTTTATCATGTGTATTTTGGTGCACTCAGGCTCTGTGACTGGGGACGTGCGCACTCGTTTTATGAATTTGAAGCTAATTTCATGATTTTGAAACTTGAGTCATGTTGAGGTTGAGGAAACTGGATTGTAGTTGTTTAAAAAGTGGGGAACAGTTTAACTTCTGAGTACTAGAAGTGCTTCAGTGGCAATTCGGTGACTTCCAGTGGCATGTTCCTGAACAAACTTTATACTAAGGTCCTAGTGTGGACTGTGGAGACGCGTGAATCTTTCACTTTATTTTAGATTTTTTTTCAATTTATTTATTTATTTTTTTAAGTAAAAGTGAACCTGAAGCTCTTCAGTGATAGAAATTGGCAGTTCAAAAGAGAAGGTGGCATTGAGGTGGTAGGAGAGTGTTAAGAAGAGGAAGAAACGTCCTTAAAATGTTATTCCAGGGCCTGGTTTCTGCACGTTCAGCATGGACGGGGAGGGTTGTGTTTCTCTTTTTTGGGGATTATTTTTTTCCCTTTCTTTCTAATTTAACGTCAAGTTCCCAGCTTAGCTGAGCGTAACAGGAAGCAATCTTAAAACCTACCAATTTAAGCTCCCTTATGTTGACCTTGATGGTTGGTTGGTCTCCATCTTGAGACATTTGGTGGTTACTACACACTGTTACTTCTTTCTCTTGATACTAAGTTAATAGTCTTCTTTAAATAGTTTTTGCACTTCCATCTGGTTTCTGTTAACGGCTAATTTTGTTGTTGATTCTTGTCATCGGTTTCTCTCTTGCTGGCTAATGGAAAATTAGTGGTTTATGACTCATTGGGGGTGCTTGTTTTATCTCGATTGACAGTGGGTGGTTAACATCAGGACTCTGAAATGTAGTGACGCTTCTCCCAAGGAAGTACTTGTCTGTCTCAAAGGGGTCAGGTTAGTTTGAAGAACCAGATGTAATACCTTAGGCTATTTGAGGCATCAGCTCTGCTTTCAAACCCAGGCTGGGCCATCGTGGTTAGAGTAAGAATCCCTGTTTTCTCTTTTTACTTTCTTCAGGATCTATGCTTCTGATAATTCTAATTTATTTATTTTTTTTAAATACTTCCCTCTCCCGTAATTGTGGCTCTGCACCCACTCTGATTGTCATGTGTGCTGTTCTCCCTCAAAAATATCCGTTGTTTCAAGTCAAATTAGTCTCTTGGCTCCTGTTGGTATCCCACCTCCCAAGTCACAACCAGAGCAGGAGTTGACTTGGCGATCGTCTGTCTTGTCCTCTCTTGAACTTACTCCACTTGGGCAAAAGCTATTAATTAAGAAATTACAATCCTGGCTGCACTCAACGTCCCTGAAATGGTTTTGTGCACGGGAAACCTCGGGAGCTGCTGGTTTCGAAGGTGGGGAACGGTCTAGGACTGTCCCTACCTTAAAATAATGAACTTTGGTGACAAGTTATTGTGGCTGTACTCCATCACCGCCACGTTTTAGCTGCATGGCTTGCCCCCGCTCGACCGGCTGTTTCAGGCTGCCTGCACGTTGCTGCAACTGGGAGCCTTTTCACAATGAAAAGGCTTTTTATTGTTTTATTTTTCTTATGGCTGGAACGGTAAGAGAGTTAAAAACCTGAGCTGTACTTCGAAGGCTCATCATTTACCACAACTACTTGTACTGGAATGGCAAAAGCACTGTAGGGACGCAAAACAAAAACTAAAAAGACCTTATAAAAACTTATTTTAACTGGAAAAAAAAGAATACTGTGTGTGGCAGGGAGGGTTTTTTTGTGGATATAAGTTGCTTTTGCACCATGTTTTTTCATGGCATACCTTTGACATTTAAAAGAGCGACACCAAACTGGGAGGAGTGGCTGACACTCCTGAAGGCCGTGCTGCCATCCAGTGAGACCTGGACAGGCTGGAGAGTTGGGCGGGGAGAAATTTAATGAAATATAACAAGGGCAAGTGTAGAGTCTGGCATCTGGGCATGAAAAACCCCAGGAACCAATATGGGTTGGGAACTGTACTGGTGGAGAGCAGCGTAGGGGAAAGGGACCTGGGGGTCCTGGTGGGCAGCAGGATGCCCATGAGCCAGCTCTGTGCCCTGGTGGCCAAGAAGGCCAATGGCATCCTGGGGTGTAGGAGAAGAGAAGGGGTGTTTAGTAGGTGGAGAGAGGTCCTGAGGATTCTTGCAAGTTGTCCTCTTCTTTGCCATTTCTAGACATGAACTGGTTTTACCTCTTAGTGCTTTTTGGAGGTGGTCTCTGGCTTTCTGTCCCCTTCTTTTCAGCCGAGCTTTGGGAAGGTTTCATATCCAAGGCCAAAAAGGTCTGACTTGTAGATAGAGAGGGAACCTCCTAGTCCCCAAGCCCTGGCTCCATGGTCATCCTCACCTCTGCTGCTCTTCTTTTGCCTGTCATGCAAGTGAAGTACCAGTTACCTTGGCATTAAAATTCAGGTGATACTTACAGGTCTTCATTTATTGAGAGGTTTCCTTTGCTTTATTTTATGGGATTTGGGATAAGGGCATCCCAATGCCCTTGGGATTTGGTCCTGTCTCGTGCAGATTCTTTCCATTAAATGAAACCAAAATGTAGTTTGTAGTTGGGTGAGGTTTTTTAATATATATATATGTGTGTGTGTGTGTGTTATTTCAATGCATTTGACATAAATATGCCTGGCAGCTTTGACCCAATATGCCAGTATCCATCCCTCTCCATGTCTGTTGTCAGGTTGCTGGAGTCATCTGTAAATTTTCTTGTAAGCTTTCTGAAGCAATTCCAGCCTTTTTGCCACGTCTTGTGCTTGGCACTGCAGAGCCCTGCTCCTGAATTCTCTTCTTGCTTGAAAGCATCACTTGAATTTGACACGGTTTCCTGATTTCTAAATTACATCCAGATAGGATGTTCTGGTCATACCGGGCTCTCCGGCATTTGTAACTCTCCTCAGTGAGTTTAACTCCCTGTCTTTCAGGGATGAAAACTACCCGCTTCTCTAAGTGTTTGTTGGAAGGGCATTTTGAGCTGAAAGCCAGATCTAAATGCTTCACCCTTTAGGAGTGTTAGCCAGCAGAAAAACGAAATCCTCACGGATTTAAAACTGATTGCGGTCCTCTTTTTGTCTGAAGCTTATGGGAGTTCCCCTTTGTACCCAGGATTAGATTTTTATGAAGGTGACTGTGTCTCTGTCCATTCTAGTTTCTTGATGTGCAAGTCACCCTCCTTTCTGTAGCATCTCAACATCCTTTTCTTGCATTGGATTAAAAAGCATTTCCAAATTGTTTTTCCAGTGGTGACAGGGCATGATACAGAGAAAAACAGTATCGATAATAATAGAAAGACAGGGGGGAAAGGGCTGGTTCGTGTGGGGAAGAGCAGCAGATAAGAAGAAACAAGGGTGGTACAAGGCATGAGGAGATGGAAGATGTAGGTACGACGTGAGGTAGGATGGTGCTGGGGACAGTGAGGGTGGCTTGAAGGTGGAGTTGACGTGGTCATTGGTTCATTTGCTGCTCTGCTCGCTTTATCTCTCTGCCACTGAAGGACACAAAGCAACTCTTACTTACAGGCAACATTTTCCTGTGGGCTTTGCTGGTTTTCACCCTGTCACTCTCTGAAGCAGCTCCTACCTTTTAATCCCCTTAAGCCTCTCGCCTCGTACCAAAACATGTCCCTCCTGAAAATGTAATCCTCTTACTTCAGTTCCACCACGATGCTCCAGTTACGCCCCCGTGCTTGGGAGCACGGGCAGCAGGGTTTCTGTGCCAGCCAAAGGCTGGAAAAATTTAAATACTGAAGTACCTCCATGAGGAGTCCCCACACAACTATTGTGCAAGATCCCAACATCCCAAATCCAACTAAAAAAAAGTCAGGCATCTTTCAGTGTTCATTTATTGTTTGTATTACCCTTGCTTTGCTTGTATCCACACATGGGAATGAGGGCATTGTGAAGCACCTTCTGTGTTCTCATGGACCACCGTGAGAATCTTAGAGATCTAAAGGCCATTGCATTGTACAACCAGGGAAGTGCAAGGAGAATTTGGGATCATGTTGATGGGTGGTGGGGACAAATAAAAAAGGTTTTGGGGGGAGGAAGGTTGGTGGGGTGAAAGAGACAGTTCTTCTGACTTGGAGGAAGCCCCTACTGAGGTGTAATTAGTGCTTTGCCAGGTGATGGGTTTCAGGAGGCAGGTCTTCAGGCAGATCTCAAAGTCTGGTGCTCCACGGGAAGGCCCATCTTGGAAAGTTGCATTCTATGATTGAGAATAATGGAAGGGAGAGACCTTGGTCACGTTCTCCTCGCTTTGGCGCAGCTTGGCTGGGTGTGAAACTCAACCTGTGCAAACCACCCATGCCATGGAGCCATGTGCCTGTCACAGGACACAGCTGCTGGCGGTGACACGGAGCAACACAGCATACAAGAGAAGGAGAAGGGCTGAATTTCACTCAAGACAGCCTATTTTCTCCTCTGTCAGGTGACTGCCCCATTTGCCTACTTCAGGATAAGGGTATCAAGCTCCAGGAGTGTTATTTTGCAATAGGCTGTAAGTTGCAAACTGGTCTCGTCGTGTCCCTCTCAGTTTATCTCAGATATTATCTCGTTTGCCTCTTATTTTGAGCTGCTCCCTACTGCTGCTGAGCACTGAGCAACTGCACTGTTCGCCTTTGGGGAGGGAAGAGCGGTTTGGAGGAAAAGGTGCTGTACAAAAAGCACGTTCCCCGTGTGCTGAAGTTTCAACTCTGTGGTGCAGCCTTATTGGCAGGGACGATTTAGGTGTTACCTAAATGCATGTTTGCATTAAAGAGAGGTTCTTCCAACCTGACATCCTCTTTCCGAAGTCATTCCTCCAGGGTACGAGCAGCAAATGGTATGAAGGAACCTCGCAAGAAAAATACGACTTTTTTTCTGAGTGTGTTCATAGAGAATTGGCCGCTTGTCCCTTTGAACTCTGGCTTTTCTAATTTACCTCTCTGCTGTACTGTTCTTGTTCTTAGTAGCTGCAGGGTAAGACAACCTATTTCGCTATTTTGAGTTTTTCAAAGAGTTTTGTCCAGCTGCTTTTCCCTAGATGGGGAGGTGTTTTCTTCCCTTCCACGTGTTGAACAGGAGTTGACAAGGGAAGATTATTTAGAGCCTACAAGGAGCACGTCTGAGGAGCCACAGGCTTTTTCCAAACCTGATGTTTAAATGTCCCTATCTCTATATTTTTGAGGATTATTGAGTATTAATCTGTAAGATTAACAGGTAACTGTCATAACTGCAGGGGGACCTGTACCTTTGAGTCAGTTTTGAAGTGGTTACCCTTTCCAAGTGCCGGTCCTTCCTGCGTTTTCCTGAGCTGGTTCCCGTCATTCATGATGCTTAATCTCGGGCCAGGCATTTGATGGTAGGAGTAGATGATCTGGAAGGTCCCTTCCAACCCAGACAATTCTATGATTCCATCCCTGCTCGCCAGCCTCAGGTCTTGCCTGACCTAACGCGTTATTTGATCCCATCCACGAATTTCCTCCTGGATGCCTGTGACAAAGCACTTTACGTATGGGGTGGTGACAGGGAGGCGAAGGGTTCAAATGCAAAAGATGTGATGTAAACCATATCTAACCCTTGCTCTTTCCTGGTGAATTCACATCAGTTTTGTTCCCCTTTTGTAAACGTCCGTATAGAATCTCCGATATGGGAGAGGCTGAACGTGGAGCAGGATGTTCCGGTTCGAGTCTCCTTCTCTGTCGCCAGAATTTTTACGGTTGGACTCGATGTTCCCAGGGGTCTCTTCCAACCTGAACGATTCTGTGAGATTCTGTTGAGTCTTGATGCTTTCACGTCTCGGTATTTCAGGGCACAACCCGGTTGTTGTCGCGGGTTGTGTCCCGCAAGGTGCAGCTCAGCATGTTATCTGGTGTTTCTCTTTTCACCGGCCACTTTCTGGAATGCCCCTTTNTGATGCCCCGAGCATAAAAGCTGCCAATCTGAGGATCCTGCCTCAAAAATGAATAGTCTCGGCTGGATTCTAGAGTCCATGGTGAAGCCCCTCTTTATTGCTTCAGCTTCTCACTCAATTCCACGCATAGAGCCCAAGAAAAAACAGCCTCCCTAGAAATCTGACTACGTGCGTTGTCAGGAGGTGTACAGAANAACGCGTTATTTGATCCCATCCACGAATTTCCTCCTGGATGCCTGTGACAAAGCACTTTACGTATGGGGTGGTGACAGGGAGGCGAAGGGTTCAAATGCAAAAGATGTGATGTAAACCATATCTAACCCTTGCTCTTTCCTGGTGAATTCACATCAGTTTTGTTCCCCTTTTGTAAACGTCCGTATAGAATCTCCGATATGGGAGAGGCTGAACGTGGAGCAGGATGTTCCGGTTCGAGTCTCCTTCTCTGTCGCCAGAATTTTTACGGTTGGACTCGATGTTCCCAGGGGTCTCTTCCAACCTGAACGATTCTGTGAGATTCTGTTGAGTCTTGATGCTTTCACGTCTCGGTATTTCAGGGCACAACCCGGTTGTTGTCGCGGGTTGTGTCCCGCAAGGTGCAGCTCAGCATGTTATCTGGTGTTTCTCTTTTCACCGGCCACTTTCTGGAATGCCCCTTTAAAATTAAAATCTCAGTGAGAATATTGACATTTTGTAATGTCCAGAGAGGCAATGTTGCTCGTCTGGGGTTTGGCCTTTAAGAAAAATGGATTTCCAACAGCAGCACTTACTAATTCTTTAACCTCCTAGAAAACGCTTCAGTAGCCATTTCAAACTGGAAGGACAGTAGTTACCTTTAGGGCTAATTTTCTCTTTTTTTATTTTCAAAACTAAGAGGAATCAGAAATAGATTGGGGGGGGGGAGGGGGAAGGGGGGGTNGAAGGGGGGGTGGTGGAGAGGAATGAGCACGCATGGACTGGGAAATTCCAGTTCTGGATCAGAACCCTGTTATAATGTGATCAGCAAATGTTTTGTCAATGTGATGCCCCGAGCATAAAAGCTGCCAATCTGAGGATCCTGCCTCAAAAATGAATAGTCTCGGCTGGATTCTAGAGTCCATGGTGAAGCCCCTCTTTATTGCTTCAGCTTCTCACTCAATTCCACGCATAGAGCCCAAGAAAAAACAGCCTCCCTAGAAATCTGACTACGTGCGTTGTCAGGAGGTGTACAGAAATGCCTTTAATCCTTTAGAGGTTCTTTGTGGGTTTTTAGAAGTTACTTTAAAAAAAAAATACACAAAATGTAATTCAATCAATACACAAAATGTATTTCAGTGCAGAGCCAGCTGCAGATTTCCCAGATGCCCGGATTTCTGCAGATAATGAACGTGTAGAGCAGCCAATGTGGGGAAGGCTGAAACTGTATTTTTAAAATCAAGCTATGGTGAGGGCCAAGTTAAAGGCAGTTTGACACGGGCAAATCCTATCAGCTAACACACTTTTTCTGGTTTTGGTTTTTTTTTTTCCCCTTAAATATTTGATGCAATTTCCTGTGACAAAGACCCGCCCGCGCTCCAACCTCTGGGGAATGAAGGGCAGGGGATTTACTGGGAATAGGAGACTTATTTATAACTCGTTCCCCTGGGGAAATAAACTTTAGAAAACGCGATGTCAGCGCGTGTGGAGGGATGTGGTACCATCCCCAGCAGGTCAGCCAGCCCTCGGGCATCTGTGCTTCATTTTCTGTTTCGCAGGGATAAAGGCAAGAGGCAGAAGGGCCCAGGGAAGTGAACTGTTTAACGCTGCTCGCGTAATATCGAGTGCTTCTGAACCGATGCCTGTGTGTTTCCCTAAAAAAATAAATCCAAAAAAAAAGGCAAAAACAAACCAAAAAACCCCTGAAACCAAGCAGGATTTTACTGGAACTGGAGCATGAGAGATGCAGAAAGAGAAGGAGTAAATGTCTTCAGTTAAGTGGAAAAGCTTCTGTTCCAATAGGCTTATGGCCCAGGGATTTTATTTTAGCAGAAAATGCAGGCGTTCCTGGGACTGCGGTGGTAAATTTAGTTCTTACGCAGCTGCTGGCGTTCAGCTCATCCAGACACACGAAAACCTCAACCCTCCTTTATCAGACAGTGACTGCGGTGAATTTTCCCTCCCTGGAGTGAAGCTCCAGTTCTGGGCTCCCCGGTTCAAGAAGGACAGGGAACTGCTGGAGAGAGAGAGGGGACAGCAGAGAAACACAGAGGTGATGAGGGGACTAGAACAACCCTCTGCTGAGGAAAGGGTGAGGGACTTGGGGCCTTTTAGTCTGGAGAAGAGAAGGCTGAGGGGGGATCTGATCAACACCTAGAAATACTTCAAGGGTGGGTGTCAGGAGGATGGGGCCAGGCTTTTTTCAGTGGTGCCCAGTGACAGGACAAGAGGAAACGGGCACAAACTTGAACACGGGAAGTTCCATCTAAGCATGAGGAAGAACTTCTTTCCTGTGAGGGTGGCAGAGCCCTGGCAGAGGCTGCCCAGAGAGGTGGTGGAGTCTCCGTCTCTGGAGACATTCAAACCCCACCTGGACACATTCCTGTGGGACCTGCTGTGGGTGACCCTGCTGTGTCAGGGGGTTGGACTGGATGATCTCCCAAGGTCCCTTCCAAACCCAGAGCATTCTGTGATTCCCAAGTGGGTGAGAAGCAGTGCTCTTCTGGAAGGCTTCTTCTTTTCAGCCTTCAGGCAGATTTTGTTCATCACCCATCTGATTGCCACAGACAGTCTTTCGCTGAAATCTGATGATTTTTGGATTACAGTGATGGGAAATAAGGCTGCCTACACAGTGTCTCTTTTTCAGCTACAGCTGCCCTAACCAGGAGTGGTTGTTAGCGGTCCTCTGAACACCATACCTTGTATTCCCACCACCTGCTCAAAAAACCCTCTAATCCTCTTTGTTTTTTCTTCTCTTTCTTTTTTTAACTTGCACTGTTTGTTGGCCTTCCAGCTGACTGCCTACTCTGCTGGGTCACTGGCCTCATCCCTGCTTTAGTTAGCCAAGGCAGCTCCGTTGGCTTTGCTGTTACTCCATGTTAGCCCTGCACAGCGGTCCCTTTCCGCACAGGGATTCTTCTAGAAGTGCTCCTGCTTCTCCCTGCTGACACGAAGCAAATGTAGACTTCCACGTGCAAAGGCAAGCGTATGTTTTTCTAGATGACTCTTGCAATTCTTCTACCCTGCTTCTCATACTTCAAGGCAGGTCAGTATTATTAAAACTACCTCAGGTTTCGATGCTGAAGTGTTGCAGTTACTGAAATACTTTGGTTTTTGGATCAGGTTGTTGATAGTGGCTCAGTCTTCAGCCTTCCTTAGACCACAGGCGTTTCTTGTAGGTTTCGGTGGGACGGCTGTGTCCACGTGGAGTGCTGGTTTATTGCTTCCTCCAGGAAATAATACATCCAAGTGTATGTGTTTTAGCCAACAATAGCTGGCTTGAGTCACCTGCTGCCTGGTGTTCTTCTGAAGATGTGGGACAACTGCCAAGTCTTGATATTTAGCTACGTGTGTTTTCTTCACCTTATTTATTTACTTTTTCTTTCAATAATGGGTTGCTTCAGCTGTCTTTGTGTAAGGACTTGTCCTACTATTGGCCACCCCAGTTGTTTGCTGCTCAACTCATTTAGTTTCTCCAGCATCTCTTATTAACAGAGGCTGAACTCCTGATGGGATTGACATTAGTGGTGGAATTCCCCTGGACTTCCATAAAGCCAATATTTAACCTCCAGTGACCCTACTCAAAAGCTGATGACCTACCATTGGTTTTTCCAGTGTTCATTTCCACCCATTTCTTCTGCATGTTGGCGTTTTGTTTGCTTTGTTGACTGCTGCTACTTTTTGAAGAGAGGAAAGATCCGGCACAGTCTCCTTTACAAGGATTACAAGGATTCTGCTGAATACAGAACTAAAAATGATGTCCCTGACAGAATGGAGCTCACCATTTTGCTTTCGGTGCCATTGTGGAAGATTTTCCCCTTGTTCTATATGGCCATGTCATCTGTGTTTTTTCTTCAGTAGCATCTTTAAGTAAAAAAAGTTGAAATCATAGAATGGTTTGGGTTGGAAAGGACCTTAAAGATCATGGAGTTCCAACTCCCTGCCCTGGGAGGTGACACCTCCTACTAGACCAGCTTGCTCAAAGCCCTTCTTAAGAAATAACCTCCCTAAAGAAATGTAAATCCTCCGGTGGGATTTTACTTTCATGCTGTTGGCTTCCTGAGTTGTGCTCATCTTCTCTGAGAGAAGGAAGAAGGATCAAAAATGTAGAGATTCTAACTCTTGTGAGCATTTGCCTTCCACCAAAAATATTCCTTCCATCGGTTTTCATTTGTGGGCATAAGCTGTGACAGACCTGCCCAAGAGGGTGGGAACACGATGTACCAGTGATGAATATGGGTAAACTGGGTACCATCAGCTGTTAGACATGGAGAGAGGTGGTGCTAATTGACTTGCAGATAGATGCTGAATTCTTATCTTGCTCTTGTATCAGGGACCCACTTAATGAGTGGTATTAGTGTGACTAATGGAGCGCGTTAAAATTCTGCTTCTGTCCTTTCCTTTCCCTCTATTTCTATTTTTCTTCCGTTGGTATCTGTGATGTACGGTGCTGTACTTCCCCTCTTCCTGCTGGGTGGTTGGAAGGGAAGTAGAAAAGGAGCAGGATTTTCTCCTGTGAGTAACAGCTCCTAAACATCCTCTGCATGAAGGGTGCCAGGATATCTGCCTGTGACTGAAGAACGCAGTGTTTCTCAGCACAACCCCTTGTTTGCTGGTTTCTGGAACCTCTTTATCTGCGACTCTTGGGACCCTCAGTCCCTGTGACGGTACTGAATTCGTTGACGTTTCAAGTGTGGCAATGAACGTGGAAATGAAGTTGATGACTATAGGTTTTTAGGCTAAAAAAAAAAAATAGGAGTACACATAGAGCGTGTTAAACTCTCTGTGTTTAAGAGAAGAGGTTTTTGCAGCTCTTAACACTCTGCAAATCCTAAAATTGCTCTGTCAATGAGAAGTGGTCACCTTGAGTCACAGTTGTTGGCGCAGGTCTGTGAGCAGAGGGGAATGGTCCTCAAAGACAGATACGTGAAAGCAAGAGATGGACATGGCTTCTTCAGCTCTGAATTTTGGAGAAAACTGGGGAAAGCCCTTCTCTCGGGGAAGGGGAGGGATAGTTGGCGTTGCGTGTGTTTTCTCTCAATGCTTTTTATTTTTAACTAAAAAACATAATGTATTTTAAGTGTTTGCACATGCATGTTTTCTAAATGACTTGGGGTAAATAGTCAGTTGACACCTGAATTTCTGGGGTAATCAGCCAGGAACTCTGAATGGTCACCTAAATAATTTTTATGAGCAGGTTTATGCTTGAAAAGATTCTTGTGCTGCAGTTTCAATGCACTACCCTTTAAACAAAGAGTACCTTTTCTTTTAGCTGTGAATCATCTTTCTTCCCAGAGCAGTGTTTTCCTTGAGTAGTCTTGACTTTTTTCTGTAACGAGGGGATGGTTGAACGTGTTGTTATTCCCAGACATTATTCTTTGTTCTCTGACCTTAAAAACAACCCTTGTAAGAAATTTAATGTGCTTTAAGCTCTCCAGAATGTCACAGGTTAGATTTTCAGAAGGATCTCGCTCTAACCGGTGTTTAGCAAAGTAACTTTAAATGGGATCCGTAGGGCCCAGTTCCTTGTTTACCTAAATTTGTCACTTCGTTTAACCCAAAGTGAGTTTGAAATGCTGTGGGTCAGAATATTTTGCAAACTGCACTGGTAAAAACGGGAAGGTGAAATTCCAGGCAAACCCAAGCTGGTCTGTATTGAGTAGGTGTCACTAAACAGGTCTGATATCTACAAGTGCTCTTTCGAGAGCTCTTTTGTCATGTGCTTTTGGCCATATCATGTTAAATGTTACCAAAAATATCCTGAACTCTTTCCCAGCATCGTTTGGGAAGTGATGTCTCTTGTTGCTATAGGGAATATCATCTGCCTTTACGGTCCGTGCAGTCAGAAGTAGGTTAATAAGCAATCTGAATATCTTAAGGTGGAAAGGGAGGAAAAGAAGATTAAAAATCCTTGAGTGGAATGGAAGCAACTGGAAGCTTCAAGTTTGCTTTGGGAAGCATCCAGTTTTCTACTATCATTTTGAATCTGGTTTTAGATTCGAGAGGCCCTTAAACCTTGGCTAAGAGATAATTCCATGATTCGGTATGCTTTGGTTTTAATGGTATACTTTGGTTTTAATGGTATACTTTGATGGTATAATGCGAGTTGGACATCAGAGGGGCTTTGTGGACCTCCTTAGCTGAGCAGAGGCACGTGTGTCACATCTGAGACTTCGCGACCGCCTGCCACCCTTCTCCAGGACCACCAGCTACAGCACAGCCTGGTCCTCCAGCAAAGGTGGCCACCAAGAAAGGCCAGCTCTTTGGAGAGTCCATCTGGGCTACCAGCTTCCTATAGCTGTCACCAGCCTGAGAAATTCCAATTTACCAGTTGCCTAGAGGGTGGCTTGTTTTTTTGAACGTTTAAAATAGTCAATTGCTTTGGCGTATTGACGTGTGTAGTGTACCATGAGAATTCCAGCAGTTGCATTAAATGCCGTTCCTTCCCAAAAGGTAGAAAGTTATTCCTTTTAATCTGTTTATAATTGCTGGCTTCCTCCGTGTTTGTATCCCTCTTTCAGCTCTTAAATCCACTAATGTGTTCGAAACGGCATTGGTGGGGGTTTGTTTTTTTGCTGTCGCACGGGTAAGGTTAGCGCACGCTTGGCTTCCGTCATCAAGAAAGGTGTTTATTTTTGGATCCTGTCTTTTGTAGTTCATGTGATTTGCTCCCCGAGGGAAGGATTCGTTTTCTTCTGCGTTGCGTGGCGCATCGCGGTTAGGTCGGTTGTCTGGCAACGGCAAGATAAGAACATCCGGAAAAACACGTCGGGCGCCAAAGTTTGCAGTTTATTTTCTTTGTTAGAAATCGGGCACGTGGCGTGTGAGTATGGAAAGTGTGCAAATGAATGTCTTTTTCCTGAAAAGTACCAGATTTTGACGGTCTCGTGCAGAAATGGATATTTGCTCCTCCAGGTGAGGCAGCAGCAGCTCGGGCAGAGGAAGGCTTTTGGCTTAAACAGTAGAGAAGGGGAGATGGGGATCAGAGCTCCAGTTTGAAATGGCAGCTGGAAATGCAGGTCATCCAGAAGCAGATGTATAGAAGGATAGAATTTCCTGAACTCTGCCATTAAAGCCACTTGGTCCTTGGTCTTTTCCTTCCGATGGCTGGGATTTTTTTCCTGCTAAAACCATATGATCTGGTGGTTTCGTTTCTGTTGCTGATGTTCTTGGGCACAGCTGTAAGTTCAGCACCTGGAATAAAGCTCGTTCGTTCTCCGATGGTTTACTTCCAGCCTTGGGGTTTTTTTTTTGCCTTCAGGTTGTTTTTTCCGAGTTTGTCTCCTGCTGTGTGAGGCAGCTTGATGTGGAGATGAATGAGCAAGTTAGTGAGGTGTCTGTGTAATCCACGGCCGGCTTGCTCTAGATTTTTCCACTGGGATGGAAGATCTGAAATCTTATCTTTGTTTTCTGCTCTCATTCATGAATTGCTGGTCCCGGAGGATCAAGTGGGATCATCCAAGAACAGGAGATACTGGGCTAGATGGACAGGATGGGTTGTTTGGATTCTTTTTTTTGGTATTTATATTGGGTCTGCAAGAGGGCAAAAAAAGGGAAGAGGGGGTGTGATTTCCATCACCCCCACCCCTCAGTTTCCAGTGTCTGGGGGTAAATACTCCGCCAGAGCAGAGAAGCAAAGCACAGATGCCATTGCCATTCTTTGATTAGATGCTGTTATTCTTCCTTTCCTTGGCCTTCTAGCTGCACACAAGAATCACAGACGCACCTTGATGGCATTTCATCATATTTTAATGAAGAAAATTTGAAATGAGCAAGGCTTAAGAAATTTGCCAGGCATTAGCTTTGTAAAACTCTAGTGAGCTTATTGCTCTTCCGTGATGACCTGGTGACTGCCGAAGAATTAAAGGCCAGCTTTAGTTGGTATGATGCAAAATACCATTTCCTACTGAAGTAATTAAATGTTGGATTCTGTCAGTCACAAGATGCTTTTGTAATTTGACAATCCATTGGTTTTGACAGATGAAGAAAATAATTCACTAAACCGTCTCCCATTTCTTTCCTCTCATTCTACCCCTTCAGACAATTAAGTGCACATGAGAATCACGTCAACAACAAGACCAACTCCTCTCTCAAACCAAAAGCCTATGTTCTTTTTAATTTCTACTGTTCAGGTTGCCATGTGAGATTTGCATAACTTCTGGGAAGGGATTTTTAGGAAATCTGACAGTTGTGAAACCTGAAGCAGTACCTGGTTGTTACAATGGCGGGTTTGGAGAACAGCTTTGCTTTCATGGGCCTTGATGAATGAACCGAGTTTCACTCCTGACTTGCTGCTTTGCCCTGCAAGGATCATTCATGGAATCACAGAATGGGTTGGAAGGGACCTTGAGATCATCCAGTCCAACCCCCTGCCAAAGCAGGGTCACCCAGAGCAGGACCCACTGGAAAGTGTCCAGATGGGTTTGGAATGTCTCCAGAGACGGAGACTCCCCCACCTCTCTGGGCAGCCTCTGCCAGGGCTCTGCCACCCTCAAAGGGAAGAAGTTCCTCCTTATGTTGAGATGGAACTTCCCATGTTCCAGTTTGTGCCCGTTCCCTCTTGTCCTGTCACTGGGCACCACTGAAAAAAGCCTGGCCCCATCCTCCTGACACCCACCCTTGAAGTATGCATTTCAGTAAGAACATCATCCAAAACCAGGGGCTCTGCTCTTCATTAATGAGATCTTAGTTGGAGAACTCTTCCCATTAGATGAGGATCTTAACCCATATTATCATGTAAGATAATGTAATGTAAAATCTGTATTGCAAAATGGGGAATATAATGCCCTATTGGGTCACTGGTGTGTTAGAGAGTTTTTTGGCGTGTGCTGGGTTCATGAAGAGCCATTGGTCACTTGAAAAGGAGGAGGACCCTCTTCTGGTGTCCTCTGCCCCCCTTTCCAGAGCGAAAGAGAATACAAATCACCTTGCTAAATCATTGGGATCTGGCTTGCAGTTTCTTCTCAAGGTCTGTGAGCAGAAATAAAGATGGGTTCAGTATTAACTATACTTAGGACTGAACTGAGGTGTGTGATCAGGGATGTAGCCAGAAGAAGGCTACACAAGCTATGAGACTACCTTCCTCTGTGGCCTACCATTTACTTACCTTAATGACTGAAAAACAAAATGTTGGAAACACAACATCCCAACCATTTTACCCGGATGTTTTTCTCCTTCCATCCTGGCAAGGACATCCAAGTGGTCTTTCTGTAGGGTGCCCACCTGCTGAGGTGGCGTTGAGTCTACAGCTGAGCGTGGAGAAAGGTCAACGTGATGCTTTGGGATTGTCAGTGCACAAGAGCAGCTGTGGCTGGTTGAATTTACCTGGTCTGGTGGGAGGTGCCCCTGCCCATGGCAAGGGGCTGGGAACTAGATGATCTTGAGCCAGCTCTGTGCCCTGGTGGACAAGAAGGCCAATGGCATCCTGAGGTGTATGGGAAGGGGGGTGGTGAGTAGGTGGAGAGAGGTTCTCCTCCCCCTCTACTCTGCCCTGGTGAGACCCCATCTGGAATAGTGTGTCTGGTTCTGGGCATCTCAGTTCCAGAAGGACAGGGAACTGCTGGAGAGAGTCCAGGGCAGGGCTACAAAGATGATGAAGGGAGTGGAGCATCTCTCATGTGAGGAAAGGCTGAGGGAGCTGGGTCTCTTGAGCTTGGAGAAGAGCAGACTGAGGGGTGACCTCATGAATGTTTATAAATATGTAAAGAGTGAGTGTCAGGAGGATGGAGCCAGGCTCTTCTCAGTGACAGGCAATGATAGGACAAGGGGCAATGGGTACAAGCTGGAATACAAGAGGTCCCACTTAAATATAAGGAAAAACTTTTTCACAGTGAGGGTGACAGAACACTGGAAGGGGCTGCCCAGAGAGGTTGTGGAGTCTCCTTCTCTGGAGACATTCAAAACCCTCTTGGACACGTTCCTGTGTGACCTGCTCTGGGTGTTCCTGCTCTGGCAGGGGGATTGGACTGGGTGATCTTTCAAGGTCCCTTCCAATCCCTGATATTCTGTAAATCTGTGATTTAAGGTTCTTCCAACCCAAACCATTCTATGAATTGTTATCCTTGGGTGGGAAGCCTTGTCCCGGCTCAGGTGATAGGAAGTGGCATTTTGGGATTCACAAGGCTTCTGGGTTTGGCTGTGTACGCCCTGTAGCTGGTGTGGTTAGTGGAAAAAGGATATATTATGGTAGGGATGCAAGGCTGAAATATCTTGAGGTGCTGGATATGGAAAAGGGAAGATGGGGAAGGAGGTGTTGGTTTCTAGATCTCTGACCTGCGAAGGGAGAGGTGTCATGTGAAAGTAACCAAGGAACGTTGGCAGAAAGGAAGATGAGCCAACAAGGTGGAGAAGGTGAGATGAGAAGCCCTGTGGGAAAGGAGATGTGACCTGAAGCAGCTGCTGCTCAGCTCTCACAGTAGGGAGCAAATTCAAGGGGAAGACAAAAATGAAAGGAAAGATGGGAGAGGGACTCAGGCAATGGCAAACAAGTGCACCCAAACTTTAGAGGAACGTGTCACTGCAGGAACAGGCAGCAGTTTTTCTGCTTTTCAGTCATTTCCCTGCTTCTGCCTTCCCCTCTGTTTCCCCGGAGCCAGGCTGCGGTGGGGACCTCAGAGCAGCAGCCGGCAGCGAGCGGCTCAGGAGAAGTTACAAGTTGCACTTGTAATTTTATTCCTATCTAGATCATTTAATTTTTTTTTTGTTTTTTAAGTGCCTGTCAGGTGGTTCTAGTTGAGTAGGATGATTTTGAAAGGCAGGATTCCCATTATCCCATACGGAAAGAGCGATCTGCTGGAGTGGAGTGACACTTGCTTTAACTGGTGATAATTGTATGGGCCGTGCTGGCAGATGCTGCGTCTGTCTTGACCTTTCATTCAAGTGCAAAGACTAAGGCTTTTGCCAAAAGGCAGGAGAGCTTGTTTGGAACTGTAATTACCAGGCTAGAATACATATCATTGCACAATGAGAACATGCTAGAAAAAGTCTCTAAAGACCTTTATTTTGGGGGTAATGATAGTACCAAAATAGAAGGCCTAGCCTTGTTCCTCCCATGTCAGTGGTTAATTTGTGAATAATTGGTAGAAGATCCCAGAATGACTGTATGTAGTGATAGGACCAAGGGATAATGGTTTTAAACTGAAAGAGGGGAGATTTAGACTAGATTTTAGGAAGAAATTCTTTGGTGTGAGGGTGGTGAGACACTGGAAAAGGTTGCCCAGAGAAGCTGTAGCTGCCCCATCCCTGGAGGGGTTCAAGGCCAGGCTGGATGGGGCTTGGAGCAACCTGGTCTGGTGGAAGGTGTCCCTGCCCAGGGCAGGGGGTTGGAACTGGATGATCTTTAAGGTCCCTTCTAACCCAAACCATTCTGTGATTCTGTGATTAAAATCTGCCTATTCCAGGAGCTCCTTCCATGGCTTTGCAAGTATTTTCTGTCTTAATGACTGGAAAACATAGAGCATCCTTGATGTGTCGCAGCATGGGAAATGCCAGGCAGCACTGGCTCTGTTTAATAGCTTCTACAGAAGTTTTTCCTGAAGGATAGATGGTTATTATTTTGTGTGTAAAAGGGAATTAAGCAGCACAGCTAGACCTCATGAGCTGTATTACTGTTGCTGTTTAATGATTTTTATTTTTATTTTTTTAAATAAATAATTTCTGTGGTCCTGTGCAGAAGCTGGTAAGGAAACACGGTACGTTCCTTCAGTTGGGGAGCAACTTGAGTGGTCACAGTGAACAGGGAAATTGCTGGTGCAGAGCAAAACTGGGCTCTTTATCTGTTTTCAGCCCAACACATTTTAAACTCCATGCGTGTGTAAACTGGGGAACTCGGAGCTGCTGTTTCAAAAAGATAGTCCTGATGAGAAGACAGGCCAAGACAGTGTCCGTCAGTGTCCAAGGGTTGGAGTGTTTTTTCTCCGGATGATGGAGCTGTTTTGGTCGTTGCCAGGCCAACCGGGCTGGAGAATGTGTGTTTGTTTGCTCACACGTCCGTGTCGGATCTGGTAGTGGCCATTGGGTCAGTTGTCACTCCTGGAAAATTTCAGCGAGCTGGTTCTCCTCCTGCTTGTCAGTAAGTAGCCCAGTAGAGTATAGAATCTGGCCAACCCGGGCTTAAGGCTGTAGTGAATTTCCTGTTGATTTTATGGACGTACCAGCTTTGTGTGGTAAAGGCTCTGAGATGTGAAAGTGCGCTTAAAGTGGCCAGGAGTCCTGTAGAAAAACCACCGAGACTTCAATATCTGAGCACATGCACTTCGTAACCCTTAAGGGAATATTTACCAAGACTGCTTTTTTGTTTGTTTGTTCGTTTAAAAATGATGATTCTTTCAATAACAAACCCACCTGTTGTTAGCCATCTACTGACCAAAACCTCTGATAGGTACGTTTCCAACTATAGATCGATAACATGAGCATCTGTGTCTCAGAAGCTCCTGGCATCCCTCAGATAAAATCAGCTCTGGGAGCAGAGCAGAAACACTAGTTTCTGCGGCGTGGCGAAGGGTGTATTTGCTCCGCATCATTTACTGGGTTGTGCAAATGTGGGCCTTGTCCTCCAGCTTGTTTGCGCTTGTCGGGTTTTAGCACGTCCTTTTCAACACCGGTGCCTGTCTACGTTCAGCCTTGCTCCCTTGCAGGCATCTTCTTCAGCTACACAGTGGTACTCGAGGAGCGTTGTGTTCGTGTGAGGAACCTCTGCTCTGTCTGGTTTTGTTTTTAGGAACGTCACCTGGAAGTCCTTGACCACTTGGGGCTGTCACGGGTGTGGAGCTCTGTGTGTTGCTTCAGGCAGGCTTCTTGGCCACGAGTTCCTGCTCTTCACTGCCATTTTCTTTTCCCTTGTCCCACATGGCCATGCTTTGTTTGCCTCCCACGCGTCCCTAGATGGGCCAAGCGTGGCCTGCCTCACCCCACACCTCTCACTTACACAGTGACAACTCTTCGCGCTCACCGGCTTGCGTTGGGCTCTCTTCATCATAGCTTGAGAACGTGTCCCTGCCCCTATTTTTCCTTCCTGCTGTCTTCTCTAGCTTCAAGGAGCTTCTTTCCTTGCCTCCTTGCCTCCTTGCCTCCTTCCCTCTTCTTTTTTCCTGTTGCTATAGTTACACTGCCTTTGATGGCATCAGCTAGGTCCTTCCCTTAGGCTTGGAGGCAATTCCTAGCCGTACTGGTCCTGGCAGTTAGTCCTGTCCAATGTTAGTCGTCATATAAGCATCATGTCCATATTTTATTTTTTTTTGTGAAGGGGAACAAGGGGGTTGTGGTGTCGTTATGTGTTTGTTTCTGTTCCAGGAATACTAGTAGCCAGGTAGAAAAAGCTCATAGTCATCTCGAAAACCAAACTTATGGTATGCAAATCTGGCACTCAAGTCGATGGTAATTTAGGCCATAACTATTCCAGACATTAAAAGTGGTCCTTGGCCATCAGTCAGAACTGCTGGGGGGGATGTGTTCCATGGTTGCTTCTACTCTTTTCTTCTGAAACACTGTTTTACTGTCTCTGAGTACTCAAACTCCTACATACAGAGGATTTCAGAACAATGTATTTGCTTCCTCAGGTTTTTAAGGAAGGAAGTACAATGTTTATCTATGAAGTGAGGCAGTGCCCAAGACTGCTTTGAGAGGCAACCGATGATCTAAGGAAGGGACTGCCTGATTGTGGTAGCACACGCTGAAGTTTGTTGCCTTGCCTTCTCTCTTCTTCTCAACGCAAAGCTCTGAAGTTGCTCTGGGGATGTGCAGTAGGAAGAAGTGTCTGGGAGCACGGGGGTCTCCAAGCGTGGGTGTAGCATTTAGGCTGACTTGATGTGGGCTTCAGGCATTGAAGACCACGCTGGATGGAGCTTTGAGCAACCTGGTCTGGTGGGAGTTGTCCCTGCCCAGGGCAGAGGGGTTGGAACTGGATGATCTTGAAGGTCCCTTCCAACCCAAACTGCTCTATCATTTTATGAGCGTCGCTTGAATTGTGACAAATCATAGGCCAGGGGGTCTGAAATGAGTGTGCTACATCCAACATGGTCTAGGAGTAACTGCAATTGATGGTTTTGGGGTGTTTTTTTCTATGTTCCCACTTGTTACACGTGCAGGACTCAAGCTCTGTCTGATCAGTGCAATGAGAACTGGAAGAGGGTGCTGTCAAAAGTGTCGCTGTTCAGTTAAATTCTCTTCAGGAATCAAGGTGAAAGGCCTTGGTTCCTAAAATCCCATACGAAAAGAAGTCCTTTTGGAAACTCCTACCCAGCACAGAGTCTGTAGGAGAAAGTAGTAAATTTACCCTTTTTTTCAGAAGGTTTAAATCTCAAACCAATTTGCATCCCAGCCTCACAGACTAAGTGGAACACAGGTACTCATCTGTAACCAAACATTATGGATTGCTTTGTTTGTAATATTTGTGTAAAAAAATAAAAGAAAAAATTAAAAAAAACCCTATCTCTTCTTAGCTTTTATTCAGAAAAGTTTTTGCAGAGCAATTTCTAGGTTCTTCCCAGTGGATTACAATTGCTCCACTTACAATGTCCGGTTACAGTTATGGCAAACTGATGTTTGGAAAGGGGGAACCCATAAAGAATGAAGTATCTTGGTGAAAACTGCAGTTTATTTTGGTAGGAGGTGATGTTGTCACCCTTATCGCCCAGGGTCTGCACACGGAAAAGCAATTAGCAGTTACGGTCGTCACTCATTTCGGTTTTGAGAATTGCAGCTTCTGCGTTTCCATCTTATACGATACTTCCAGTTTAATTCTGAGTTCTGTGGTAAATAGGAAGTTGCTCAGTAACTCTGCTGTGTCTCCTGGAATGAAGAGCATGTGGTTGTTCGCAGTTGTCTCATTCTGATACTTCTGGGTGGTTTAAAGCAAGTTTTTAAGAGCTTTCCGTTTCAGTGGTTGGATGTTTGCCTTTAGGTGTAGGTGCAGCAGGGCCGAGAAATATCCTTTCCGATACAGATGCCATCTGAGAAAAAGGGCTTTGCAGTATTCATAAAGAAACGGTTGTTCTGGTATTTCTTAGCTTGTACTTGTCTTGCCTTTGGGATTTTTCTGCAAGGTAATACCTTGTTAAGCAAACAAAGCAATTTAGTGATTATCGTGTATGTCAATAGAAGCAACATCCTAAAAAGCCACAGCTGCAAGACTTTCTTCATAGAATTTGGTTTCTAATGCCAGCTTTAAAATACCCTCCTAACTGTGATTTGTTGCTGCAATGATCCTCCTCTTCCTCTTTCAGAACGAGAAGGCCTTGGGGCATTCCGTGAGCCGCTCTAGTAACATCTCAAAGGTATGTTCCCCCATATAATCTGTTCTTTAATAAACTTGGGGATACTGGGATGGCTTTTCCTTTCCAAACTGGGATGATACACGTGGCAAGTGCAACCAGTAGAAAATGCTTCTTGTTGCCTGTCTGTCACTGATAGGCACTCTTGAAACGTTAGAGCTCTCTGGTGTTCTGCAGCCTCTCTTTCCAGGTCAATTGAAATGGAAGGTTTTCTCTTTCACACTGTCAGCCTCCGTAGCTTTGGTAGAGCAAGATAGATGACAGATGCCCGAGATCTTATCTTGGGGGGGGGGGAAGTTGCTCCAAAAACATCATTCAAGTCTGTTCTTTTATACCATAAGCCATCTGTGGTTTTTTTTAAGATACGTAGAGCCGTGCGCCCCGTAACGTGTTTATGTGGCTAAATGTTATTTTATTGTCACTTCAACACTGAATTATTGTTAGCGCCGTGAAATGTGGTGTTATCCAGGCATGGCTATGTAAGTATTTTTAAGTGTTTGCCGTTACAAGCCCTAATCTTGTAAGGGAAGCACTGTGCTCTGCCTGGTGTAGTCACACTCCAGTATGGCAGTGGAAAGGGTGATGTGGTTTGGTGCTGGGTCGCTGTTATTTTGTTTTTTGGGTTTGGTTTGGTTTGGTTTTTTTTAATAAGAATTAGGTTGATGGTTGGAATAAATGATCTCAAAGGTCCCTTCCAACGTGGGTGATGCTATGGTTCTATCAAAAGTGCAATTGCCATTAGGAAAAAAAATATCTTCTGTCCAAGGTAACTTACTACAATACATACCCTGCTGCTACTCCTGCGTTATGAATGAGAAAGTGTTTTTCAATTAGCAGGAATCCTGACACCTTCTTGCTTACACAAGGTCAATTATAGCCTTCCTGTGCTGGCTGACCAATAGTTTTGTGGATGTTGAAGTGTTTAAGGCCAGGCTGGATGGGACTTTGAGCAACCTACTCTAGTAGGAGGGTGGGAGGTGTCCCTGCCCAGGGCAGGGGGGTTGGAACTGGATGATCTTTAAGGTCCCTTCCAACTCCATTCTATGATTCTATGATTTTTCAAGGGGTGTATAAGCCTCAGCCCTTCGTTGCCACAGTTGATGTTGTTGGTAATAGTGACTTTTAATTAGACTACGTTGTCTGGGCTGTGACAAGCTCAAGTCCCTTGTTTCTATTCTGGGTACTTCAAGACACAGGAGGCAATTCATGCCTATCTCCAGCAGAGGAAACAGTGGCTGCACTTAATTTAGGGTTTATATGGGCCCAGACAGCTTCCACTTTGGAGCAGAAAGATGAGATTACGGGGTGTCTTAAATAACGAGCTGAGCAACTCTCCAGTGCACAAGGTATTGGCTGAGCTGAAGGTGGTGGTGTCAGAGAGTGATGTGGGACTGTGTTTTGCATTCAGCATCAGAAAATGTGCATTCGCTGAAAGAGTTTGGAAATAAATATCGTGTTGAGTATAACGTCTCATCTGTGCTCTTCTAAAAAGGGGCTGTGCCTGTTCCTTCTTGCTTCTTACCTTGGTTCTTCTCTTCTTACGGATCCTTAATTGGATTTTTCAGGCATTGTTCAGCAGAGATGGTAGTTTTATCATTCAGTGTCATTGTACTTCTCCCAGTGTGTCTGAAATTCAGCCCAACAAGCCTTTTGGCAGCAGCGGTTTGGTGCCCACGTGAAGCTGCACGGTTCATCCTTAATTCATGGAGAGCTGGTAGCGTGGCAGTGCAACAGGAAGGACCTTGCACTCTGGCAAAGCTCTCCCTGGGAGTGCTGACAAGTGAGACATCAATATTTGCGTTCTTCTCAAAATCCTGAAAGGTTCAGCACCATTGCTGTGTGTTGCAAAAGCTGAAGTTCACAAGGGGAGTAAAAGTCAGCTTTGCCAGTTCAACGGGTGAGACTTTTTGGTTGTAAATGTGATTTTCCCAGAGGTGGTGATGTTCTTACTGCTCCTCTGTCGCCTCTGATCCCTTCCATGTGCCTACTCCACTCTGGAGATGGCTTCTCACAAGGGCAAGAGGTGGAAATCCCATGGGTGGAATCATCACGAGGGTGGTGAGACACTGGAAGAGGTTTCCCACAGAAGCTGTGGCTGCCCCATCCCTGGAGGGGTTCAAGGCCAGGCTGGATGGGGCTTGGAGCAACCTGGTCTGGTGGGAGGTGTCCCTGCCCAGGGCAGGGGGGTTGGAACTGGATGATCTTGAAGGTCCCTTCCAACTCTAACCATTCTATGATTCCCCTGATTTGCCTCATACACCTGAAGGCCACTTTGCATGTCCAGGCAGTTCAGTGCTAAGCTGCAACAATTTATTTTGCTGTCTACGGGTGGATCGGCTCTTGCAAGCAATTTGTAGGACAAAGAGGTGATAGCAGCGGGATGCTGCATGGAAGCTGAAGGACATGGAAATGTTTTCATTACTTCTGAGTTTTATTTTTTTTGTTTAGAACAGTGTGGCAACCTGACCCAAAAGGCAGATTGTGAAAGGAAGAAGCATGGAAATGCTTGGCAGCCTATAGAGCCCTTTCTGAAATCCTCAGAGCTTGTTGATACTACACGCTTTTAAGAGGAGCTATTTAACCAAAGTTGAGTTTAATCCATTATATGCTGCATTTCCAGATATGGTGATATGCATGTGTATGGAAATAGTGATCACGCTTCCTGCAAATGACCCTTTCAGCTATTATTTTTCCACCCAAATCTAGCTTACAGCCCAGCGACTACCAAATCTGCCACAAGCGCTCGGCGCTGGCACTCGATTCAAAGCCTTTCTGGAGCTTCTGTGTCATTATGAACCTGCTGTGATTATTACTGGGTGTCTTTCCCACTGCTCTCCGTTACGGAGCGAGCTGTGAGTGGAAAGGATTGAGTCAGAGCTCAGCCTCCGGCCAAGAGAAGGATGCTGGTGTGGCTCGGTGTCACCAAAGGGCTAAAAGCAGTGGAGGAGGGAGGCAGACAGATGGTGCCACTGACAAATGAGAGGTAGCAGGACCTGTATGTACACGGTCCCCAAGGGTTCAGGGCCAGGTAGAGCCATCCCTTGGGAGGAAGGGACAAAAAGGCAGTTCTCCAAGAGGCGGATGCTGAGGGAGGCTGAAGAGATGTTAGGACACGTGGCCATGCCAAGAAAAAACAATCAACTGATTTCTTGGCTAGAAGCAGCAGGAAAAAAAAACCAACAAACCCCCAAGGAGTATGGAATAAGATGTAGGAGGATCTTCGTGTGGTGCCATTGGGTTTTGAGCAGTCTGTTGCGCGCTGGGGCATGTGGCATTCCTCCAGGCCCTTCTTGGCTTTTTCAGCGTGTATATTTCAAAAGCTCCTGTTAAATCTGCTTCACGTGAAACATGTTCTGGAATCTTTTCTCTGTGTGTTTTGAAATTTAAAAAAAAAAAAAAAAAGGGAAAAAGGATGCAGGGGTTTTTTGTGGGTTTTTTTGTTTTGTTTTGTGGGGTGGGTTTTTTTTCCAAAGGCAGGTTGGATTGATTTAGTCATGAGACTTGGACCCAGCCCAGTTCCCAACTTGCCCCTTTCAAGCACAGGGATGCTGATTGAACCCTCCCCACACCCCCCTCCGATTGGCAGAGGGGTGGGTGTACAGCCCACATCCACATCTCAACTGTTTACCCAAAGCCAGCTTTTTTTGCCAAGAAGCCACTCTTGGCTGGTAAGTGACTTCATCGTACGAGCCACGCAGAGAAATAATGAAGCTTTACAGAAGCTTTGCCCTCTCTAAATATAGATGAAATTGACCCTAAAACACAGCAAGTCACTGAGAACAGTTAAAAAAAGGCATTTTCGCAGGGGCTCCAATTCATGCCCTTTGCTCTTAGGTAAAGGAATTGTGCTTTACAAGCAGTTTAAAGGAGGTCACTAACAAAGCAGGTCTATAAACACTTGTCCTCAAATTAGTGATATTGTTTAGCTTTAAAGTGTCTGATACATCCTCAAACTGATGATGTGATGTATGGAAATGCCTCCAGGTCTCCCGTGTGCTGTTCCTGTCACCTGAGGGCTGATTTTAGCGTCGCGGGGGAAGCACTTTGTAAGTCTGGTCTTTTGTAGCGCTCCGAGGCATAAACTTTGAAGATGCCGATACGGAGATCACCGCAAAGGAATCAAAAAAGCACTCCTTAAAAAATGTAAAGGCTTTGTCTTTTCTGAAGACCTGTGCAGTTTTATCTCTTGAGCAGAAAAGCACCGTGTAAAGTATTAAATTATTCTCTGAATGGCAGCCGGTGCAGACACGAAGTGGTAGCCTAAGCTTGCTATGAAATTTAAAATCCATTTAGGCTGTTCATCGGCTTGGAACAGATTTAGAAAAGCATATGAATACAGACATCCGCTGTTGCCTGAAGCTTTGATGGATTCAGCGGGTGTTGGGCTGCAGAAAAACATCCCAGGTTTTTCAGTGGCAGAGCTTAGCTCTCCTGTAGTCTATCAGATGACCACAGCTTACTGAAAAGAGCTGCTCCTCAGAGATGTTCTGGTCAGTTACATGAGCCTGTGGGTAGGGGGGAAAAAAACCCCAAAAAATTAACAAAATCCTTCCACTGAGCTATTGGGTAAAGGAAAAGACAGGAAAAATTGTGTAGTGTGAAGATTAAGGTATATTCTTTCCCCCCACTCACAAGGGGAAGTTGTCTCATGCTGGGGCACGGTGCAGTCGTGTTCGTGAGGACCTGCGATGGTCTCTCTGTGCTGTGATAAATCCCCTCTCCTGGGGCTGGATTCTTTCTTCGAGGGCACCCTGTGAAGGAAGAACCTGCAGGAGTTTCCTCTTTTGTTCCCTCAGTCCATTCAAGATATTTTGAGGAAGATTTTAAGCCAAAATGCTATTTTATTCTTTATTTATTTATTTGTTTCTCCCCCCAGAACCTGTGTAGGTTTTACTGGGTTTAGTCAACATTCATCCTGTGCTATGGGCAGGTTGAATTACGCTCAGGGAGATTTTGAAAGGACAGAGAGCTTCCTTTCTCCAGTGCCTTCAGCTCTGGTATCTCTAGAGGAAGCTCCTGCCAGAATCCTCCTTTAGATTTCTTTAGGAAGAATGAGGGGAAGCTGACTTCAGCTTCTCTCCTCGTTTCTAACCATAATTTTAATTACAGTCATATAAGTTATATAAAGTATGGAGCAAAGTTCTTCCAGCAGCAGACTGCTGGTTCCTATCGAATTGTTGCTAAAATTACATGGTGGAGTTGATGATCCTGAAAATTTCAGATGCCTCTTTCCCATTTTTTTTTTTTTTTTTTTTTTTTTTTTTTCCTCCCCCAGTTTTTTTAGCCACTCTCCCTTCTAATAATGCATCTTATCCCAGCTCAAGACACTTGATTTTAATACGGGCTGGCAGTCAAAATGGCACGAGCCTGGTGAGGGAGAATTTAATGGAGAAGACCAGAAGTTACAGCTGTTTGATCCTGCCGTGTTAGTATTTAGGAAAAGCTCTCAAAATCAGCCTCTCTGCCCTTCACAACACCCAGTCTGTCCGTAGTGGCCTGTTGTGGCCATCTCAATGTCAGGTGAGTCCACTTGGCACAGAGGGTTGGTCTCATTTCCCGGCTGTGCTGGTTCAGCTGGAGGCCTCCCTTGGCACATGTGTGGTGGCCACAACCACATCCGTTCCAGAGGCGAGCACTGGAGACCTTACAGCTGCAGTGAACTTCAGAGAGAGCCTCAGCCAGCGTTTCTGTGGAATTACAGCACTTGCTGAGAGCAGAAAAACACAAATATGTTGCATCCTGGCAGATGGCTGGAGCCAAGTGATTATATCTGTTCTGCAAGAGGCTCCAGAGAAATGATGGATGCGTCCCTTGGGTTTAATCAAGACCTCCCTGCTTGCCTTCAGCCCGGGCTCAGGACTTCTCCAGCAGAATTCAGCGGCAGAGCTGAATTTTGCCATGGTGGATGAGACGGGGCTGGGGCTGCCTCTGTCGAAGGGAGCGGAGTTGAACGAGGTAGGGGTGGACAACTGAGTCAGGTTCCCTGGGTCTCTTCCTAGACATCCTTTCCCGCTCTGAAGACTCCCCAGGTGAGATGTGGAGCACCTTGCACTGGCATTTGGTGCCTTTTTGTTTGTTTGTTTGTTTGTTTGTTTTTTCACAAGGCCTCCACCAGTGCTGTTTCCTTTGCTAGACCACAGTACCTCGATCCTGCTGGAGGAATGGGTATGGGGTTGGTTGGTCTTGGTTTCTGTGGTGTAAAACTAAGGAGGGAGCAGAGCCTGGGGCTTTCGCTGCCTCTGGAGATGCATCATGCGAGATAAGTGCCTGCCACGTCCATGTCTGGCAGCAGCCTTGCTTTCTCAATACACATTTAAATAGGGATCTGTGCGAGAGAGATAAAATAGCTCTTTGGCAATGATTTCTTCTAAAACACAGGGTGTGATAACCCTCCCTCTGATTCTGTCCTTCCCACGTGCTTCCGCTGCGTTTGTCATTGTGATGTGTTAATACCAGGAGTGACAAATCTGAGGCAAACAAAACTCCCGGTGGCCCATTCGTGGCGGATCTCGGTGCTGAGGAAGCATCACCATGCAGGGGGGGGTTGAAGGTGGTGGGCCTCCATCACTGGTTGTGCTTGGGACCAGGGAACTCTGAGGGGCAGGGGTGGGAGATGCCCCATTCGACCAACACCTACTGTGGTCAGCTGTGTCTCTTTAAACCCCAGAGGGACTGATGGAAGTTGGAGCTGGCAGAGTGGAGAAGACCATCACTGTGCTCCCCGTTGCTCTTACGGGGAAGACAGGCAGACAGAAACTGCTCTCTCTTATTTCATTTCAGCCCAACAGAAGAGCATCATTTTGAAATGGGCTCATCACGGTGTAAAATACAGGCAAACCCCTAATCAAGGCACCAGGTTGAAATTCGGGTTGTGGAGCTTTTGGCTCCTTGCACTATTGCTAAATTTGTATTTGACTGAAGCTCCTTGTGATGAAGTTCCTTCAAGCTTCTAATCAGTGGAGGAATTCTTCTGGAGCTAAGTTGTTTCTAACTTTTAACCTTCAATGAATAATGTAATAAGGTATTTAGACTGTGACAGGCCCCGTTCTTTAAAATTAGGTATAATTGCTAGTAGTAAAGTGCAGCCCAGAGAGACGACAGCAACTATATCCAGAATTGCCATCTCAGATAATCAGGTTATCTTGGAAAGTACCCAAGTCACCGACATGTTCACTGTGGCTCACATCAAAGACGATTTTATTTTCAGAGGCAGGGTGGGTTTTCTGCTTTTCAGCGTGCAGCATGTACTCACAGTAGGTAATTGGAAAAGGCCGAGTTCCTTCACCAACGGGATCATGCTGTTCATGGAGTCAGGGCAGAATGAGAGCAACCAGCTATGGTAGGACACGGTTGTGTGTATTTATATGTGCACATATGGATGTACATATACACACGCATATAGATTTGTATAAAGATGAAAAACTTCTTTACGGTGAGGGTGAGGGAACACTGGAAGGGGCTGCCCAGAGAGATTGTGGAGTCTCCTTCTCTGGAGACATTCCAAACCCACCTGGACGCGTTCCTGTGTGACCTGCTCTGGGTGTTCCTGCTCTGGCAGGGGATTGGACTGGATGATCTTTCAAGGTCCCTTCCAATCCCTGAGATTCTGTGATTCCTGATGGCAACCTTACAAAGAATCATTGAATGATTCGAGTTGGAAGAGACCTTAAAGATCATCCAGTTCCAACCCCCCTGCCCTGGGCAGGGACATCTCCCACCAGACCAGGTTGCTCCAAGCCCCATCCAGCCTGGCCTTGAACCCCTCCAGGGATGGGGCAGCCACAGCTTCTCTGGGCAACCTCTTCCAGTGTCTCAACACCCTCACCCTCACAGCAAAGAATTTCTTCCTAAAACCTAATCTAAACCTCCCCTCTTTCAGTTTAAAATCATTCCTCCTTGTCCTTTGGCTCCACTTCCTGATCAAGAGTCCCTCCCCATCTCTCCTGTAGCCCCTTCAGGGACTGGAAGGGGCTCTAAGGTCTACCTGGAGCCTTCTCTTTTCCAGGCTGAATAACCCTGACTCTCTCCGCCTGTCCTTATAGCAGAGGTGCTTCAGTCCTCTCAGCATCTCCATGGCCTCCTCTGGACCCGTTCCAACAGGTCCATGTTCTTCTTATGCTGGGGACTCCAGAACTGGACACAGTGCTCCAGGTGGGGTCTCACCAGAGTGGAACAGAGGGTCAGATTCACCTATACGGATTGTTCCCTTCAGACTCACTGCCATTATCCTCCCGACTAGTGCAGAAGGCCACACTGTGACCTCGCTGAATTGCAGTAGATGGGAATGTCGATACCATAATAAACTCACTATTGACCTCTAGTCCTGAGCTATTTTAGGCAACCAGTCTGGCTGTATGGAGTAAGTCAGTAGCATGTAGCTCCTGGGGTGTGTCGTTGGAGGTGAAGATATTCCTCCATGTGTGAAGGGCATGAAAATCCACAGAGATTCAGCAAGTGATTCCAGAGTTAGAAGGGTTGAGGCTTGGGCCACCCACCACGTAATGAGCGTGGCAGAACCCCCCTGTGACAAGGAGTGTTTTCAAACCTGTTACCGTTGTCCCCGCTGTAAGTAGCCGGTCCAACCAAGGTGCTGCTGGTGGGGCATTGAGGATGGTGTGTGTATGCCAGGAGCTACAGAGCGGTGAAGGCTTCGATTGCTTATTTTCCCAGCCTTCTTCAGAGCTGAGCCTTGCGTGGGGGCAACCTCAGAGCTCCAGGCAGGCTGGATCCACCTCACTGTTGTGTTCACTCATCGTGTTGCCTCTTCTTTGATGCACCACCACCAGTTTTCTTCTTTTCTGTGGCACCTCCTCAGCCTGATACCCGCTGTGTCTGAGTCAGTAAACCCAGGCGAGCTGTGTGCCTGTGCACCCCTGCTTCTAGGACTGGTAGAACTTAATTCTCGGGCTCTTGGCAGCAGTTTGCATTCTCCTGTGCTCTTCTCCTGCCGTTGAGTTGTGCCTCACCATTGGAGGCTCATTGCCTTAATGGACTGATGGACCTCCAACACCTGAAGCTGGGGAAGTTGGCTGGTGTCAAACAAGCTCAGTGGTTAGTTCTACCTCACCTCACCATCCTAATCTGATTTGCAGTGCAGCTGGGTAAATAGTTTCACCAGTGAAAAGCATGGGAAGGAAAGGAGGGATGGACAGAGAGACTGGAGGCTCATTGAGATGTGGCTTTTGGTGGCCCCCACAGCTTACGTGAGCTTAAACTCAGGGTGGGGCGAAACTTCCTCTGGTGTTTTGTTGTTCTGCTTTGTGGTGCCTTTCCAAGCGTGTTAGCTTCTGTTCCTGTTTTGGTTGTATTTGCATTGTGTATAAAGATGGAGCAAAGGAGCTGCTGTATTGAAGCAGGGAAAGGGGAGGGGACAAGGAAAAGTGCCTCAGCTGTGGTGGTTTTGCAAGCTGTCCCGAACAAAAAGGGAATAGTAAGTGTGAAATGCAAATGAAATTCCACAGTTTCTTGTTTGTCCCAGCTTTTCAATTTCCCGAGAGGTGAGGCTTTGGCACTGTTTTGGTGCCAGGCAATTGGATCAAGAAACCAGAAACGGGGTTTCGAAGAGAAATTTTGGATCATTGAATCTACTCATCTGCTATTAGACACTCATGTCATATATAACCCTGTCTTTATTTTTTTTAAAAGAAAAGCTTCATCGCTGAAGTGGAGGAGTAAAGAGATCAGATTCATTCTAAGGAGGTTACCTTCTGCGATTTGCTCGTAACAGAAAACCCAAGACAGATTTATTAATTGATTTGTGACTGCATTTCCAGCAATACATGGCTCTGTTTCCATGGCAGAATGCAACATGCTGCTTTACGGGTTCAATATTTTGTTTTTAGAAAATTGCTAAATGTGTCTCTTTAAATAATTCATCATTTAAGTCTTATTAATTTTCATTTGCATAATTACAGCAGCAGATTATAGTGTGTCAGGTCTTTCACTGACTTGTCAGTCTTCCTTTAAAAAAAAACTAAATAGTCATTACTGCACAAACTCGTTTGAAAAGATAGGATCTGAAGTCAGAGAAGTTCCTGCTTTCGGGAGAGGTTAAACATTAATAGTGAGCAAATTTCTGAGTAATGCTTGAATTCATCTCACTGTACGATCAGCATCGTCTATCAGTAGCACGTGCAAGTGGTGTAAAATGTGGTGGGAAGAACCATAGTTTCCAAGACAAAGCCAATAACTGGTCTTTAATTTGTTCTGTCACAGTTGCATACCATAGCTCTGTTTGTTTTCTCGCCCAAGGTTGTTCTCCTGGGGATTTTTCTATGTGTGTATTTAACTGGGTGGGATGGGAAATGCTACAGGGAACAGGGAACTGCTGGAGAGGTTAAAGCAAAGGGCTACAGAGGTGATGAGGGGACTAGAACATCTCTCTGCTGAGGAAAGGCTGAGGGACTTGGGGCTTTTTAGTCTGGAGAAGGGAAGGCTGAGGGGGGATGTGATCAACACCTAGAAATACTTCAAGGGTGGGTGTCAGGAGGATGGGGCCAGGCTTTTTTCAGTGGTGCCCAGTGACAGGACAAGAGGGAATGGGCACAAACTTGTACATAAGAAGTTCCATCTAAACATGAGGAGGAACTTATTTTCCTGTGAGGGTGGCAGAGCCCTGGCAGAGGCTGCCCAGAGAGGTGGTGGAGTCTCCATCTCTGGAGACATCCCAAACCCACCTGGAGACGTTCCTGTGGGACCTGCTGTGGGTGACCCTGCTCTGGCAGGGGGTTGGACTGGATGATCTCCAGAGGTCCCTCCGTTCCCCATATCATGCTGTGATTCTGTGAAATAAGTTACAGAGTCTTAATGTGTGTTGGAGTGTTGCCCTCTCCTCTTGAAGACCCAGGGGTAAATGGATGCCTGTTTTTTCAGTCTTGGGACATCCCACTGTAGTGCTGTTGGGTAGAAAAACAAAACCTTAACAGATGAGTCCTGATAATGGGCAGATGATGGTTGTATCTACATTTATAAAGAAGTGTGTGTGTCCTTGTGTACCCATCTTCTGATGTGTGACAAGGGACCTTGCTTTTGCTGTGAGAGTGGAGAAGCCTGCAGCCACCTTGTGTAAATATACCATAGAGGCTTTTAATAAATGAAGTTTAGAATCAAAGAGACCTCCAGGAAGAGTCGAGAAGTTTCTATTGTGCCCCACAAAACAGAGCAGCAGGACAGGCCCATAAGAACAGCCCATCAAGTCCCAGCTCTGAGACAATGATGGTTGCCACCACCTTGATATTTGGCAGCTTGTCTGTTAAGCATTAAATATGCCAATATGCTGTACCTTTTTGAGTTAGTTCAGCTGAATTCTTCAGTTACTCAGTTTCTCGTGGTGCTCTTGTTGGGTCTTAAGAACTTGACTGCTGCTGCACCTCTTCTCCAAGTAGGTGAAAGACCCCGTCAAGAGGAAGAGGAGGATGAAACACCTCTTGAAGTACAAAGAGTAGTTTGGGGAATGGTCTGGATTGGCAGATGGTGCTCATGTGCATACGTCAGGATGGAAAATAAGCCCCAAGTAGTGTCTGAGTTACTGAATGACTGCCTCGTGAAATAAAAATAAAACCAAACAGCCCAAGCCCCTAATCTCTTGACATCATTATAAGTGGAAGGATTAGCTATTATGAGGAAGCTAAATTCCGACTAGTCTATACACACACCTCCATCTAATTATTCTAATTACTGTAGCGTTGCTCATTTCCTGAGCTATTGTTTCATGCGATGTTTGACAGCTGGCAGGTTCCGCATCAGAGATGGCCGCATTTGACCTTGGGAGGAAGCATTTCTGATCTGATTGCTGCTTTTCCAGGGAAGAAGCTGCATGACCTCCCTTTTTAACATCTTACAGTAAAGCCACTTCCTTGCGACTGGCCCTTGAGTATCTATTCCTATATCTATTATTTCAGCCTAGAGAAAAGAAGGCTGAGGGGGAAAGCACCTCGCTCTCTGCAACTCCCTGAAAGGAGGGTGTACGCAGGGCGGGTCGGTCTCCCAAGTCACAGGTGATGGGACAAGAGGAAATGGCCTCAAGTTGCACCAGGGGAGGTTCAGATTGGGTATTAGGAAAAAATTTTACCCGAAAAGGGTTCTTAGGCCTTGGAATGGGCTGCCCAGGGAAGGAGTCGAGGCACCATCCCTGGAGGGATTTAAAATACAAGTTTACATGGTGCTTGGGGATATGGTTTAGTGATGTTTCTTTGTCAGACTTAGGTTGATGGTTGAACTAGATGATCTTAAAGGTCCCTTCCAACCTAGATGATTCTATGAATCTACCTGATATAGAGCAACATCTGCCTCTGTGGGCTGTGTTTCACCCTGAAGGTGATTGCTGTGCATACCACAAACTTTTCCCTCTTGTGACTTGCTGTTTCTTTATTTGGTTTAATTTCACTGCAGGCTGGAAGTCCAACCTCCATCTCCGCCCCCCATAGCTTCTCTCGGACTTCTGTTACCCCATCCAACCAGGACATCTGCAGGTAAAGTCTGTCGTTTGCGTGGCTACAGCCAGGCCCGTGCGAGGTCCAAATTAAGCAAAACCCACGGTGAAAAATCACAGGTGTATGGGGAAGTAAGCCACGTGGGGGTTCCCGTTGGAGGCGTCCCATTTGTTTGACTCAACTGCTGTCTAACACTGCTTCGTTGAATCCCACTGACTGTTCGGCCCCGCTCCGTTCGCCCTTCCCACCCTAGCCGTAATTCTCATCTCTTCGCTTTTAATTATACGTGTTCTCTTACGTAATCGTTTGTTGTTTTGTTTTCTTTTCTTTTCTTTTTACTTTCTGTGCTTTTATTCCACTGTTCTGCATGCAGTTCCAGTGCAGTGTTTTCTGAGTGTTGTCATCACAGTCCAGTGCAGTCCGCTGTTGTCTTGAAAAATCCTCACTGCCAGAGCCCCCTGACACAAGGGGTCACTGTGACAGTAATCTGTCAGGACGCCTTACACCCGGCAAAGAGAAACTCCCGTGGGCAGGATCGGGGCCAGGCACTCAGGTCTGCCAAGAACATAAAGCCCACCCGCGCCCTCAAGTTCTCCAAGTCCCTCAACGACGTGGACCAGAAGGCGCAGGGCACCAGCGAGTGCTTTGACTATGTGGAGCGGACACGCTCGGAAGGCAAACTGATCCCTGCTCAGGAGCAGTGTCTGAGGATTAACAAATTTCCTCTCAAAGACAGGAAACCGCTCAGTCTCAGGCCTCTTTCGTTTAGCAATTCTAAGCACTCCTACATCCCTTCGCTTTCCAACTACTCGAGCGCGTCGGGAGGAGCCGAGAACCACAGCTCTGTGCATATCCCCCTGCTGGAGGACAAAGTGGACTATGACACCTCCAGGAGCAAAAAACTGCTGCGTTACCTTTTTTCCTTCTCCCACACCTCCAGCACCAGCAGCCTGCATAAGTTCCACGAGCTGGAGAGCTACTCCAGTCACTTCCAAGCGGAGAAATCCTCCAGCATGCTGGTGGAGAGCACGGACTTCTGCTCTGATGACATGGGGGACGACGACGTCTTCGAGGACAGCACCTCGGTGAAACTGAGGACAAAAGAGCAGCGGGCCCCGCTCTGTTCCGTTGAGAAGGACAGTGACCTTGACTGTCCTTCCCCCCTCTCAGAAAAATTCCCCCCTCTCTCCCCTGTGTCCACATCGGGGGATACCTGCAGGTTGGTTGACCAGAGAACCGCCGACCTCCGAGCCCTCCCACGTGCGGTGGTGACCCTTCTGCTTTCCCCCCGCCTTCTCGCCTTTGTGCTGTGTCTTGTCTTTCCTTGTCACCCTGTCACCCTGCTTCAATACCTGCGATTTGCAGCATGCAACCTTCTCTCTGCTCTCCCACACCCCTCTGATGCACTTAACAAGGCTACTAAGCAAANGGCTGTGTCTTAGCTTCTAATGAGCGATGCATTGTCCTGACAGTCACTGCTGGTTTGGTCAGAGGGTGGGGAGTCAGGAGGAAAACAGACTGTTTGAAAATTGCTGCTGAGATCAGGTCAATATAGCTCAAGAGATGTTTTTAAT
>VXBJ01004241.1:320600-337735 GCA_013400055.1 Nycticryphes semicollaris
TCATCTTTTCCTCACAGTTTGTATCCCACCACACGCTTTGGTTTTTTTTTTCTAAAGGGCTTTCTGGATGCCTTAGTCTGAAAGGGGGATCTGAGGGCTGGGTGTCAGTGGTGGGCTCCTGTGATGTCCATAGTGTCAGGTCCCAAAAAGGATGGGTTTCCTAGTTCCAGCTACAGAGGATTAATCATCAGCCAGCTCTGGGCTGTCTTCATGGGGACTTCTCTGCAGGTGTGCCCCATCCCAGCTCCAAAACGCAGCCGAGGAGCAGGAGCCACCAAGTACAGGAGCAAACGTCCCACCCCTCTACTTAGCCTTTTGCTCTCCTAATCTTCCCCCTCCCCGATGGCACTTCCTGAAGCTGCCTTTGTTACTACTTGTCGATATTATTTTGATTTCTCCCACTCGCTACCAGCAAAATCCAGCTCGGTGCTGGCTTGTCGTCAACAAGATGCTGCCGCAATCCGCCCACTCCCTCCCTCGTTTTCCACTTGCCAGCTCTCAGCAAGGTCACAAGAGGCAAGATGCTAGACATCAGTCAAGAGATTGCAGTATTAGACAGGGGGAGGGGGGGCTCAGCGTGCCAGGACGTGCTTCACATATGCTTATAGATTCATTCCCCGGGCTCCTTGTCCTGATACACACACACTCACTCCTCCTCCCTTCTCAATTCACAGCTTCTTCTGTGTGGTTAGAAGGACCAGGGGGTGATGTTTGGTGCAACCCGAGGGCTGTGTGTATAAACTGCAGCTGGAAATCAAAAGCCCAGCCCCCTGTTAGCAACGCTGTTATCGGGTGTCCCTGCCCTCTGCACGCCGGAACTGTGATGGGAGCGGGGAATTCGGCAGAGCTGGTGCTTCCTTAGCAGCTCCTCACGGGGCAAGAGCCAGAGAGCAAAACCATTAGTCCGTGTAGAGTAGGTGTCTTTTGGGGAGATCGAGCACTTTCCAGTGTGGATCTGTCTTTTAGCAATTGGCACTAGAAGTAATCACTTCCAATGTGCCTAAATTAACTCTTCCCGGTTACAGGGGTGAGCTGTCTCACTGTCAGTTTGGGAATTTTGTTTTATCATCTGTTTCAGATTGCAATCCATGAGTAGCTGCACCTCTCTGTGCAACTTTTGCCTTGGGAAGTGCTGTCTGATCTGTGTAAACGCTGCTTTCAGTTACGTGCTGTTGTCCTGGATGAAGCCTTGTCATTTCTTCCCCTGTTTTATTTTGGGTTTGGTTTTGGTTTGGGTTTGGTTTTTTTTTTTTTGCCTTTTGGGTACCACATCTCTCTCGGGCTCCGTGTGTCTGCTTCATCTGTCAGAAAGCAGCTGCCTAGTGTCTGTGCTCAGTTATTTTGTGCCTGTGTATGTGCTTCTTTAGTTTTAGGTCCTTTGTGGAACGCGTTGCTTTGATACATATGTCTGAGGATTCCTCAGCGGGACGGCCGGCGCGTGATCACAGATGCCTCCCCCACCTCCTTTCTGCTTCCTCTCCTCCTAATGAGCAGCTTTGCTTCTCATCCAGGATATGTCACTGCGAAGGAGACGATGAGAGCCCTTTGATTACCCCCTGTC
Source organism: Nycticryphes semicollaris (assembly GCA_013400055.1). Lineage (NCBI taxonomy): Eukaryota > Metazoa > Chordata > Aves > Charadriiformes > Rostratulidae > Nycticryphes > Nycticryphes semicollaris. The sequence goes on from VXBJ01004241.1 coordinate 322,162, forward strand.
ACTGCACGGGAAGTCTTCATTTCGTGCACCAGGCCTGCCTGCAGCAGTGGATCAAGAGCTCGGACACGCGGTGCTGCGAGCTCTGCAAGTACGAGTTCATCATGGAGACAAAGCTGAAGCCTTTGAGAAAGGTAGGGACGAGACCCCGCTTCCCCCAGGGATAGGCTTCCTTCGGCACAGATCTGCTCTGAAACGTGTGGTTTGCAGAATTATCTTTCTCTTCTGCTGTGCAGTCGTGTCTCTTGAGGAGGTGAGATGGAACCAGTTGGTCTGGGGGCTGTAGAGCCAGCAGTTCACAGGAACTCGAGCTTGTCCAGCTCAAGCTGTGGACCAGAAAGGAGAAATATAAATTAATGAAAACTCAAGTCCCCGTGGCTCTGTAAGGGCATTCACAAATGGGTTTCACGTGCTTACGTTTTCACAAATTAATTAATTTATGCTTTCTATCAAAACTAAACGCCTCCTTTTCAAAGCCCTTCTACAAATTATTCCAGGAGACATCAAATGCACCTCTCTAGAAACACGCAGGTGCGTATGAGAAGCTTATGTGTCCCAGCCTATATTTTGTAACAGTGTGAGAAAAGCCTGTCTTAACTCTCTGTTCCACGCAGACGCGCTGAGGGGTGTGGAACCCACGTGCAAAAGCTTTTATCGTACACACAGGGGAAATTACAAAACAAAAATATTTGAAAGAAAGTGTCTAGGTGTCTGAGGTGCAAAAAAAAAGCTGGTTTTGAATAATTCCTTATATCTTAGAAGCATCTCTAATAAATGGCTGGTTTCTTTGTAGCTTTCCTAAATGACAGCGACCTGACTTTGGGGTTTCTAGTTGGGCTAAATGAACTTTATGGATAGAGGCAAATCTGGGGATGTAATTTGCTGCCTCCTCTCACTTAGAAAAGCTGTCCAGCTCTAGTGTATGTTCTTCGGGCACGTGTGTTTAAGTGCACTTGAAACTGAAAATAAAATAAATAAAATACAGGTGTCTCTGCTGTAAGTGGTGTTAAATATGAGTGAAGGCTGAGTGAAAGGTGAGCTGCCCATCGTCACACTAATCCGACTTTTAAAATCCATCTTTGGAGAGAAACTGCTCTCCTGCCTGGTTCTTGTTCATATCAACGTTCCCTTTTCCTACCCCTTAGTAACTGCAGCAAATGCCTAATCTCTTGCTCTGCTTCTGGGTTTCTTGGCAGTGGGAGAAGCTGCAGATGACGGCCAGCGAGAGGAGGAAGATCGTGTGCTCCGTAACATTCCATATCATTGCCATCACCTGCGTCGTCTGGTCTCTCTACGTCCTCATAGACAGGACGGCGGAGGAGATCAAGCAGGGACAGACGACTGGTATGTCACTTGCTTGTCTTCCTACTTAGTCTCTTGGAATAATTATTTATCCTGAACGGGGAGAGGGTGTGGAGCACGAGTGTGCGGGGTAATATTTAGATTAATCAGCTTTAGCCTGAGGTTGGGTTGGTTGAAGAGCACAGTTCTAAAATCACAGAATCACAGCATGATATGGGGAATGAAGGGACCTCTGGAGATCATCTAATCCAACCCCCTGACAGAGCAGGGTCACCCAGAGCAGGTCCCACAGGAACGTGTCCAGATGGCTTTGGAATATCTCCAGAGATGGAGACTCCACCATCTCTCTGGGCAGCCTCTGCCAGGGCTCTGCCACCCTCACAGCAAAGAAGTTCCTCTTCATGTTTAACAGGAACTTCCCATATTCCAGTTTGCGCCTGTTCCCTCTTGTCCTGTCACTGGGCACCACTGAAAAAAGCCTGGCCCCATCCTCCTGACACCCACCCTTGAAGTATTTCTAGGTGTTGATCAGATCCCCCTCAGTCTTCTCTTCTCCAGACTGAAAACCCCCAAGTCCCTCAGCCTTTCCTCATCAGAGAGATGTTCTAGTCCCCTCATCATCTTTGTAGCCCTGATTTAGTTAAATCAGTGTAAGTTCATCTGTAGGTGCTTTTTAAGCCCATTTCAAGTCAATGTAGTTTGGGCTTGTGAAATGCAGTGAACGAGATCTAATCCTCTGTAGCCAGAAACAAAATTGCTCTGCCTTAGCTGATTTGGTTTTGAATTGGAACACTTACTGAGCAGTTGAGGATGTAAGCACTTGTTTGCTGCTACAGCTACCCATTAACTGAGCAAAACCAGAAGAGTTTGTAAAAAGAGAAGTAGCAAGAGGAACCTAAATCCAAATCTTTGAGGTAAATCAGAGTAAACAGCGTCTTCTTTCTGTTTGGTCATCTGTGAGGTGGGTTAGCACAAGTTTTCTGTGGGAGCCACTTTAGACTGGAGAAATCTTTCTGAGTGGTTGTGCAGAAGAAATTCAGGCTGATTCTTAAAGCTCCAGTTCACGCAAGTGAGATGAGGTTCACTGCAGTCCATGTGGTGGCTGCTCTCCCACTGCAGGGACATCTCTGCTCCTTTGTCTTCAGTGTGCCAGCTGTAAACTCACCAAATTTAAACCCCTTTACCTGGGTGTGCTGGGCTGAGAATTTGCATCTGTCATTGAAATGGGTTTTGGGAAGCTGAGGTGTCCCTGAAAGTGGGAATGGAAGGAATGGGCATCCTTTTGGGAGCAGTTTGTCCTTGCTCACAGAGCCTTGCGTGCCAACTAGACTCACAGTTGGAAAATGTTTTGCTGGTGATTGAAGAGCATCATAGAATCACAGAATGGTTTGGGTTGGAAGGGACCTTAAAGAACACCCAGTTCCAACCCCCCTGCCCTGGGCACCTCCCACCAGACCAGGTTGCTCTAAGCCCCATCCAGCCTGGCCTTGAACCCCTCCAGGGATGGGGCATCCATCATCTGTGGAGGCAACAGGGCATCAATAAACCTGCACATCCACAGAGCTGTTTAGAGTGTCTTCAGAGCAGATTCACACTTCAAACTGAACATTTCTCCTTTGGGCTGTAGCTGGGAGCTGCTTTGAATGAAATCCTTGTGTTTCTGTTCCATGCAGCCCTGTCTCTTCCATCTATGCTGACATGGGTTGGCCTTTCAGTGTATGGTTATCATATGGTAATGAAAATATTTGTTCTCTCCAGGTTGTTTTAGATCAAACTGCCGCAAATGGCAGGTTCAGCGTGAATATTTAGTACTTGACCCAACGCTGCCTTCACTCCCTTCATTTGAATATTGTATCTGGGGAGTACTGGAATGAGCTGGGGGGGTATGGGGAGCACGTGTGGGTACACATTCACGTCTCCACAGGAGCAACGATGCGCTATCAGTGCTACAGATGGCATCAGATTGCTCACCTGTGAATCAGGCGTCCAGGTATTAATCACGAGTGGGATTTCATCAGCAGTCACATTGCAGTGCCCTCTCGATTTAGGGCCTAAAATATTTCCAGTCCTCCCACGCTGCCACGTATTTCCAAAAGAACACTGGCCTGTGTCTTGGTAAACACTTTGAATACTTGGGAGGCCGTGATTTTATTCTCAGCAAAAGCTGATGGTGGGTGATTCAGCGTTGTTTCATACCCACCTTGTGACGCTGCTTATCTGTACAGAGGAGAGAAACTGGGTGGGTACAGGACCTGGGTAAGCAGGAGCTGTATAAAACAAACAGTGTCTCACGTAAAAGCAGTCGATGGAGATGTCACAGGATCCAATGTCTAATAGTTCAAGCTGGGAAAGTTCAGGGAAAGTAGTGGTGGTGATTTGGAATACGGAGGGTAAGCTCCTCAGAACGCTTCAGCATCTCCAGCACCTGCAGTTGTGCATCAGAAGGTTCCAACTACAAGGTACTGGGTCTGATGCAGATAAAATTGGCCAGTCTGTGTAACAAACATGTCCATCTAGATGGTGACAATCGGTCCCTTAGGAGTTTAAAGACTACAACTGCACGTACTGTGTGGTCACGGAGGGGAACAGACTTCTTGGGTCAGTGACTTCAGCCTCCTCCTGCGAAGAGGAAGCCACGCTGTAGAATCCCATTCATAATCCAGTTTTCATTTAAAAACAAGTGTAAAAGGACCTAAACTTATTACTGGCTGTTGCCTTGACTCTGTTGGTGATTGTGCCTGAGCCCCCGTGCAGCACAGAGGAGCGTTGTTTTTCCTTCTGGGTGAGGATAAATGTGATGTATGAAGTAAAAGTCCGCGTGTGTTTGACGTGAAGGGGGAGGAAAAAAAGGCCAAACAAGAAAAAATGTCACAATAACGACAGTTTGCGTGACCCAAACTCTCTGACACTTTCCTTAGAAGGTGATTTTGAGGGATCAGGTGTAGTCCAGCCGATACTGACCCAATCCTTTTTCTTTTTTTCTTATTTTTTTATTCCCCCAGGGATTCTAGAATGGCCATTTTGGACTAAGCTGGTGGTTGTGGCTATTGGTTTCACTGGAGGACTTCTGTTCATGTACGTGCAATGCAAAGTGTACGTCCAGCTGTGGAAGAGACTTAAAGCTTATAACCGAGTAATATATGTACAGAACTGTCCGGAAACTAGCAAAAAGAACATTTTTGAAAAACCTGCACTAATGGAGCCAAACTTTGAAAGTAAAGAAATGCTGGGGGTTCACCATTCAGACACAAACTCTTCGCGTTACACAGAGCCAGAAGACTGTGCTGCAGAAATCCTTCACGTCTGACTTGCCGGGTGGGAGGGGTGTTTCTGTACGTCCTCGGAAGATTTAAAATACCTTTGTTTACTTGCAAACTGCTCTACCCTTTTGAAAATCAGCCACGGCTGGGGCTGACGGATGAATTTCTTTTTTTTTTTTTTTCTTTTTTTTTTTTTTTTTAAACATCTCTTTTTGGTTGGAATTTTTGGTTTTTTTTTAAAATCCCTTTTGGCACGTCAACGTCACCGTGGTTTCGTACCTCTCCATGTTGCGTCTCTCCTACTGCCCCATCCAGGAACCACCACGGGATGCTGGGTTAGGAACGAGCCTCGGGTTTGATACCCAGCAAAGCCGCCAGCGAACTGCCAGCAGCTTCCACGGAGTCGTGTTACTTCAGGAGACGGCTCTATCTAAATGATTTTGGAATTACAAGTAGAGCAGGGGTGGGGGGGTTTGGTTCGTCTCTTTGGCTGTTCATTAAGCCAAATGAAGGAGGTTGTCCCAGACACTGAGGGAAATGAGAGCCCTAGAGTCTAATCTGCCGCTAACACTGCCACTAACATGTTGTCTTAGGCAGCGGGGGTTAAAATTTCGCTTTACGTATTGTGATGAGACTTACAAAGCATATAGCACTTTTTAAAAAAAAAACAAAAACAAAAAAAAACAACAAAAAACAATCTTTATTTTGTAATATGTATGTCAAATGAGAATGAAACTTGAAAGAACGTGTCGTTTTCGAAACATTTCTTGGTTCTTTGCCCCATATATTCTTCTGGAACGGAAACCTCTTGCCTTATGAGAAAAAAGGATCAAAAAAAAAAAGAAATTAAAAAAACCTCCAACCTGTAGTTTCCAACACATGCCCACGTTATCTCACTAAACATAACACTAAAAAAAAAACAACTCTGCCTCTTTGGGTTTCCTTTGAGAAGGAATTTGGTTTTTTCGAAGGACATTTGTGACGTGTGTGCGGGGAGCCGTGTCCGTGTGCAGTGTCTGGTCTCAGCGCTCTGTTCCAGGGATTTGGTTTGCTTTTTAGGTTTGGAGTTTGATTTTTTGTTGTTGTTGTTGCTTCTTTTGTTTTGTTTTGTTTTTAACAGGTCATACCCTCCTGATGTAACTTTCCATTCCAAACCTGTTGGCAAAAGGGTTTGTTGCTCTATCGGTAAAAATGGGAGCTGGTGTGGATAAGGAGGGGGGAAAAAAAAAGCTCCTTAGTCAACTCTGCTGAAATTGGTTTTCCTTTAGTGCTGTGTCGTGTGTGAATTAACCAAGGATTTGGTGTTGTCAGAGGAGATGCTGCCCTCGTGGTCTAGGGAGTAAATGTTGCATTAAGTGGGTGAGTTTGGAAATACCTGCCTGGTTTTAGTCCCGGTGGGACGCATTGACGGGGTCAGGGAATGGTTTTGCCTGTGCTTTGGAATTTGGGGCTGGCTTTTGAATCCGTCGGCCTCAAGGACAAGAGAGGGACAGCTTTAAAACTGCGGGGCTTTTAGGTGTCTGCAGTTAATACATTCCACCGACCTGCATCCCTGAAACCCCCCTTCCAGCTCCAAAGCCTCCATGCGAGCGGAGCAGGAACAGAGCCCCACCAGAAGTCAGCACATGAGGCCTCTGCACGTGAAAACCCACTTTTTCTGCCTGAGCCCTATCAAAATCTCTGTAAAGTCAAAGAAAATCTTCTGGCTGGTCTTGGCAGGAGCTGCCCAGACTCCTCAGTCAGGTAAAAGCTGCTCTTTACACGTCAAGATACGGAATTAAATCAGGTTTTCCTTAGTACAGTACAACTTTCATTGAGCAAGTTTTCCTTGTAATAAGAGTAGTTGCTTTGATGCTTCCCAAAGAAGAACAGTAAGAGGTCAGTGATTTGTGTTTTGTTTTTTTAATTCTTAAATTACAACATAAATTTATTTTTAAACTAACCTTTTAAAAGACCTCAGAGAAGGGACTATGGTAAGAGAACACACAGCGGTGGTTTTTAGAGCCATCAGAGGAGAAGCCTGTGTCTGCCTCTGCGGGACCTCCTGCTTGAAGCTCGGGGGCTGTGATCTTTATGAACGACGTGGCACCTTCTTCTTGAGATGTTTGAAAATGCCCAGGCCTCAGGGCAGTCCTAGCAAAGCAAAACAGGTTTGTGTACTGTGCTGCTTAGTGTCAGGATGTCCCATGCTTGGGTGGCACAAGGCAGGCAGACCCCTCACAGCCTGCTGGTCTCAGGCCAGCAGACTTCATGACCATCCGCAGGTAGAGTTTGTTGCCTGCCATAATTTAAAGTGCAATTACTGGGGTTCTGTTCCTCAACTCTGCTGTAGGCGATCCTCTGCTAGTGTGAGAACCCAGACAACACACTGTTCTGTTTTCTGTTCTGTGAAAAGATGAACTGGATAAACTCAGGTGGGTTAAAGAGCAGGTCTTGCACACCTTCATCACCTTCTTCTGAAATGCCCAAGTGCACGAGGCTTTGCACGTCTGCGAGATGCACAGAACCAGCTGCCGACTGACGCCGGGCACCTTCTCGTTCCACCTCTGGCCAGTGGGTGAAACACAAACTGGCCAAGTTCTGGTGTGGAGCCTGCTTGTTCTCCAGCTCACCCCTGAGAGGCACCGATGTTCTGACCCGATGCGGCGCTCTGTGATGTGCCGGGGCTGGTTCCATCGCTGTCACACCTGGTTCTTGGTGAAACATGGTGAAATCTCACGTGGTGTTCTGGAAGCTCCGTGTGGCACAGGCCGGGAAGTGTTTGGTGTATTCAGGATACTGAGGGATTTGGGGTTTTTTTGCTGTGCTCTCCCTGTATCTTAACTTTGGGAAGAGAAACCATCTCCAGGGAAATCACCTGGGGAAAAATATTTGCGGATGAAACTGTTTTGGCCGGTGTTGCTGCTAGAAGGTCTTTTCTGAATGGAAGTTAAGGCCTAATGTTTAAAATCTGTATACTGCTTAGGAATGTTCATTTCAGGAGGAGAGGTCTGTCTGTCAGGGGTGTTCATTTGTGCTGGTCCTTGCTCAGTGGTAACGGTGGGCTTCTGGAGCTGCAGTCCCTCTGCTTCGCCGTGGTGCCATCACGTGGTGCGAGAAACCAAACAAAGTGCTTTTTCCTTCTTTGTCCCCAAGGAGATTCTGCTGACTGGGTTTTCAGCTTCCAGCTGCGAGGCACTGATGCTATAGCTCAGGTGAGCTCCATCCTTCTTGTCAGGAAGGGGAACCACCCACCCCCCTGTCAGGTCAGGCCTTCCAACACTTCCTCCTGGTGGCTTTTGAAATGACTTAAATAGAAATCAGGATTTTATTTTGTTTATTTATTTATTTTAGTTCTTGTTCCTTGGCCAATGTTAGTTTGGGTTACCTGGGGCTTTGCCAAGACCAGAATTTAATGTAAGGAGGGAATATAGGCTTAATATCATCTACCACGACCCCTTCCTGAGATTGCCAGAGCCTTTGCTGATACGCCCCACGCTCCAGACATCTGACCAGCCTCCCATTCTATCGACTTAAATAAATCCTGTCCAAAAAGAACACTGGCTGTGCCAAGGAAATTTCCCTGCCATGTCAGATATGGTCTATCTGCCAGGTCATGAACATCCACTCCATTAGGAATGTAGGTATGTGCTGCCTGTATTTCCGATATACAGGAGGTTTCTCCCCTTTAAGAGGTCACGAGATGTGAAATTCCTATGAATTCTCAGGGCTTTTCTTCAACTGTAAACCCTGTATTTTGGGAGTGAGGGTGGTTTTTTAAAGTGTTGCCCTGTTGTCTGAAGAGGTGGCCAGACCTGGGGAAACGGCTTCCTCTGGTTGAATGTCATCGAGGTGGGATTTGCTTCAGCAGGAGGGACTCAACGCAGGTTACGCTGAGTCTGCCAGGGGCTGGAGAAGTGCTGGGCCTGGGAAATCCTGGGAAGCAACAGTTAACTCAAGCCCCCTTCTGTCAGCCCCCTCTACCAGCCAAGGCACCCATCCCACTTATGGAGGTGCTGGAAAGAAGCGGGGGGCACCACTGGTGGTCCATGGACATGGCCACGTTGCTTCTGCCTGGTGTTTGGCTGGGCCTGGGTCCAAATTTCTGCCGGAGCTGAGGTCTGTTAAGATACAGATTTCTGGTGTTAGTCGGCTGTCTGTCAGAGGTTGTGGCCAGTGATGGAGGTTGGTGATTCTGGGTTGGATTCCTCTCAAATATGGCTGAAACGGGGCAAAAACAAAAGCAAGGATATCGCTGGCTGGATTTTCATTAGATTCACAAAAAAAGAAAAGGGAGAAGAAAACTTCCAAGCGGGACTTTTTCTTTGGTGATTACCTTTTGAGTTTTGAGATCTTGCAGCGTCTGTGTATTCCAATGAAGTACCGAAAGCACTTGTCTCTGTATAGAAGGTACCTGTTTAAAAGCAAATTGCAGCTGATCTTGTATTTAGGTAAAATGTTTGTAGGTAGGTAATTGTGTGACGTTGAACAACTTCCCATTGGCGTGTGTTGTATAGTTGATACAGGACACCTCACACTTCTGCAGAATTTTTTTTAGTTAGTAAATTTCTAGCCACTGAAATGTATAGTTTTGTATCCTTCCGTGTACGTTCATTTTTCTCAGTATTGCCACTCGAAGAATTATTTTTAGTTTCTTAAACTGTAATTGGTTATTTGTGTGTGATACACGGGGTTATGGACTGCAGCAATAAAGTGTTTCTATAAAAAAAAAAAACAACAACCAAACAAAAAAAAATGGAACAAACCCAAACCATTACAGTATCCATTTTGTTTGAAAAAGCATCAGAGGCCCATATATGAGGGGAAAAATTAAGCTTACTATTTCCAATGATCAAAGTGAGATACTTTTCACTGGTGCAAGCATGGAACTGGATGGGTCTTCAGCAGAGCAGGCCCAGTGTAGGGTAACCTCCTGTGACAATTTGGTGTTAAAATGGTCGATAAAGGGATAGTTAATCATCAGGGTAAATGGGCGACACTGATGCCCTGAGAAGATGCTTCGGGCTCAGCCACAGGAATTCTTGGGGGGGGATTTTCTGTCTTGTGCCACGCAGGAGGTGGGGAGAGAGAGAGAGAGAGGCCTTAAAATCTGGAGTTTCTGGAATGGACGCTTCATTCCTAAAGTGGGGGTTCTCACACGCAGGGATTTCTGTGCCAGGGTGCGGAGCAGGAGGCGCTCGTTAATTAATAGGAGTCTCCTCTGAAAAGGAAACAAAAATAAAATCCCATTGTGTGAGTGTGGAGTTGTTGGATGGCTGCTTTTCTCCCTCCTTGCCGATGGCATGGGCACGATGACAGTGCTCCCTTGTCTTTTCAGGCCAAGACGAAGCCTCAGAACAGGAGGAATTTGGCATTTTCTCTTTAATACGTTTCTAGCACCGGTAGCTTAAGGGAAACAGCGATCTGGGCTGCAGCAAGGAGGCTTGTAATAAAAGCATAAATGCCAAAGCACGTAGAAGACCAGGGAAAGCTGTGTCTGTAACGGGCGCAAGGGGGCTCAATGAAACTCTTTTAATTGATATTTCTTTTAAAGGAGTGATTAGCTTTTAATTATCTTCTAGGTAAGAAAGGGGAAGAAACCTTAATGCAGCCCTAGAGAAGTGTCTCCCCTGCGAAATGTAGTAAATGAAGCCACTTAAATGAAGTTTGCAAACCCACCGGCAGTACCCTGCTGGAGAGGTGGTGACACAGTTTCCAGAGCCTGCTGTTTGACTGGAGGAAAAGCTGATGGAAGGTTTAAAGAAGGGAACCCGCTGAGCCGTTGGGGTGCTGGTTAAAAAGTGCTCCTCATCTCGGGTTCAGGCACCTCGAGTTTAATTAAAAAATAACTCCTTCCCTGGTGTAAACCTCCTTTTCATTTGAAATGAAGTGTGTCCAACTCCACGGCGGAGCAGCAGGGGCACGTGGCTCAGCCATGACTCCAGGAGCAGGATTTCTCAGCGGGTCCCCAGGAACTGGAGCCGTCTGGTGAGTAGTTATGGTCCCTCACCGGCAGGACCAGCACGGCTTGTCTCTGGGAGCAGAGCAGAGGGAGGTTGTGGGGAGGCAGCAGCAGGGTTGGTAAGATCCACCTGAGCACCTTCTGGAGGCTGCAGAGGTGTCAGACGGTGTAATTCCAGCTGCTGACCCTGAAAACCGAGCCCCAGGAGTCTCAAGAGCCAGTCTCATGGTTGCACGGCTGCTCAGCCCACCCTGGAGGGACTGGACATCCTCCTCCAGTCCCCCTCTTCCCACAGGGTCCCTGTGGTTCCCTGTCCTGTCACCCACCCCCTCCATTTCAGATGTCACCGTCCCCTGCTACGTATCACAGTGCATTTGGCCCTGTCCGTGCATTCTGCTTGCGCAACCTGAATTTCCTTCCTCTTCCTCTTTTCCCGTGAATCCTGTAGGCTGAGGATTTACATCAGGCTCTGATGTGTAGGATGCTCTCTGACATTTTGGGATTGGCAGTCAGAAGAGGATGCTTCTTCACAGTTTTGGGATGGATGACATCAGAAAATCAGGCAAGAATATCTCATTATAGAGCCAGAACTGAACAGAGGAAAAATTCATTCATCTAAACAGATAGAGAGGGAAATAGAATTCAGAGGGGGATCAGGGGAGGTTTTCTAAAAAAATTAAATCCATTAGATAATTCCTGGGTAAAGGAAACAGGGAACAAGTTCAGCGTGTTACGTAGGGTAGAATAATTGGAAATGTAATGTTACTCAGAGAGGGTCAAGTGATGGCAAATTTTGAGAATGCTCTTTTAAAGTGTATTCTAGGGAAAAGGCGAGATTGGTGGCAGAGAAGCTGAGAGCTGAAAACAGAGAGGAGACCTTGCTTGAGAGTGTTAAGGAGCTGAGTGAAGTTTTCTCAAAAGCTTTAACATCAGAGGAGGGTTTGAAATAACTGGATAAAACAACCAGAAGGCTGCAGAGAGGGGACATCACTACTCAGGGAGTGATCGTTAAATCCTCAAGCTTCCAGGAATCAGGCTTGCAATTCCTGACATTCTAAGCCCTCACTAGTATTAACCTCCCAGTCATTTTTACTGGGAGCCCCTTGTTGGGCTGGTTTGCTTTGGATCCCCTCTGCCTTGAAGGCCACCTGCAAACAAGGCAGAGAGAATTCGTCACTGTGAGAGCCATAGGGTCTGGTGCTGGGGACAGTAGGTTCCTTTGTCCAAGGGAACAGCTGTCCTTGTGGCTGGGAGAGAATAGGAAATGTCTCTGGCTGATGACTCCATCCCAACTGAGAAGGCACAGCTGTCTTGGAGCGTGGCTGCAGCGTTTCACATGTGCTTTACCCCTGAGCATCCCAAATTCACATCCCAAATTCGCTCACAAAGCACCATCGTTCCCTTCCTGTGGATAAGCTGAGGTCTCTCTGGAGGCTGGCTTGCCACTTGCCTTGCTCTCCGTACTTTTTAAGGTCTTGCTCCTGGAAGTCCAGTGTTAAAAGAGGACTGATTCTGATCATGGCATTGGCTAAGCCAGCGGTTTTCGTGCCAGCAAGATGATGGGTCGTTTTATCCCAAAACTGTGCTTTCAGGACCATTCATTCGTGGCCGCGCTGAGACAATTGATGGTCTCCGGAGAAACCAGGTGGAAACGAAATCAAACCCAGTGAGCAGTTTTCCTGCAGCTCTGGACAAAATTAAGCTGTGGTAGAAATTAAAGGTGTTATTTCAGGGCTGGATTTGGACCTGAGTTGAGATTAGAGCTGGTATGGCACAAACCTCTGTTAGGACTCGGGTTGGAACTGGGTGATCTTTAAGGTCCCTTCCAACCCAAACCATTCTATGATTCTATGGAGGATCCAAAGAACACCACCTCCAAAAGGGGATGGGAAGTTCATGAGGGGAGAGTGACGCACAGCCCCTTGCTCTCTGGATGATCCCTTCCCCCAAAAGTATAAAGATACCATAAGAAGGGTTGATACCATAACTCCTTTTGGGGTTTGTGAGAGATTCAGCTGGTGTCAGAATTGCCACCACCTGGATGGCAGAGAAGGAAACACTGTCCTGAGCTTTGCAATCCCAGAGTTAATTTCTGGACCCTCTGAGCTGGGGCAGAGGCAGGTCTATGAAAAAGGAGTTTTTTCTTCCCATTCTGGTGGAGCAATCCTCAATTAGCACCCATATGTTCTCAGCTATTAAACCCATGCCCCTTAGATTATTTATGTAGCTTGGAAATTCCTGTAGGCTCTACTGATCCCTTCCCTCATTTGTTAATTGCCATGTTGTATCATCGCTCCCCACTCTCAGTCCTCTTATTAGCATATTTCAGAAGAGCCATCTGCCCACCCAAATTGCTTGTAGCCTCAGGAGGGTGATAAGATACGACATCTTCAGAGAACAGCCTTGTTTTTCACTGGTGTCACAGGGACATAAAGAGGGACGGCAGCTGAATGCTGCTGTGAATTTCCGTGTAATAAATTCAAGTGATGCTGGGGCGAATGGGGGCTGTGAATAACAAGCAGCCAAATCCATGGCAGAGTAGATGTCCCCCTTGCAGGGGGCTGTCCTGTCCCCCCTGCTGTCACACAGACAGCTCAGGAATAGCAGCTGCTCATGTTTTAAATGCTCGGATTCCCAGCTCCAGTCGTGTGAGCGTGTGCATCACACTGCACGGCCTGGTGAAAACATCTTCAAGTGAGGAGTGAGATTGTGGAATCGTAGAATGGTTCAGGTTGGAAGGGACCTTAAAGATCATCCAGTTCCAACCCCCCCTGCCCTGGGCAGGGACACATCCCACCAGACCAGGTTGCTCCAAGCCCCATCCAGCCTGGCCTTGAACACTTCCAGGGATGGGGCAGCCACAGCTTCTCTGGGCAACCTCTTCCAGTGTCTCACCACCCTCACAGCACAGAATTTCTTCCTAAGATCTCATCTAATTCTGGCAGTTTAAATCTGTTCCCCCTCTTCCTATGGCTCCCCTCCCTGATCAAGAGTCCCATCTCTCCTCTAGCCCCCCTTTAGGGACTGGAAAGGGCTCTAAGGTCTCCCTGGAGCCTTCTCCTCTCCCAACAACCCCAACTCTGTCAGCCTGTCCTCACAGCAGCGGCTGATCACCTCCTGAATCCTACCACCTTGGCCACCTGGGCACACTGCTGGCTCCTGTTCAGCCCACAGCCCCACCAACACCCCCAGGTCCTTTCCTAACAGGCAGCTCCAGCCACTCTGCCCCCCAGCATTTCGCGCTGCCCAGGGGTTGGTGTCACCCAAGAGCAGGACCTGGTTACTTGGCCTCGTCGAACCATATTGAAGCACCTCTTGAAAGAGAATGCAAAATAGACCCGAAATAATATGCCTTTTTTTTGTTGTTTCCCCTCCTCCTTTTTTTATTCTGTTTTTCACAGCGGGAAGGGGGTGGCCTCGCACTCCCACTTAGAGCAGCACCCCCCCCCGCCCCGTTTTCGGTGGTCACCGGCGCTCGGGGCTGTTTCTGGAGTGACCGGGAGGGGGCGCTGGTGCCCGGCGCGTGGCCCCTTCTCTTGTCCCGATTCGGGGTGTTTTCTGGGAGCGCGAGACGCGGGGGGAAAGTGTGTGGGGGGGAAGGGTGTCGCGGGCCACATGCCCAAAGGCGACTAAACCAAGCCCCGCTCCCCATCCCCTCCCTCGCCCTGGTGGCCACGCTGCTTTGGATGCAGCCCGGGATGAGGGGGTGGCTTTGTGGGCTGCCGGCTGGCGTTGGAGCTTCTCCTCCACCAACAAAGGGCAACAAAGATGATGGAGGGATCGAAGCATCTCCCCTACCAGGAAAGGCTCAAAGAGCTGGGGGTCTTTAGCCAGGAGAAGAGAAGGCCAAGGGGAGACCTTATTAATGCTTACAAGTACCTACAGGGTGGGTTGAAGGAGGATGGAGCCGGACTCTTCTCAGTGGTTCCCAGTGACAGGACGAGGGGCAACGGGCACAAACTGGAACATGGGAAGTTCTAGTCAAATATGAGGGAAAACTGCTTTAGGGTGAGGGTGGCAGAGCCCTGGCAGAGGCTGCCCAGGGAGGGTGTGGAGTCCCCTTCTCTGGAGACCTTCAAGCCCCTCCTGGATGCAGCCCTGAGTGATGTGCTCTGGGCAACCCTGTTTTAGCAGGGGAGTGGGACTGGGTGATCTCGAGAGGTCCCTTCCAACGCTGACAATTCCCTGATTCCGTGAGCACCCCCACATCCTTCTCCTCATGGAATGAAGGACGATCATCCATGAGGCAACAGGGGTGACAGCGCGTGGTGGTCGGTAGCCTGATGAAAGCTGCAGGAGAAGGGGTCTTGGTGGCTGAGCGGCTGGCGTGGAGGGTCAGTGCAAGGGGGTCGTTTTCTTTGGGGGGGATTGGGCTGGGGAAGAGGCAGAGACAGCTCTTCTGTGGCGTTTATGGCAGCGTCTTAACGGTAGCGTCTTAATGACAGCGGACTCTCGGTGCTTGGTTGTACTCAGGGTGGGGGCTGCGAACTCGTGGGATTTTGGGAGCCCTCTGTAGAAGGAGGAGGAGGAGGGTGGTGGGGTATGTACCGCTCTGGTGGGCAGACGTGCTGGCAGCTGGTGTTACACACGCTTGTGCAAAGGCAGCGGGGTGTCTGAGAGGCGGAGGCGCAGTGTGAGTTGGCTGTGCTGGGACAGGGGTGCAGTGTGGGGTGGCTGTATTGGAATTGGGGTGCAGTGTGAGGTGGCTGTGGGGACAGGGATGCAGTGTGGGGTAACTGTGTCCAGACAGGTGTGCAGTGTGGGGTGGCTGTGTTGGAACTGGGTTGGAGTGTGAGGTGGCTGTGTTGGGACAGGGGTGCAGTGTGGGGTGGTTGTGCCTTGGCAATGGTGCAGCACAATGTGGGGTGGCTGTACCGGGACAGGGTGCAATGTGGTGGGGCTGTACTGGGACTGGGGTACAGTGCAGGGTGGCTGTGCTGGGACAGGAGTGTGGGGTGGGACAGGAGTGTGGCTGTATTGGGACAGGGGTGCAGTGTGGGGGGGCTTTTGGGGCAGGGGTGCAGCACAGTGTGGGGTAACTGTATTGGGACAGGGGTGCAGTGTGGGGTGGCTG
>VXBJ01004241.1:337749-374481 GCA_013400055.1 Nycticryphes semicollaris
AGGGGTGCAGTATGGGGTGGCTGTATTGGAATTGGGGTAGAGTGTGGGGTGGCTGTGCCTTGGCAAGAGTACAGCACAGTGTGGGGTGGCTGTACTGGGACAGGGATGCAGTACAGTGTGGGGTGGCTGTGCTGGGACAGACGTACTGGCGCAGTGTGGGGTAACTGTACTGGGATAGGGATGCAGTGCTGGGTGGCTGTGCAGTGACAGGGTCACAATGCCAGGACAGGGGTGCAGCGCAGGGTGGCTGTACTGGGACGGTGTGGCAGGACGGTCTGCCCGGGGGTGTCGGGGAGGGCGGTGCAGGGTACCGGGGGCGGTTTGCCCGGTGTTGGGGAAGGGGCGGGCATGTCAGGGTCGGGCGGAGACCGAGGAGGAGGAGGAAAAAGAAGAGGAGGAGGAGGTGGTGGTGGTGGCGGTGTCGCTGGGCAGAGTCTGGGCTGGGGCAAGGAGCTCGTCTTAGCAGCGGTCGGGTCGGGTCGGGGTCGTGTCGGGGGGTTTGTGCCGGTGGGACCATGCCGTCCTACACGGTCACGGTGGCCACGGGCACCCAGTGGTTCGCCGGCACCGACGACTACGTGTACCTGAGCCTGGAGGGGACGGCGGGCTGCAGCGAGAGGCACCTCCTGGACAAACCCTTCTACAACGACTTCGAGCGCGGCGCGGTGAGTCCCCCCCCCATCCCCCGGCTCCGGGAGGGGGCTCCTCTGGTTCTGGCTTGAAGATTTCCCCGTGTTTTTCCTTCCAAATTCTGAACAAAATCGTGTTCTTCCTTCCTGTGGCTAGGTTAGGGCTTATGACCCTGTGTTTAGGGTCGGTATTTTCTAGCAGCCCTGATACCTCTAAGGAATTAAAAGAAAGAGGTAGGAGCTTCCCGTGGGGGTGGGAGGGCATTCCAACTTCAATGAGAGTTGGAAAAGTGGGTGAATGGAGTTCACTAGTGTGAGAATGGAGTTGGGGCTGGGAGATCAGCTGCGGTATTCTTTCTAACCTTGATTTCTGCCCTGTGTGGTGCCCTGTCTTCTCCGTCGTCTTCTCGCAGTGTCCAGACTATCTGTCTGTAATCCCTTCTACTCTGAAGACTGGTTAAAGGTGGCATTTATTTATTTGCTTATTGTCCACTCTGGAAATAATAGACTCGGATAATTATTCCCCCCCCTCCCCCCCCCTTCCAAAAATGTGTATTTCATCTGGAAACCTAACTCGCTGTTTCCAAAAGGTCTGATGAGATTCAAGCAGCTTTGAAAATTGTTAACAAATTCCTCGTTAAGTCTCTTTGGAAAGAGAGAGACCTTCTCTCTGGATATTCAACTGAGATTTCCCGTTCGCGGTGCTGCTTTGCCTTTAGGTAGGTTTCTTTAATCAGGGGGTTCCCAACCAAAATTAGGTATCTGGTCTCTTCTGCATTAGATACCTCACATATGGTTAACAGAAGTCAGCGTTTTGAGTGAGTGTTGATGGTGTGTGTAGATACAGTCCCCAGATATTTATAGCTGATGTTCTGAGGAGGTGCTCTAGCAAGCTAAAGGCGTGGGGTCTTACCAGCCACTGCTGTTGAAGTTACTTTCCTTCACGATTAAACAGTCATTAGCTTAGAACTTCGTTTTCCAAATCTCCCAGATGGACATCCAGCCTTTCCTTCTCTCTTACCCGGTGAATAGACACCTATTTTAAGCAAAGCTCAACAGCAGTAGCAAGAAAGGTTGAAGAAGACCACAGAACTAGGGTTTTTTTCCCCAGGAGGGGTGAGCCCTTTCTGGTTCAGGAGGTAAGCACCAGGGTCTCCAGTGACCTTGTGGCTCCTGTCACAGGGAGAAGATGCCCTGATGTTAGCATTAACTCTTGAATTGCTGCAGGGGAGGATCCAGCAGGAGCAGAGGTACCCGTGGGGTGGGCATCAGACCCTGCTGGGTGAGGAAGCAGCGAAGGAGGGTTGGTGGGTGTTGGTAGCACTACAGCAGAGGGTGCCTGCACCTGAAAGGAGTAATCACATCTCCTCAGGAATGTAGCTGTTAGGCACATTTGAAAGTCTTTCACCTGGGTCCTGGCATTTTATATGAATTGTGGTGTTGCCTTTTTTAGCCAGAGACTGCCTCTTTTTCTTTTTTCAGTGAAACTTGTTTCCAAGTGTGCAGGTTCTTGACTCAAATCCAGATGACAACTTTTTCTCCTATCCAAATGAACTGTTTCTGTTCATTGCTACGTGCTTGGTACTTCAAATACACAGCCTTTTTATTTTTTCCAGCACACATTTATAGTGGGGAATGAGAATAACTGTGTGTTCTGTAAAGTGCCTGGCTCGTGGGACACTCTCAGAACAAGGGGCAAAGTTTTGTTGTTGAGGATGTCTTTTTGGGGGGAGCACAGGGTGTTTCTCCGGGCACCCGCTCAGGTAACACTGTGCCCAAAACATTGTGAGTCTCACTAATACCTTGGGCAAAGAAAGAAAAAAAGAAAAGAAAAATAGCAATACAGAACAGAAAGAAAAACCCAACCAAAATCTGAAGCTGGCCCAAAGACTTTCAGGTGGATTGGTTTGTAAAAGGTAGCAACTGCCTTCACAGCTCTGCCTTTCACATCTCTTTCCGTAGCATCTCTATAATTTTCTTTATCTGCAAAGCAATTCAATTGTGAACACATTTGCAAAAAAAAAAAAAATAAAAGAAAGAAAAAAAGCACTTAAAGCACTTTAACACTATTTCTCAGCAGATGACCAGATTTTGACAGTGTTGTCTTGTAAGGCTTTATCTACTTTCCAGTTTCTTTTCTCAGTGTTGGATCAGGCTCAGTAGTTCTGTTATTACAGAATGATTTAGGTTGGGAAAGACTTCAAAGATCACCCAGTTCCAACCCCCTTCCCTGGGCAGGGACACCTCCCACCAGCCCAGGCTGCTCCAAGCCCCATCCAGCCTGGCCTTGAACCCCTCCAGGGATGGGGCAGCCACAGCTTCCCTGGGCAACCTCTTCCAGGCTCTCACCACCCTCACAGCAAAGAATTTCTTGACGAGATCTCACCTAAATCTCCTCTTTTTCAGTTTAAAACCACTACCCCTCATCACTCCCCTCCCTGATGAAGAGTCCCTCCCCATCTCTCCTGGAGCCCCTTTAGGGACTGGAAAGGGCTTTAAGGTCTCCCTGGAGCCTTCTCCAGCCTGAAGACCGCCAACTCTCTCAGCCTGTCCTCACAGCAGAGGTGCTCCAGCCCTCTGAGCATCTTCATGGCCCTTCTCTGGACCTGTTCCAACAGGTCTGTTATCATTACCATTATCCTGGTAATGTCTTGGTTTGAATTAATGCAAATTGTGCACGTTACTAGGTACGGCGAACGAGGGCTTGGGCCAGTTCTGTGTAGGGGATTTGCATGCCAGGTGTTGATCGAGGGAAAGGGACGTGGCAAAAAGAAACAAGAAGGGGTTTGTTTGCACAGTGGTAGCTCAGTTGTAGTTTGTTGCCTGACTTACTCCGAGGACTGGACCTGGGTGGTGTAGAAAAGCGGAGCTGCTTTTCTTTACGTGCTGTCTTTTGAGTAAGTTCCTGTGGGCACCGAGTGATTTCAAAGCAAGCGTTACAGTGTCTTGGCTTTCTTCCTGTTACCCCTTCATCTGCTTTTTGCTTTTGGTGCAAGAAATGCCCTTACAAGTATTTCCAGAAGGGAAATGCAGCTCTTTCCACTGAAGAGCTTTCTACTTACAGCAAGAGGAGTTGTCTGTGTCATCATTTTTGCAATATTAGGCTGGTAATAGAATCATAGAATGGTTTTGGTTGGAAGGGACCTTAAAGATCATCCAGTTCCAACCCCCTGCCCTGGGCAGGGACACCTCCCACCAGACCAGGTTGCTCCAAGCCCCATCCAGCCTGTCCTTGAAAGGTTCTCTCCTTAAAAAGAAAGAACTCAGGTTTTGCCTGAGATCAGATTGCTTTGACGGGATGCTACAGGAGTCTTGATGGTCCGATAACCTTCATTAATTCTCTTTTCCCACTCTGAGCTCAAACTGTGTGAAAACTCGAGGCATCTCATGCTCACCCTTCAGGCATCGGGGATGCCACGTGTTTGTCAGGAGACCTCGTCCAACAAATGCTGTAGAAAAACCCTGGGCAACCAACTCAGGTTCCTCCCTGAACCTTGTACCATCTTTGTACCTTCATTGCATTAGCAAAATTGTCATCTCAGGTCATCCCATGGCATCACTGGCTTCAAAAGGTGGGTGAGATTATCAGGAGGAACCCTAGCTTTCGTCATTAAAATGGGAGCCGTCATGGTCACAAAAAGCTGATAGACCTTCATGAACGCTTAGGTTAATTAAATGTCCTTTTTGCATTACATCAACAGTGACTTGTGCAACTATTTTAGGGCTCTTGTAATATTAGCAAAGAGATTGTTACCAGAGGAATGAGTTTCTTCCAAAGATTGGCTGTCACTGTGACATTTCTATCAACTCTTTGGATCTGAGATTGACGTTGCTCTTTAATTTATATCGTAGACGTATGTGTATATAGGTGTGACATTATAAGAGCTATGGAAATACATGCGTGTAAATGAGGATTTTTTTTAAAAATGATATTGTTAGCTGAACATCTAAAGGAGATGAACTACCAAAGGGATAGTCAGGTATCTTGGGTGACAAGGAGTTGATGAGAAAGTAAGACTAATTTATTTCAGACTTTGTGCAGTACTAATCGCTTGGCAGCAACGGGCTTCTGTGAGGACTTGGGCTAAAAATATTGATGTGCATTTCCCCTGTCCAGACCCTGTCTTTGGTCACCTTTTTCTTCCTCTCCACATGACTCGCCCTGGAGCTGGAAATGAGTGAGGAGATGGAGCATAAAAATCCCAAGCAGCTGAATGCAAAGCGAATCGGGATGCAGATGCAGTTTATCTTTTGCTTCCATCACTTATTGCATTAGCATTTATGTGTTTAAATTCACTTTATAGCGATGAACACAAGCGGGTAATAATTCACACGGGTTTGTGGATTCCTTTGGACTGTGTCTCTTCAAGGTGGCTCTTTCCAGCTCCTGACGGCCAGATGCAACAAGATGAGGGTAAAATTGAAAGAGAAGGGTTTATTTTGTGTTGTCATTGCATAAAGAGGGGTGCACGAGCAGGAAGTGGGCGTATTTGGGATACGTGCTACGACAGCCTGTGATGAGGGACTCCTACGCAGATTGCCATCCGGTCCTGGAAGGACACACAAAATTGCAGAAGTGCAAAAGCTGAGCCTGTTAAAAAGCTTTATTGACACTGGTTTTACTGAGAAAACCGGGAGTTACAGGGAAATGAATATGAAACAGAAATAGTTCACTTGCTGCCTCTTTCTGGAAAGAAGATTGGAAGAATGGGAAACCGCTTTCTTCTACCCATCTTCTACCCATTTTCTTCTACCCATCTTCTACCCATCAAGGTCTTTCCTACCCATCATCAAGAATTCTTTGTGTCCACTGACAAGAGCGAAGCTGAGAATATTAGACGTGGGGTGACAGGCAAAGATTGGGGTGGTGTTTGAAACCAGCGTTGTGGGAGGGAGGAATCTCCATTCACTCAGCCAAGAGCACGGGGGTATGTCCTGCTGAAGAGTCAGCAACATAAACTTCCAAAAAAATGTTTAAAATCAGTATATTTATTGGCTCTGCATAAAGAACTGCTGCTTTTCTGCTGTGGACATGTAAGGCAAAGTGCTAAGCACAATTTTAATATGTCGGTTGAAATCTCAGCTCTGTGATTTTTGTCTCTCAGCTCACATCCTGGCAGAGGGATGCTGTCATCCTCGGATGCTGCCGAGGACCATCGTGCTATTGGTGAAGGGGTTTGTTACCACCTGGTGTGCATGGGTGTGCTGCTGACATAAAGACTGAGTGTTTTTATTTAAGACTTGATATCCTTCCTTCTTACAAGAAACACTTCAATGTCTTTTGCTTGCATTGCACAGGCATGGGGAGAACACAGCTCAGACTACAATTAATCTGCAAAGTCTCAGCAAATCAAAATAAGCACCGTCCGTGCCCTTTTTAAATATCTGAAGCTAAAATTAAATTGGGCTGCGTGTTAGTGTAGTATAAAATAGCCTCACATGAGTTGCTGAGTAGGAGTCGTGACCTGACAGTTTCAAAGTTGATTGAAGAACATCTCTGGGGAAAGACGGCCAAGGACAATGTTTTATTGTCTGCAGGATGGACTTCAAAGCCTAAAGGGTTTTTTTTTATCTTTCTCTGCTTTCTATGAGTCAATGAGATGTGACAAACTTTACAAAAGCTGGTATTTTTGTATAATGATGGCAGATCTGAGGTCTATTATCCCAAACTGTGGTAGACAGATAGATGTCTTTATCCCAAAATGACCATCAGAGCATGTGATTCATGGATAGCTCATAGAAAAGGGTACTTTGCATCAAGAATGGGGGAAACTTGGGTTAAAATGGGAGAGGAAGGGGTACCAATGGATCCTTCTTACCTGTGTTCTGCAGATGCAAATTGCTGTGAATCTTTCTTTTGTACCACTTGAAAGAATATGTGCCATCTGGAGCCATTTAAAAATTACTTTTATTTTTTCCTTTCTCCTGTCTGGAATCTCGTCATTCTTCATTTTTCAGTTTTGAATCTTAGGTGAATTAACATTTCCATAGCAAGTAAGAGACAGTGACAGATCCAAATGCCTGGGGAAGCTTAAGAAAATGCTCCTGAAAAAAAGCAGTGTGTGGTGGTTAGGTCAGGAGCCCCATGGCAAAGCTCACCCAGGCTGGTGGATCTCTGCAGGTGGGTTTCATGCCGTACCTTATCCTTTTGATACCAGCAGCTGCTTGGTCTCTGAGTTTGTTGACCGTGTTAGAAAAACGTACAAGAGAATGAAGTCTCCAGTCGTAACCACATGAAGCTTAGCAGGATCATCTGAGGGGAGCAGGCTTTAGCTGCTGCTCCCATGGTTGCCAGAGCACCTTCAGCTTTGTTATGATGAGCAGTTGGGCTACTCCCTCTTTAAACTGAAGAAAAGCAGATTGAGATTGGATATTGGGAATAAGTTCTTTACAATGAGGGTGGTGGAACACTGGAACAGGTTGTCCAAGGAGGTGGTTGAGGCTCCTTCCCTGGAGATATTCAAGGGGAGGCTTGATGAGGCCCTGGGCAACCTGGTCTAGTTGGGGGAGTCCCTACTGACTGCGGGGGGGTTGGACTAGATGACCTTTGAAGATCCCTTCCAGACTAGATAGATTCTGTGATTCTATGATTCTCTTGTCCTGAGCTGTTTACGCTCTCGAAACAGTGAAAGTCAATTCCTGTTCTCTAGAATTGCCTTGCACCACATGGTGTCTTCCTGGTTATATCTGAAGCCATTACTCATTTCTTCCTATGCTGGTATTGCTTAATAGTGCAAGTGCCACCAGAACTGACATTTGGTGGGTACCGTCCCCATGTGAGGTAAGAGGCTACATTTCAAGGAATAATATAATTTTTAGATTGCATCCAAACATGTTTCTACATTTCTGGAGTGTTTTTCATGTTCTTGTTTGTTCTTTTACTGATCTTTTCTGTTGTGTTGAAGTTCAACATTAGGTCATCCTTTTCTCACCTACCAGAAGCTGGAAAGTTCTGTTGTACCCATGCCATCTCAGGAAAGGCCGGGTGCCCTTGTGTAGGGCTGGTTGTGCTTCCGTGGATCATTGTCTGTGTTTTGCTCTGCAGGTTGACTCCTATGATGTGACTGTGGAAGAAGACCTTGGAGAAATTCAGCTAATAAAAATTGAGAAACGAAAATACTGGTACCAGGATGACTGGTACCTTAAGTACATCACTGTAAAAACGCCGATAGGTGACTACTTGGAGTTCCCATGTTACCGTTGGATTACAGATGAAAAAGAGATTGTCCTTCGAGATGGAAGAGGTGAGAGCTGTAAGAAACCTGACTTCCTGCAGAACATCCAGAGTTCCTCCACCTCTCCTTCCCCTTCCCTCAAGTACCTCCCAGTCTTTTCTTCCCACTGCCAGTCCCCTTCTGCATCCTAGGGAATGGACTTTCCTTGGAACTGCACTTTGTTGGGCTGGGCACTGCCAGTTGAGTTGGCTATTTTGAGAAGCACATACAAGGAAGAGTCCTTACGTTGGCTTGTTACATCAGTCTTGAATTTGAAGGCTGGCCCTAATGCCAAATTTTTGTCTGCTCCACATCTCCATTGCTGGAAGTCTTTTTGATCTAATTAGAATTAGTGTTCTGTCTTTATTTGATACTAAGCCCCTGGTGGCCCGTAATTAATTGTCTGTGAATTGTCTTGTTTTCTTGAGAGTGAAATAAAATCCTGAAGTAGGCTGCTCAGCAGGGGAAAGATTGACTTGAAACAGCAGCTTTGCTTCTCACCCCTTCTCTGTGTGCGCTGTCAACTCCAGGAGAAGGCAGGGTGAGATGGATATGGCTGCTGCAAGTATAGAAGCACAGAATGGTTTTGGTTGGAAGGGACCTTAAAGATCATCCAGTTCCAACCCCCTGCCCTGGGCAGGGACACCTCCCACTAGACCAGGTTGCTCCAAGCCCCATCCAGCCTGACCTTGAACCCCTGCAGGGATGGGGCAGCCACAGCTTCTCTGGGCAACTTCTTCCAGTGTCTCACCACCCTCACAGCAAAGAAGTTCTTCCTAAAATCTAGTCTAAATCAGCATATTTCTGTTTAAAACCATTCTCCCTCATCCTATGGCTCCACTCCTTCACAAAGAGTCCCTCCCCATCTCTCCTGTAGCTCCTTTGGGGACTGGAAGGGGCTTTAAGGTCTCCCTGAAGCCTTCTCTCCTCCAGGCTGAACAACCCCAGCTCTCTCAGCCTGTCTTCATAGGAGAGGTGCTCCAGCCCTCTGAGCATCTTCATGGTCCTCTGGACCCATTCCAACAGGTCCATGTTCTTCTTATGTTGGGGACTCCAGAGCTGGACACAGTGCTCCAGATGGGGTCTCACATGAGCAGTGGTGGCCAACTGAGAAAATTCTGTTCAGAGTGGACTCTTGGACCTGAAACTTGGGTTTTAACTGTCTCTGACAACCTGCTTGCTGTGATCAGGGCTGGAAAAGATATTTGTCACTGATGTTTGCTTGTTCCCCTCTGTGCTTCTAGGGTAGGTTGGCTGCTGTAGTGGTCTGCAGCATGAATGCCTTAAGACAGCTGAAACAATATAGAAAGTGGTAGGAAATAAGTGTTTATCTTCCCATTAAGTTTTGTGGCTACTCCTGGATGAGGAATTTTTCACTGGAAGCCTTTTGTCCTGTAATCACAACTATGTGTTAGTTTATTTTTCATCTCCGTAAGGACTTTCCATTTTTCCTAATTTGATTTATAACAACTGTGACACTTCCATGGAAAGCAGCTTTCCATGGCTTTCAGAGGATGGTGAGGTAAAGGACAAAAGCAGGTGAAACCCTGTTGGTAGCTTGAACACAACCAGCTGGAAACCGTTAGCCATGTGTGTCGTCAATTGTATCACCTCTTATATTTCCAACCCAAACAGCTATTTCCATGAAAATCCTGCTGGATTTATCTGCCTTCCCATTTGCATATGTAAATTGAGTCACGTACCTTGCCCTTTCTCTGATCACTAAAGCAGTCTTGGCGCTATTTAATGGTGTAGTGAATGCATGCTCAGAAGAGCAAGTTGTCTGGAAATGAAGCCTTGCTGGTGCTTCTGTCTGTTCTCATGATAAGGAGGTATGATTATCACCCCAAGCTGAGAGGTGAGATGTGTTTCCTGGAGATGTCTTTTAGGAGAGAAGATTACCTGGAACAATTTTGTGATTTCTCTTATTGATGAAAATTTGGCTGAAGTTAATACCCATGTCCCTATTCAGACCGTTTAACACTAGATCAGAGGTTTGAAGGTTTGAAGACTTTTCTGTCCTTCCCAAGACCTGGGCACAGTGATAGGTAGAGGAAACTCATAACCTTGTCTGTTTGCCTTGTTTCACAGCAAAGCTCCCCCGGGATGACAAGACCCAGATTCTCAAGCAGCACAGACGCAAAGAGCTGGAGACCCGTCAAAAAATGTACCGGTAAGTTTCCCCATTGCTCCCCAGAAGGTCCAGGCCCCGTTCTCATCAGGTCAGAGTTTGGCAAAGTATGTTCAGATAACCATACCACTCTAATTACTGGACTGCTGAATAAGAGAAAGCATAAGTTACCATGTTGGCCATGTGTGTTTTTTACTTAGAATTCACTGTGATGATCATTCTGGTGCGAGTTGGCATTATGAGATACCTGAGGCCCAGATAAGCCTATCTGGAAGGGTTAAGGTGGGAATTCAGTGGTTCTGGCCCCGTGCAGGCCCCCTGGCACACACCTCTACTTTCAAGGAAGAATTGAAAGCTGATTTCCTTAGCCTTTTACAAGTAGTGCTTCAGTTTTGGAGCACAATCTGAATGTGTCAGCTCTTAACCAGAGCTGATTTTGTTTCCTGCGCCGGGGTGTGGTGGAAGATCTGGCCTTGTTTGAGTGGACTGGAACATGCTACCAGAACACAGTGTGATACCCACTTTTATTCTGTCATAGGCATCTTTTCCTAATCAAGGTCACAATGAGAAAACGCTATCTTTTATCAATGGGTAACTCCAGAAGACATTAGACGTTTCCTTTTCCTAGAGCCGTACTCTCTGTTGAAATAACAAAAGTTTCTTGTACTCATGTCTCCTTCTTGCAAGCATAAGGGATCAGAAGGATACAGGGTCCATTTAGAAATGATGGGTGGAGGCCTGGTGTGTCTGTTGTTGATATCATTTGACTAAGAAACATGGGAAATAGAGCAGAGGAAAATACAGTTCAAAAGGAGGTGTGGCGCGAAATTTTATTCACGTATGCAAAAAGGAAGGCAAACCCATTTGTAATCCCAGGGAAATAGCTATTTACAATTCCAGTGCATCGCCGATAACGCACAATGCTGTCTGTGTGTGGCAGGCAATTTGGAAATGCCATCGAAACAGTAGTCTTTACAAACCACTGGCTTTCGTTTCGAGGTAAAAACGGGGCAGAGAGCAAGAACACACGTAGCAGAGAACGTGTGCCGTGGCCACGAGGAATCGAGACTCTTCTGTGTCTCTACCGAAGGGTTGCCTTTTGGAGGAACCTAAATATATGCCCAAGTGCTTTTAGCTGCTGTATCTTGGTTCTGCAAAAATGCAGGAATGAGTGTGCACGGGGGCAGATCTCTGTCTCTCTGTCCCCTCCCCTCCCAATACGTCTGAAGCTACTCCCAGTTTCAACCAAACGTGGCAAGAGTTTGGAAAAGTCACCGGTATTAAGTTACTTCAGGTTTCCAGAAGGTAGGTGGCCAAGTAGATGCCTTCCATTGTACTTCAGGATTCTGGAGGGTACTGGTAGGTATTGATGTGCTGCTATAAGTTGCTATTTTCGGCCCAAATGGGTCTGATGCCAATTTATAGAGTTGAGTCACCGAAGAAGAGTAGGCAGACACGGCTCTTGTGCTGGTGGGGCCATGTGGTTAATCCAATCTCTCTTGTGTTTTCAGCTGGAAGGAGTGGCATCCAGGCTTTCCCCTGAGCATCGATGCCCAATCCCACAGTGAACTGCCTCGTGACATCCAGTTTGACAACGAGAAAGGAGTTGACTTCATTCTCAACTACTCTAAAGCGTAAGTGTGTTTTGGAGCTTCAGGAGTTTTGCAAAATACTCTTTTGGGGCAGGGTAAGGATCTCATCACCTCTTAAGTTTCATTGAAATCTCCACATTGGATTCTTTTCTCCCAGCTGTATCCCCAGTCATTTAAAGTAGGAAAGAACTAAAGGGGTTACATATTTAACTTTTTAAATATCAATATTTTAGGCTTTTCACAGTGGGAACTGACTGAGCCTCTGCATTCCTATGTTTTGGCTGTAGACAGTTGGAGGAGGCACTGGGAAGACTACAGGAAAAAGGACTGTTGGTACCTGGTAACTTGGGCTTTTGACTTAGTTGTTAGAGTTGCCCCCAGAGATACCTCCCTCCCCTGACTGTTTACGATAATTTAGCCTTTCAGTCACGTACCAAAAGAAGATGGTATCAATGCACCCATGAGACCCTGCTGAAGAAAAGCTGTTCCAAGCAGCTTATCAGTTAACCACATTGGAAAGTAATCTGCTTGGGGCAACAGAGTCACTGTCCACCCACTTGTACGTGTCATGTCATTGAAGAAAATCCCAAAGCCCTGGCCATTGGATGAGCCTGGGTAATCAATTCTGTGGAGCTCTTTGCCTCATTAACCCTGTACTATTTCAAACAGGACCCCTCTGGCCCGTGAGCCCCCTTCTGAGCTGTCTCACATGCCCAGGTCACATCATATTATCTCAAACTTATCTGACCAACTTATCAAGTGATTGGATAGTCTGAGATGAGGAAAGACTGGTCCAAGATCACCCACAATTTTGACATCT
Organism: Nycticryphes semicollaris; assembly: GCA_013400055.1. Lineage (NCBI taxonomy): Eukaryota > Metazoa > Chordata > Aves > Charadriiformes > Rostratulidae > Nycticryphes > Nycticryphes semicollaris. The sequence goes on from VXBJ01004241.1 coordinate 350,136, forward strand.
GTGATTCCGTTGATACGCTGGTCTTTTCGTATCTTGGAAAGGTGTTCCTCTTGTAATTTGGGTGATCAGAGAGAGAATATGTCATGATGTAAAAAGTATGTCATGGTGTAAAAATCAGGGAGTTTCATAGCCACACTGAGAAACTTCCAGCTTCTAATAACAGTGAATATCTGCTTATCTGAGTCCACCTGCAGAACCAGTGCCTGAAAACTGATGTGTCAGAGCATTCTGGTGTTACATTTATGCAGCTGAATTTCGCTGCCAATGCAGAGTCAAATCCTGTGGCTTTGGGATCCCATGGCTCTAGCTTCACTGTCTAATGCAAGCTAGGATGTTAGGAGAATGATGGAACAGGCTGTAGGGTGTGTGCTCTTGTAGCTTTTTAATGGACTACAAGCTGCTACGCCAGAGAAGTAGCTGTAGGGTCACACAAGGAGTTAGATTAATAGCATAAAAACCAGACAGATGCTTCCTGCCCCCCAGGCCAACCCAATGGCACATGGCCATGCTTCCTTTGGAAGGTCATCTGTGATTTAAACACCTCATATCTATCCAGAAAGTCCTGCCCAGTAGTTAACCTTCCCTTCGATCTGTGTGCGCTCATTCTGCAATCCTGTCAGGTGGGAAGTGATCTCTGGAGAAGGTCATCTCCTGTTCCAGGCTAAACAGTTGCATGAGTTTTGCTTCTTAACATGCCCCCAGACATCTCTTACGCTGAGCAGCAACAGAAACAGTCCAGTCTACATGCACTCCACCTGGGCTCAGTGCAGAAGCAGCTCCTCTGTCTGGTCATGCTGGTCTAGAGCCCTCCTCCAGATGTTCACGTGCAGTTTTTCCAGGTTTTTGGTGCTCTACAGCCACTTCCAAACCAATTCTTTTTAAGGTGCCTAGTCTCAGTTTACTGATTATAAATCCACCCTCCCAAAATTCTCCCTCCCTATGAAAATTCTGTTTGGGAGGGTTTCCTACGACACTGTGACCTTTCTTTACTCCAACATCTGCCCTTCTTATCTGTGTTGATGTGTTTGCTTTTCTTTGTGTGCTTTAAGTGTAAGTGGAAAACCAGCTTTCTTTTTCCAAGTTCATTATTTTCTTTCTAGACAAAGGAAATTATTTCTGTTTTATAAGAACTGTTTACCATTTATGTAACAATTCAGGACCTGTCATTTCACAAAAGGTGAATGTGCTTGACTGTGGTGTGGACACAGTACTTGGCTGAATTAGCCCTGCAAGTCAGATGTTCAAGGCCAAGCTGGATGGGGTTTTGAGCAACCTGGTCTAGTGGGAGGTGTTCTTGCCCAGGGCAGGGGGTTGGAACTCGATGATGGTCCCTTCCAATTCAAACCATTCTATGTTTCTGGCTCCCAACCCCACCATGTTCATGTGATGTCTACAGACAAGTGACTCGGTTCACAGCATTACAGAACTGATATATGTTGGAAGGGACCTCTGGAGATCATCTAGTCCAACCCCCTGCTAAAGCAGGTCCTCCTAGAGCAGGTGGCACAGGAACTTGTCCAGGTGAGGTTTTGAATATCTCCAGATCTCCACTGCCTCTCTGGGCAGCCTCTTCCAGGGCTCTGCCACCCTCAAAGGGAAGAAGTTCCTCCTCATGTTTAGATGGAACTTCTTATGTACAAGTTTGTGCCCATTCCCTCTTGTCCTCTCACTGGGCACCACTGAAAAAAAGAGTTCCTGAGGTTATAGGGAACCATCAAGTTTAACCAGAAGCTTAAGTGAGTAGAAAGCTCTCAAAAAACATCAGGTCTCATTGCTGTAGGGATCCAGTCTGGTCTTGGTCACGTAGATGCTTCCAGAAGGTGTTCTCTTTAGGAATATTGACTGGACTGGTTCTGGGTTCATGTTTGTTCTGGCTTTGTGCAAATTACTCAGTCTCTTTGGTGTCACAAAACCCTTTTCTGAAGCGATGCTCATAACTATCTTAGCGCTCTCAGATGATGCTTTTCTGACTATATTTTTTCTATGACATGGGTCTTAAAGTGCTGCCATTGCAGGCTGCTGCTAATAACTCCAGAATGGAGGTCAGTAAATGCAATTACATGGACTGGACCCTTGAGACACCTTCCAGGCTTCTGTGGAAAGGTACAGCCTGCAAATTTAGTTCTGTAGGGCGACCAATCTCACGTTCCACCACTGAAAAATTTAGTGTGTGTAGGTGCATAAAAAGGTGGGAAAGGAAGGGTACTGAGGAAGCTGGAGATGGTGATATATTTTTTTTCAGAGATGTTTTGGTTTTGGTTTTGTTTACTTTTAGGATGGAGAATCTTTATATCAACCGTTTCATGCATATGTTCCAGTCCTCCTGGAGTGATTTTGCAGATTTTGAGAGGATCTTTGTGAGAATCAGCAACACAATTTCCGGTGGGTTTATCAGCATTTCTTCATGTTTGTGTCTCAGAATGACTAATTACTTGTCTTGTACACGTCTGATTAGGATGGAAGTGGCTGACCCACACTTCTGCCCTCCCATGTTTTTTCATAAACAAACTGTTATCTCAGGCTGCTGATCACACCAGTATCCCACAAGAACAAAAAAGAAAGCTATGATCTTACACAAACTTAAAATTACTGGGAATTGCTCAGTGACCGTCTTTGAACTGAGTTATACTGGAGTTCAGGCCAGTTGGGCATCATTATCCCTTCTGGCTTTTAGAAATGTCTTTTCAGACACGTGCGAGTCCCTTAGGGCAAATTTTCCTAAGTATTTCCCATCTAAATGTAGAGATGGCTTAGGGGGAGTGTTTTTCAGAGCCCAAAAGCTGGTAAGGGCATGTTTTGAAACTTTGATCATGGATCTCCTGCTTCAGCCATCTAAATACATGGGAAGTCCCCAAAGAGGCACTTTTGACAATGTTCTCTGCTAAAGGCTAAAGGCAAGGTGATCTCTCTGTCCTCTTACAGAGATCAAATCAGATCAAAGGCTGTTGCTTGACATACCAGCCACGTCCTCAGCCCTGGTGGCAGTGCTGCTAAGAGTCCTGGCTCCTTGACCCTGTCCCAACATGGGGAGGGCATCACTGCCTGGGTTCTGCTGTCATGACTTCACCTGAAACACCCCTCAGTTGGTTCTCCTGGGCTATTTCTGTCAATGCCATGGGGCAGCTCAAATGCTTTTTGATGGTAGATTGTCCCTAATAAGGGTTGTTTTGACAGAACTTGTCAAAAGTCCTGAAAAACGCATGCTGCCAGACCAGCAGAACTGGGGATGGGTGGCAAAGAGCTAGGGATGACCTGGGAGCTGGAACCTCTTCACCTGCAGCCAGGACGGGCTGTCAGGCCACAAAGCGAGGAACCATGGTTCTTAACTGGAAATTAGCATGAGTTAGGCCCGAAAAGGCTTGTGGTATATATCCAAAATGTCATCTCCTTCCAAAAAGGCGTCAGAATTAGCTGTGTATACTGTATTAGATGTCTTGCTGTGCTTGTCATTTCGTACTGACATCTTCTTCCTAGAAGACAAAAGTCCCTCTCTAAGAGTGAGAGTTTCGCTTTCGCGTTCGATCTGTGCGATATCATTCATACTGTTAAAAACTCCACTGATGCTGTATGAAGACGTCAAAGACAAAATACTTACTTTCTTTGACCCTTTTCGATATGAAAATCTTAGCAGTTCTGTAGAAAGAATTGCAGATAAACGTAGGGTTTGAAGATCTGGGAAACCTTCGTTTTGTGAGCCAGACCCAACCTTCTGCTGTCGCCCACGATTATGTTATTTTACTGTGTTCTTGGGTATGATAGATACGCAGCTACTATGAGTTGTTTGCTGTGTGGGTCTTCCAATGTGCGTGAATGGCCTGCTCATGCTCTGCAAAGGAAAATACTCTTCCCTCATGGTCTAAAGTTTGGCTCCTCTTCAGGCTGCCTAAGGACCACTTAACAGAAATGAGAGTAATTTCTGCAGTCTTGGGTATAAAATAAAGCACACAAGCTGGCCAGAGTTATTAAAAGCTAATTACAGCAATTTGTTATATTTAATAAGATTGCTTCCTAAAGTATTTTTAACATGGGAATTAGATATAATCTACAATTAATTTCATTGATAATGTTTTCATGCTCATGAGGGAAGCTCCAATTCAGTTAAACGTTAAGCACCAGTCTCTGTTATATTAAAGCAACTTCGAATCTGTTCATTTGCCAGCCTGGGCAGAAACAGGGCTAAAGAGAAGGTGGTTAAAGGCATTTTTCAGTCATCCAGTTTCTGTCCAAGGCAATGAGTCATTTTTTGCTTGGTGTAGACTTCAGATACAGCTCCAGACTCATTATACAATTGACAGAGATGATGTAGATGTCAGCTTTAAGTAAACTTAACTTTTTTCTGCTCCGTTAGCAAGCATTGTGAGTTCTGAGACTTTTTTTTCTTTTAATTATCACTGCATTCCTTCAGGTCTATCTTTTTCATCCTTTTGCTCTTTGTAGAAAAACAAATTGCTTTCAGGAAAAGTTCTGACTTGTCTGAAAATAGGCAGCTGTGGAAAACTTTACTTGCTTCGGTTTTTTCCCCTGAAGACACCGATGGGATTTTTAACATTAAACGTGTTTCTTTCTGACTCTGAAATTGTAGGCTGAAGTGGCAACGTGACATGATGAAATAGAACGCTGCAAACGTGGAAAACATCCAGTAGTACTCTACATGTAGTAGTAGAGAGATGGCGTACCCAAAACTAGCATTTTCATAGAATCATAGAATGGTTGGGGTTGGAAGGGACCTTAAAGACCATCGAGTTCCAACTGCCATGGGCAGGGACATTTTATTAGGAAGAGCTGTTGATCTGGGTTTGTACTGGCAATTGAAAAATAAACAGGGGTGGGAAGAATGTGATAAACAAATGAAGTGAGCACTTTTACTGCATCAAAGTCAAAACCCTTCCCCAGACGTCACTCACCCACCTGGAGAACTGCTCCAGCCACTGCTGCTCTTTCCTCACCCATGTTGCTCTGTATTTCCCTTCTTCTACCTCTGCCATATATTTTGACTCAGCCATCCATACTGCATACCCTGAGAATCTGAAGAGTGAGATTTACAAATATTGTGGAAGACCCGAGAGGGTGATCTGCAGATGGAGAGAGTATTATTTTTGTGGCAGTGGAATATTTTAAGCCCTCTTGCTTCTGTACGTGGAGAAACAAATTATTATCAATTTAATTCTTCTCAAAGTGAAAAGCAAAGATTGCATTGTTCTTTTAAGTGATTTTTCTTGAAATTCTTTGCCACCTTTTGCATCCTTTTCTTGCTACTTTCTTTAGTTGAAGTTGCAGTGCAGCATAATGGAATGTGAGGAGGAAGGGAGGAATCCTGCACTGCAGTAGGATATTGATGCGGTGCAGGTATTGATGCTGCAGCCTTGTTTTTCCTGTAGAGTACGTGATGCAGCACTGGAAGGAAGATTTTATGTTTGGCTACCAGTTCCTGAATGGATGCAATCCCGTGCTGATCCGGAGATGCACAGAGATACCCAAGAAGTTGCCCGTGACTATGGATATGGTAGAATGCAGTCTGGAGAGGAACCTGACCCTCGAGCAGGAAGTGAAGGTATGGCTTTGAGGGAGGTTGGACTTCATCTCTTCCTTCTCGTGTCCTTTAACCTCCAAACCCTGTTCTAACTGCTTTTGAACACATCTCCTCTCTTCAGGCTGCATGGTTGGTTATGGCAAAGATTGTTGTCTCTGCAGACTGGTGACACTTCTGTTGACTGTTTTCTCCTGGACCTTTCTCCAGGTCCAGTTAAAGAGGTGTCACCAGGAGGTGAAGGGTTCTTTTTCAGTGGTTTCCCCTAAAAGTTTAGGGATTGACTGACTGTCTCAGAGGGGAAAAGTGACTCTCCCTTTCCTGGTGAAGCTTTACACTGTGGAATTAAACTAAGATGCTAAAGAAGGGGTGGCCAGGGTGGTCTGTACGATGAGCAGAGGGGTCTTTTCAGCCAGCAGCGTGAAACTTGGTTGCATCTTAGTGTCACTGCATAAATGCCAAAGATGTAGTCGCTCTTTGCTGAAAGGCTCGCTCTCAGACTCAGCAGACACAAGTCAGGTAGTTTGTACAACAGTCCTTCCTATCTCAATGGTGTCATCCCTGGGCCACCATGAGCAAGGGTGGGCCAGTGGCCGTTTGTAATCCCAGGGCAGAAGCCAGCCTCTGGCCAAGACTTCACGACCTTCTTTGTTCTGAGCTTTGCTGCTGGCACTCCTTAAAACATATTGTGCTTACCTTTTTTTTTTTTGCCTTTTTGTTGGTTTTTTTCCCCAGCAAGGAAACATTTTCATTGTGGACTATGAGCTGCTGGATGGTGTGGATGCCAACAAAACTGACCCGTGCACGATACAGTATTTGGCTGCACCCATCTGTCTGCTGTATAAGAATCTGGAGAATAAAATTGTACCCATTGCAATCCAGGTGGGTTCACTGTCAGGGTCTTTAAAGGGACACATTGCTAGGTTTTTTTTGTCTTAAACAAGAATGACTTGGGGTTTTGTGTTCTTTCTATATCTTTCAGCTTGGTCAAAAGCCTGGGCCGGACAATCCCATATTCCTTCCCTCGGATGCCACGTACGACTGGCTGCTAGCTAAAATTTGGGTTCGCTCATCTGATTTTCACATCCACCAGACAGTGACCCATCTCTTACGGACACACTTAGTCTCCGAAGTGTTCAGCATAGCCATGTTCCGGCAGCTGCCTGCTGTACATCCCCTCTTCAAGGTTGGTTCTTGCGTGAGGGGAGGTTGTCACACCAGTCTGACAAACTGAAAGATTAGTTTCAGATAGTTTGGCTGGCTGCCCTGCAAGGCACCATAGAGCTTGGCCACCAGGGCTTCCAGGACTTGAGACTTTATGCCTGGTTGCTGTTGAATTCAATCAGAAAATTTGCCACCTTCCATTTTTTTTGTCCCGTTTCACAGCTTTTGGTGCCACACATGCGGTTCACGATAGCCATCAACACCAAAGCCCGAGAACAGCTTATCTGTGAGTGTGGCCTTTTTGACAAGGTAAGTAATCCCTTTTGCAAGGGATTTCATTATTCTTCATGGTTCTGTAAGTGTTTTCTGTATGTGGCAGAAGCCCTGGAACAGGCTGCCCAGGGAGGTGGTGGAGTCTCCATCTCTAAAGATGTTCAAAACTTGCCTGGACACATTCTTGTGCAGCCTGCTCTAGATGGATGTGCTTTGGCAGGGCGTTGGACTAGATGGTCTCCAGAGGCCCCTTCCAACCCCATAGCATTCTGTGATTCTGTGATCCTTTAACCAAGAAACAGATTGCCTTGTTTATTGAATTCTGTGATCCCTTAACCAAGAAACAGATTGCCTTGTTTCTTGACCTTTCTGCTAAAGGGCAAACACAACTAATATCACCTGAGAAACTGGCACACAGAACTGATGCCTTGTTGTGCTAAAGGTGTTATCTTTTACCTCTAAGTAGCCAGTTCAGAACTGGTCACCATCATTAGAGAGTCAGTACCTCATTTACAGCTGGTTTGGCTTTAGGGTATGAATGTAGGAGAGCAAGGTATAATATGCACATACATCCCTGCACATGTACGCATGCAGATAAGTCCTCAGGTATTTTGTTTTTTAAGTACTCAGTTGTTTGTTTTGGGACAGAGTAGTGAGCAAAAGAATTTGTGATTGCAAAAGAAATTTGCCCTAGAGAAAGGTGTGTAGATAAGCTACTTTTCTAAGCCCACAAAGAGAGGGTAGGGATTCCAGCCTGTTGTCTTGAACTGCCAAAACCAGCAGATCTGGTGGGATTAAAAGGCAGCTTCATCTGAATTGGTGAGAAGTAGCCATATACCATGGACTGTGGTGCCACTTTTAAAGCAAACCTGAACATCTAAATCTGACTGTGCTGGTATTTACCATGTACCCAGCTCTTCCTCCCTTGGGAGTTGTGGTATCCTGCATCTAGGTACCCCAGCAGGTTGTCATGCAGTGGTCTTTGTGACAACACGCTAGCTGTCAGCAAATGGGAAGTTTGGGGAGGTTTTAGAAGTGCTTCTAGGGAAGGGAGCCTTTGCTTCAGGACAGCTTTGTCCCCCTTACACCTCCAGCACTAGACCAAAAATAGCTTCCACTCTCCAGAGTTTGTCACCCAAGGAGAAGTGAGAGGTTAAATCCAGGCACCTTCCTTGTCTTCTGTGCCCCACTGCTGGCTGTGGAGACCTGGTAGGCACCTCTGTCCCAGGTGGACCACAATGTCCATATGAGTGCGTGGTTAAGACCTGCCAGCGTGGAGCCTGGAGTCCCAGAATTTGTTGGCTCTAGTGTAGAGGAACAACCAGCAGGAGGACAATAAGTGTAAGGTGGCCACTGCTACAACATATGGTAGAAAAGCAACATTAGGGAACTGTTGTGCAGTGATTATACAAAGAGTGTTTGTTGTGGTCACCCTGTGTTTTCCAAATGTAACATATGATCAAACCCTGGCCAGTTCTCATCAGTAACCACCCAGTGGGGTTGATCTCCTGGTTGATTCCAGGGTGACCAATGGTAGCCTGCATCCCTGAACACTTCCTCCTGAACCACTCTGTAGCAGCAGTGGGTGGTTTAGCAAAAGCCCACTTCTGACACATTCCTGGCTGCTTTCACACGCAGGTTCTGAAGCATAGGGGTGGCAGAAAGTGCTTTGGGTTTGATACTTCAATGTTACTGTGCTTTATTACTGTATTCTGATACTGTATTACTACAACTGCTTGAAAGGACATTGTAGAGAGGCTGGTGCTGGTCCCTTCTCAAAAGTAATTAGCGATAGAACGAGAGGGAACAGCTTCAAGCCGCAACAGGGTAGGTTTAGGCTGAACATTAGGAAAGAGTTTTTCCCAGAAAGAGTGGTCAGACACTGGAATAGGCTGCCCAGGGAGGGGGTTGAGTCCCCATCCCTGAATGTGTTTCAGAGTGGTTGAGATGTGGTGTTGGGGGGATATGGTGTAGGGGAGAGCTTTGTAGAGTGGGGCTGATGGTTGGACTCGATGATCCCAAGGGTCTTTTCCAACCTGAATGATTCTATGATTCTATTCCATTACAAGCAGGTGTCGCACCTACGGAGAAAATGTGGATATTAACAGTGATTCATGGGAGAGGTGTGAAATCCCTGAAGTCAAAATGCACAGTTGCAGTAGACCTCTGCAGTTCATGTGGATATGTGGTTTTCTTATTGAAAAACAGATTTTTGAACAGCATCTGTGAATTTGGGGAGCCAGCCTCAGCCCAAAGTGAACGTATTCTACTATTCCTTGCCTTGCCATTCTTCCTGCAGGCAAATGCTACAGGTGGAGGAGGGCACGTACAAATGGTGCAGAAAGCAATGAAAGATCTGACTTATGGCTCCCTCTGCTTCCCTGAGGAGATCAAAGCCAAAGGGATGGACAGCAAAGAGGATATCCCCTACTACTATTACCGGGATGACGGCATTAAAGTCTGGGAGGCTATAAAGAGGTAAGAGACTGTAGTTCCAGAAATGGCTGATGAAAGTCACTGTCACAGAGATGTGGCTTCGTTTTCCTTCCTCTTGTCTTTTGCTCCTCATCACAGCCTTGTGAGCAGCACCTGGGCTGGTGAGTCACACGGTGCCTTTTCCATTCGGCTCATTTCATCCAAAAAAAATAAAAAAAGAAGCATATAGTGAAGTGCACACCCTTAAAAGACTGTTAATTCCTGCTTTTTCAACCTTGTTTTCTTGCCTTCTGCATTTCTGAGGCCCCTTTATGTGTACTCTCCTGTAGGATTTTACGGATTTTAGTGAGTTGGAGTTTAGCCCTGCAAAGGGAATTTAATTAGCTCTTGGGTTTTTTTTAGCGAGGCACAAACCAAGAGCGAATCCATCTCTGAACCAGCCACGTGAGCTCTTTGAGGTTCTTGTGGAGTGTAAGCGTGAGCTTGGCTTGCACGAGAGTTATGTTTTGAAAGTCAATAAATTAGGCATTAACTGATTCGAGGAAAACCTTCCTTAAAATGCTTTAAAATTGCAAGGCCCAAGCTTTGTCAGGAAGGGCAGCAATTCTGAGTCAGGAGAGGTACCGCAGAGCTGCTCGACCATACAAATGTGGCTCCTTTTTCAGATATGAAGCGCTGCCTCAGAATGGAATGATTCATATGTTTGGTTTTTGTTTTGTTTTTTTTTTTTTTATTCTGCAGTGGCATTTCATTCAAAGAACAACGTATTTTTGCATGGTGTACATTGCTTGTTAAATATGCAGCTGTTTCTGGTCACATAGCTTTTGAAAAGTGTGTTCATTAAAAATCAGATCTTTTGTGTACGGGAAGTAGGGGGTTTATAATGCAGTGTTTAAAGAGCTGGGTATGTCTTTGTCTCCTGCGTTTTCTCTGTGCTTTGTCAAGGGGTTATCTTGCAATATTTCCTGCAATTGTTAGTGTCCATTTGAAAGAAAAGGAAGTTACAACTTTTCTTGATGCAGTCCATGGTTTGGGTTTTTTTGGTTTTTTTGTGTCCCTCTTCTCTTTCCTATGTCCTCTTTGCTGATTAAGATATGCCTGAGATATGCCTTTTCAAATACCAGATAGTACTTAGTCAACTCAATTCAGTTTGACAGTTTGTGGGTGTTAACCTAACTGGAGGAAAGTGTTACGCTGCTTCAGACTTGGCTGAGAGATTCTTCCTGAGTAATTTGGGTTAGAAATGGCGTGGGCAAGTACCCTTTTGCATTGTGTGATATACCTGACCCATGAACCCATAGTCATGCATGTGTCTAGTCACTGCGAATCTCCTACGCTCTGCAGAGGTGTCAGTCTCCACTTTTTTGATGAAATAACTTCTGTCCCCAGCATTACTTCACATGGGGGAGATGGCCAAGACTTAAGGAAGATGATAAGGTTGTCCCTATAGGGATGATGAGGCTCACACAGCAAATTCATAAAACCTTCTCTAATACTCAGCTCCTTATTTCTGATCTAACTGCAGATAGAGATTCCAACCCCAAAGGCCTCATCCTCACTTCATGTACTAATGTGCCCTCTATACTTGGCCTTATTAAGGCCCCACCTTGAGTACTGTGTCCAGCGTTGAGCCCCTCACCACAACAAAAGACACTGAGGGGCTGGAGTGTGTCCAGAGAAGGGCAATGGAGCTGGTGAAGGGTCTGGAGCACAAGTCTGGTGAGGAGAGGCTGAGGGAGCTGGGGGTGTTCAGCCTGGAGAAGAGGAGGCTGAGGGGAGACCTTCTCCCTTTCTACAGTTCACTGAAAGGAGGGTGTAGCCAGGGGAGGTTGGTCTCTTCTCCCAAGTCACAGGTGATGGGATAAGAGGAAGTGGCCTCAAGTTGCGCCAGGGGAGGTTCAGATTAGATATGGGGAAAAAATTTTACATGGAAAGGGTTCTTAAGCCTCGGAATGGGCTGCCCAGGGAAGGGGTTGAGGCACCATCCTTGGAGGGATTTAAAAGCCGGGTTGACATAGTGCTTAGAGACATGGGTTAGTGATGTTTTTTAGAGTTAGATTGATGGTTGGATGAGATGATCTTAAATGTTCCTTCCAACTTAGACATTACTATGATTCTATCATTTGTATTTGTATGGAAGGGGGTTTAAAATACTGCCATTGTGTAAGAGAAGAATCACTTTAGGATTACATTTGGCAGAGCTTGTGCAGGACAGCTATATCTCTGTTTGTTACAGGATTTTTCTATTCCTTTGGCTTCCTCTGGAAGCCAAAATTAGATAAACTCCTGGTGTTTGTGCAGTTGTCTGCCTCAATAGCAACTCTTGACTTGGTTGGTTAATAGAAATCAAGTTGACAGATTAGTAAAAGGCCTCCAAATTGCAGTAAATTTATAGCTTGTCAGGGGAGAAATCTGTGTTGGATAACAATTCTTAATCCCATCAGTCAGCTGCCGCAGTCAAGTATTTCACCCTCTAGGTTGTTGTTAAAATATTTAACAAGAGATTACAGCTACCTGCAGAGCTAACAGAGTATCTCATCTACATCACATAGCTCCGTTAACCAGTCACTCAATGCAAATCTTCAGGAAATCAGGCTTACCTAATTTTACTGCTTTCTGAACTATTTACGTTTTCTTAGTGTTATAAGAGCCTGTCTTTCTGAGATGGTTTTGCCTGGGAACCTCTTATAGAAAGGGGGGTTTTAAGAAGAGGAACTGAACAGGGAGGAGGTGTCTGCTGTATGCAGTGGGTGCAGACCTCTTTTCCCCAAAAGACAAGTTTCCTGAGCCACCCCCACTTTGCAGAGTGCCGCTTGGGTTTTGTGGAAAGGATGTGTGGAAGAAGGGGATCAGTTGGTTGAAAGGTACATTGAGGAGCAGCTTTGGAGTATCCCACACACAGGGGATGGTGCCGCTATCACAGTTTGGGAACCCCTATTCCCAGTGTGAGAGCCCTGTGGATATGCCAGAGGGAGTCTGTATTAAGTGAAGGAAAGGATGTAGAAGTGATGACAGAGGTCTGGGCAGGAGCAAAGCCTCAAATAAGAGACCAAAGCACACAGGACTCTTCAGGGGGTGCAGTGTGGTCCAGCAATTTTTGGTTGGAGGAGGAAGTGATTCAGAAGTGAATCAAAATTGCCTCTGTGCATTCTCCATTGCTTGTGGGATGGAGGTAGGTGGATGATGAGACCTGCTCTTGCCCTTCTTTCTTTCCCCATGCAGCATTTGCCTCCTCTGCAAGGTCAGTAGAAGGTGTTCAGGGAATGGCAGGGTTGCTTTCTCCTTTACTCCTTTTGTCTTGTTCATTTGTTCCTGTGTTGCGCAGTTTTGCGGAGGATGTGATTCACATCTACTATGAGAGCGACGAGGTGGTGTGTGAGGATGTGGAGCTCCAAGCCTTCGTCAAAGACATTTATGTTTATGGGATGAGGGGCGTGAAGGCCTCAGGTAAGGTATGGTGGCCTGGCTGGGTCTGAAGCTTGTCGAGTCCCTGCTGACAGCAATGCTCCATGCACAGCAGACCTTGAGCTGTTGGAGACTCTCTCCCTTCTTGGCCCAAAGATGCTCAGCTTTAGGGCTACAGATTCTGACTGTGAGCTTGGGCAACTCTTGTAATCTCTCTGTACACTGGGGGTTGGTCCTTTGACCTTGTTGCTCATGGTTTAAGCATTAGGAGAGGGGCTTCTCTGTATGTGCTGTTGGAACCACAAGGCAGACTGGTAGGAATCACAAGGAGCAGCGAGACCCCCTTGAATTCTCTCCTTTAAACCTTGCACCAAGTAAGAACAAGTAAGAACTTCCCCAGGAATATCTTGCTGCACTTTGTTCAGCATCTGTGGCATCGTTCTGCTCTCTTCAGGAGAAGATACTCATAATGCTTTCCAAGAAATATTTTCTTTTTCTCTGTCTTCTCACACTGCCTCTCGTTTCTTGAGAATTACTTGGGTGTGGGAGCTCTCGCCCATAACATGGCTCTGTTCTTCCACCTGAGTTAACATCTCCTGCCTTTCCCTAAATGTGGGTTTTTTGTTTTTTTTTTTTTTTTTCCTTCTTCCTCTTTATTTTGTCCAAGCAGGTTTTGGGAAATTTTATATAGGTGGGTGGGGATTCTTCATACTGTCCTGAGTGATTTACATCTGGAAACCTACCTTGGCCAGCGGTCTGAGGCAGGTGGCTTTGGCATTCCACGCACACGTGTTAGTGTGTGAGACCTCCAGGCCAAACTGTGATGTTCCTACTTGTTACCAGTATGTGCTGGTCTATAATAACCTTCTGGGCTCTACCTGGACAAGCCTGGACAAGCAAAGGCTAAAGCTGGGGTGGGATGGTAAAAGCACCTCTGGTGGCAGGACTGCCACTATGGGTGGGACACCTGCAGCATTCCTTCCTGCACTGCTGGGGGAGAGAGCAGGGGGACTTGGCTGGATCTATAAAGAATGGGATGTTGCACCCAGGGCTCTGCCTCCAGTCTCTGATCCTGCCTTGGGAGGGCTGCTCTGACTGGGAGTGTGCCAAACTCCTTGAAAGATGAGCACAGTGGGCTTAGGACAGCAGGATGCAGGAGGGAATGCTACATCTTCTTCTCCTTGGGCTTGGTGACTCATGGTCAGAACTACCATGCGCCTCTTCCCCCTTCCCAGGTTGAGTTCAGGTCTGCATCAGGTTGGTGGTGATGTGAAGCAGCTTGAGCACAACCTGCTCGCCCCAGGGTGCTGCTGGGTCTCTAAATGTCCTGGGACCTGTGATCACATTGAGCTGGGACAGGGAGTACAGCATAGGACTGTGATGTTGTGGGGACAGTAGAGATACAGGCTTGGGGCTGCTTTGGTAGCAAAATATTTCCCCAGGGACTGGAGCCCCTCTGCTGTGAGGACAGGCTGAGAGAGTTGGGGGTGTTAAGCCCGGAGAAGAGAAAGCTCCAGGGATACCTTAGAGCCCCTTCCGGTCCCTAAAGGGGCTCCAGGAGAGATGGGGAGGGACTCTTGATCAGGGAAGAAAGCCATAGGACAAGGGGGAACAGTTTTAAACTGCAAGAAGGGTGATTTAGATGAGATCTTAGGAAAAAATTCTTTGGTGTGAGAGTGGTGAGACACTGGAAGAGGTTGCCCAGAGAACCTGTGGCTGCCCCATCCCTGGAGAGGTTCAAGACCAGGCTGGATGGGGCTTGGAGCAACCTGGTCTGGTGGAAGGTGTCCCTGCCTAGGGCAGGGGGTTGGAACTGGATGATCTTTAAGGTCCCTTCCAACCCAAACCATTCTATGGTTCTATTCCCTTCTTTCTTTATGTGACCCTGTTTGATTATTTCCCTTCGAAGACAGCTTGATGCAACTATTTCTGTTCCTCATTTTGTTGTTTTCCTTCCAGAAGTTCTCGTTTCCTCACTTCCTGTTTCAGCAAATAAGCTCTTCCTGCGCTCTCTCTCTCGCAGCCCTCTTGATTGCTGAGCCTTGGACCTTTATTAAATGCAAGCTCATGGTCATTTGCTCCTTGGTGTGAACCTTCCCTGCTTGCACTGCAGACTGAGGAAAAAGGGAGCATCTGAGGCCCCTGTGGACTCTCTGGGTTCCTTGCTGCAGGGTAGGTAGGTGAGAAGACAGGGATATAGTATTTTTTTGAAGATGTAATTATACTTTACCTTTCCCTTGAGGAAAAAAAAAACCAAACTCCACGTATTTTGTGAACAGTGGTGATGCCTCACAAACTTGTATGAGGTTTAATCTGTTCTTGCAGCTGTACAGCCCAGACAAAAGGAGCTTGGGTGACTTCTGTTAGACAACACAGCCAGATTCAGAAAAAGAATGCCCTGCTCTTCCATGGCCCTCTTCACGTTCCTCTAACTCATGCCTTTTGAATAGCTGATTGCTTACTGAATTACCTCATAGCTGGGTTACTTAAGCTTTTCTTCTCCCTCCCTTAGGGTTTCCTAAGATGATCAGGACACGAGAGAAGCTGGCAGAGTATCTCACGGTGATAATATTCACCACATCGGCCCAGCATGCTGCCGTGAATTTTGGTCAGGTAGGAATTTCTGGGAAGGCTGTTCTTCTTTCTGGGCTGGGAGATGGTATTTTGAATCCTAAATAGGTACCAAAGCTCAAATTTAGGGGTTCTAGCTTGTTTATTTCAGTTCAAATTATTTGTATTATGGGGAACAATGTTTTTAAGCATAAAACCAGCTTGCTAGGGCCCCTTTCAGAAATGCAGAAGGGTTTAGCTACTGTCACTTCCAGACACCATGTGAAGTGCCCGTGCTGGTCGCCTGTGGCACATTCTGCAAGGAAGTACAACCAGTTCTGCTACGTGGCTTTGCTTTGTGTTTGCTGGGGGTGCAGCCCTGAGTAGAAGCAGCCAAAGCAGCACACATCCCGTTTTTGGATGTGGCTTAGGGAACGTGTCCTCGGTGCGGTGACTGTAGATCATGTAGCTGCAGATGCCGTCTGTCTGTCTCTGAGTCAGTGCAGCCAACTCTTCCCAGTATCTCTGTGCCGCCAGTACCACGATCTAGCTGGCCTTGATGGAGCATTTATCAAGGGTCCTGAGTTAACTCAGGGCCATGCATATCTGCAGGAGAGTGGTGAGGAACTAGAGCAGGTTTCCCAGAGAAGTTGTGGATGCCCTGGAGAAGCTCCCTGGAGGGGTTCAAGGCCAGGCTGGATGGGGCTTTGAGCAACCTGGTCTGGTGGGAGGTGTCCCTGCCCAGGGCAGGGGGGTTGGAACGGGATGATCTTTAAGGTCCCTTCCAACCCGAACCATTCTATGACTCTACTTGCTGCAGCAACACAGACAAGCCTCTCCAAGGTGGGAGTCATTGAAGTCAGTGGGAAAGGAGTCCAGATTCTGAGTGATATCTTAACTCCCACTGACATACATAGAAATTTGAAGCAGAACATCTGTGAGGATCTAGGTGTTGGTCATGTATGGTCAAATTTTCAAAAGCATCAATGTGCTTAATATTCCCAATGTGCATTGCTGCCCATTTTTTTTGAGCTTGTGAACCAATTGGAAGCCTCGAGCTTCCTCTGTGGTATTTAACATGTCACCTACAGCCTATGTTATCCCTGCCTGCCTTTGCTGACATATATCTACACTGCAATTATAGTAACATCCTGCCTTTAAAATGCTGTTTCTTCCAACATCAAGGCATTTTGGAAAGCAGACTTCACAGCCAGAAGCAGATCTCTTTGTCAGGCTATATTGCACAGAACTTCATCACTGAGAGGGTGGTCAGTCACTGGAACAGGCTCCTCCGGGAAAGTGGTCAAGGTGCCAAGCTTGTCAGAGCTCAAGGAGCGTCCACATGATGCTCTTAGTCATATGGTTTAGTTTTAGGTAGTCCTGTGAGGGGAAGGGATTTGGACTCGATGATCCTTATGGATCCCTTCCAACCTGATATATCCTAGGATTCTATGAGGTGGGTTGGGTTTTTTTTTGGCACATGTTCTGGCTTCAGGCATGAATGATCTCATAGATAAGCAAGGAGACCATATTTCCTTTGGTAATTATTTCCAAACACATCCCATATTGCTCTCCATGTTGACCTGCCTGTCCACTCCAGGGTAGGTCTAGAGCCAGGTGTCAAACAAACCCACACTATTCCCACGCCACATCTGTGACCAGTTCTGTGACTGTTCACTTCTAACCACTCGCTGCAAGTGATTGAGACATCTCCCACCCTTCCCCTCAGAAAATCCTGTCTGTTAAAGTGCCACCAAGAAACCGTCTCTTAATATTGCCCAGTCGACAAGGTTAAGCAGGGAGCCTTCAGAGGATGAGCGGGGGAATTTGGCACGCAGAAGACATTCAGCCCATCAGCAAAGGGGTCTTCAGCCATAGGAAAAAATGGCAGAGAGAGAGGTCTGAGGGCAGGAGAGAGATGGCTGTGCACTGGAGAGAAGAGATTGAGCACAGTGTAGGCACAGGACACAGCTGAAACGGGACTTTCCCTCAGGCGCAGGGGATATGTGTGAAGGTAAGGAAAAAGTGCTTGGAAAAGAAAGAGTTATGCTCAGAGGTGTGCTCACCGTGGTCACATCCACATGCCATAGTCCATGATGCACCAGCATCTTCTTCCTCTCTCACTGCCTGCCCACAGTACCGTGGGCATACTCTGAGAGACAGTACCGTGGTCATGCTCTTAGAGCAAATTTTGCAGAAACAAACAACTGGAGAAAATGAAATTTATCATTTAGGGGTTTTTTATCATAAAACTCCTCAGATCATCAGAAGAGATCTCTGTTTAATAGAATAGCAAAGTCCTTCGCCTGGCTGGAGAATGTGGGCTGTGTGGCACGTGCCTGTGGTTAGCAGAGTAAGTGCTCCCATCAAGGCAACCCAACTCTCTCCCTTGTGAGATCCTGAGAAAGGTGGCAGGGACTTTGTGTCTCCTTCAGTTCTTCTTTGGAGCATCTCTCTGCCCTTTAGTCAGTGCCTTCTGTTTCAGAGTGACTCACATTGCAGAAGCAAACTCCCCGGTGTAAAGACTCCTGATTTTCTTGGCTGTGTTCCTCAATCACAGTATCACAGAACAACAGCAGTTGGAAGGGACCTCAGGAGATCATCTGGTCCAGCCCACTGCCAGAGCAGGGTCACTCAGAGCAGGTTGCACAGGAATGTCCCCAGGCAGGTTTTTGAATGTCTCCAGAGATGGAGACTCCACCATCTCTCTGGGCAGCCTCTGCCAGGGCTCTGCCACCCTCAAAGGAAAGAAGTTCCTCCTCATGTTTAGATGGAACTTCCTATGTTCCAGTTTGTGCCCGTTTCCTCTTGTCCTGTCACTGGGCACCACTGAAAAAAAGCCTGGCCCCATCCTCCTGACACCCACCCTTGAAGTATTTCTAGGTGTTGATCAGATCCCCCCTCAGTCTTCTCTTCTCCAGACTAGAAAGCCCCAAGTCCCTCAGCCTTTCCTCAGCAGAGAGATGTTCGAGCCCCCTCATCATCTTTGTAGCCCTCTCCTGCAGTTCCCTTTTCTTGAACTGGAGAGCCTAGAACTGGACCCAGTGCTCCAGATGCAGCTTCACCAGGGCAGAGGGGGAGGATGACCTCCCTCAACCTGCTGGCCACGCTCTTCTTGATGCACCCCAGGGTGCCATTGGCCTTTTTGGCTACAAGGGCACATTGCTGGTTCATGGTTATCCTGAAATACTGACCGCTGTAGCTTTTCAGTGTGCTGTCTTGTTTTGTTGTGCAGTATGACTGGTGTTCCTGGATTCCCAATGCCCCACCAACAATGCGCCGCCCTCCTCCAACAGAAAAGGGAACGGTCACCATCGAGCAAATTGTGGAGAGTCTGCCAGACAGGGGCCGTTCCTGTTGGCATCTTGGAGCTGTCTGGGCCTTGAGCCAATTCCAGGATAATGAAGTAAGTTGACCTCCTTTCTCTAGGTGGTGAAGATGTAGATGAGACCACAAGGGCCATGGCGAGACCACAAGGGCCCTGGCAAGACCACACGGGCCCATGAGATTGTTTGCCTTTCTGTGGAGATGTATCTGTGGTGGGGGTTTGCCCAGATGCAAGCTGGCTCTGAGAGAGAAGTAATATTTTTACCCTGAGGCTGTCTCAACCAAAATGAAAGTTTCTAACCTCAAGTATAGCATTGCTGAGTAAGAATGCCAGTGTGAGGAAGGGAGCTGCAGAGCCACGAGGGTTTTCTTCACTCCTTGCCCCAGCAGTGCTGGTGGAGAAACTACAGCACCGCTTTGTCCCCATGTCCTGTCCCTTTGGAAAAGCTGGCCCAGTGCCTGGCTGGCGTGGAATGCAAAAAAACCAAGCCTACAGGATGCTTTGCAAGCACGGCCCGTAGCCATTTCCCTCGGGCACAATGAGGTACCCGGTGGTCTCACCCGAGGGCTGTCTGCAAGATGTGTTTTTAAATCCTTAAACAGAAGATGAAGGGCAGAGGGTACTTCTGAAGTTTCTTCTCTGAAGCAGAAAGGAGGTTTCAGCTGACAAGCTGTAGTGTGGGAAACATGGGAAATAGTTACCTAGAGCAGGTAATATGCCAGTATGCACTTTGGCAATGCGGTATTCAGGGTGCTCTTAGAGTCCAGGCTGCCTAAGGCAACTGTCAGCTTGAAGCTGAACTTTGAAGGACAGTTTTAAGTCAACAGGAGCTTCAACTGTCACTGAAAAGAAGCAGTCCTCTTCATTTTTCTGCCCTGACTGTTCATTCCCCACCCATGCTGTCCTTTCCTTTAGAAGCACAAATGTTTGAGTGGCTACTCGGAGATCTGGCTCGGGAAGCTGATCTGGCTGGAAAAAAAAAATGCTTATTTTTCACTGGATCAGCTCCCTCCAGGTGGAGGAGGTGCCACGCAGACACCTGAAGCAGCTCTGCAGAAGGATACGGGGGTGAGATGAAGCAGTTCGTAATGGAGGGAGGACGGGACAACATCTTTCATTGGCAGTGCCAACGTAGAAAAGCTTAAATGTTGATAATGCTCTTTTAATAGTGGCATTTGTGAGGATGTGGGTTTTGTTCTGCTGAATTAACACAATGTTGAAGCGGAATGGCCTTTGCTTTCTCAAAGCGTGATTTCTGGGTGTTTTTCAATTAGCTGTTTCTGGGCACGTACCCGGATGAACACTTTGTGGAGAAGCCGGTGAAAGAGGCTATGGAAAAATTCCGCAAGAATCTGGATGAGATCGTCAACACCATCACCGAACGCAACAAGAACAAAAAGCTTCCTTACTACTACCTTTCCCCGGATCGTATCCCCAACAGCGTTGCTGTTTGAGCAGAGACCCAGGAGAGTTTGGAGGCCTGTAAAGCTAATGATGCTTTCCTGTTACATATGCTTTTTGTCAATGAACTTGCAGAAGCGGATAAAATAAGAAACCCACCTTTTCCATCAGAGCTTGACCCATAGTCAGTTTGGACTTTCGAAACAAATTTGATTATGACTGATCTTGCAAAGTCTAATTCACAAGCCTCTAGGTCAACTTCGCTACAAGTTTGTTTTTCCAAGATTGTTTAATTAATCTTGGATTCAATATCCCCCTTTCTGTTAGCTTTCCCTCTCCCGGCCAAAAGAGTATCATCACACATTCACTTATTCAATTCAATTATCATGAGCAATAAGCAAGTTGCATCTTTAAAATCTTTCCTATTTTTAATAGGTGACACTGGTGACATAAAAAAATATAATCTTTAAAGTTTATGCATAGTTTTTAGTCTAATTAAAACAAATGTTAAATATTTTTGCTACAGCTTTGAGTGTCCTAATCAGGATGATGGTAGAAGCAGGACATTTTCTTAAAACAGCTGATGTTTTTTTATCACTTTCATGCCGATTTCATGGTAAATGAGACAACCTGATTCATAGGAGATGAAAATTTTGTACCTACGTAAACCTATATGTTTTCTACATAAAACTAGAGAGGTTTGTTTCAGCCTCTGCCAGCAGAGTTTGATGTTATTTGTGTGTATGGACGAGGTTTTTGCTTAGCACAACGGCAACGAGTACAGACCTAGCATGGCTTATATTGTTTCTGCTTCATTGCTGAGGCTGGTGGGTTTTGTGTATAGTTTCCTCTGTTTTGTGGGGGATGAAGAGGCTACTTTGTGTAATGAAAAAAAAAAAAACCTGTGGAGAAGTGGTTAATTGGACCAGCTTCTAAAGGAAATCTTCAGCTTTGGCCGATTGAGCATCCTTGCTGAGTTCCACCTTAGTGAGAAGCAGCTGAGCTTTGTCCATTTTGTTTAGAGGTGGTTCAGTGCAACTACTTGGGCTTAGGTTAAAGCTGAGAGAGTCGTTGAGGTAGGGAATGCAGAAAACGAAGTTTGGGGAGACGAAGAGTAGCAATTTTGTTAATAACAATTTTTGGTTTATTTTTTCATGGCATTTGTTCCTTGTACCAGCTTCACCATCCTGCAGTGCGTTTCCTCAGTTGCTAAGAAAAGCCCCTTGTGCTAATAAAACAAAACTGAACTAGAACATCTATCGAGCTTTTATTTCTGAGTATCTAATGCTGTATGACTCAAAAACCTTGTAGGACGAAGCCCAATGTGCTGTGTAGAGAAATGAAGCTCCTGCACTTCGAGAAATACAGTTATTTCTGTCATGCCATGTGTGATTTGGAAAAGGGGGCTGCTAAAATATACATCCTTTCTGTTTCATATGAAACACAAGCGTGGAAGCGCAACCCATTTTAGACCCTTTGCGGCAGACTCCCATTTTTTTTTTCCCCTTCCCAGCTAGAGAGTTTCAGCAAAAATGTGGAAGGTAAGACCGCTTCCTGTTGTTGAGGAAGTACATTTAAGGCGTGCACATCCTCCTTTCACTGCAGCCCATGAGAAGTGATGACTGGAGGCGATGAGGCANAAAATTTTTAAAAAGTGAAAAATACAAGTAGGGTTGATGGGAGATTTGGGGAATTGACTGTGCAGCATTCAAGGCCGATGTTAACATTGTGATTCAACTGCAGAAGAGGCTGTGGAAGGAGGTAAGAAGGTTAAAAGTAACACTGGCTCCAAAAAGGAGGCAAATACCTGCAAATAATGAAGTGCTTACTCTTCCTCTGGGGGTCTGGGAATGTGTTGCTGTCCTGCTTCCTCTTCAAGGAGTGAATTTCTACCAGAAGGTCACCTCCCAGGGCATGGGCTGTGGATTCCTCCCCTCCATCCTTGGCAATGACTTGAACAGAGGTGCCTCCTATGTCATGCTGCTAAGGGACAGTGTCCACTCATGGAATTACTCTTAGGTGGAAATGAAAGGG
Organism: Nycticryphes semicollaris; assembly: GCA_013400055.1. Taxonomy (NCBI): domain Eukaryota; kingdom Metazoa; phylum Chordata; class Aves; order Charadriiformes; family Rostratulidae; genus Nycticryphes; species Nycticryphes semicollaris. The sequence goes on from VXBJ01004241.1 coordinate 372,254, forward strand.
TCAGCTCTCTCCAAAGGGATACATATTGCTGTTGGGGGTGCATTGTCCCATGTCTCATGGGCTTTGACGGCCGATGGCATGTGTCTTGGCTGGCTAGTTGTTGCTGATGGCCAGTTGATGAGAAATTTAGCGTGTCTTTTCCAACTCAAGCTTCCTTGAGGTCTCGACTGGAAGACTGAACCTGGGAGATGTCTCCTTCAGAAAGTCCTGGCAGTAACTCAGGAGATTCCGACATCTCAGCCCTGGCATTTCATCACAGCAGAGGGCACTCCAGCAGTAAAATACTATTAATGAGAAAGGAACTGGGAAGGGTTCTCCTAAAGGACTGCTACAAGTAGAAGAGAGACCCTGATGTTTTCTCTGCAAACAGGTTCTAAAACATCTTTCCTTAAGGAGAAAAGGAAGCCTTGAGATGGAGAGAGACCACCAACGAGGGGACGGGGCGGGCATTTCCTTACTGAAGTCTCTGCTGACTCTTTGGGTTCATTGGTGACAGTGAAGAGTTAGACCTTTGCAGCCAGCCCAGCTCTCATAGCTGACCTCCCATGCTTTCCTCTTTCTACAGGGCAAGTTTAAGCCTGTAAACTATTTTTTTGGGGGGGAACGACACATTCCCTTCCCCAACCCCCAAACATCCCTTGCAATGAGATCAATATTCTCGCTGCCCCTGGAAATAAATCACGGGTACTTCAGAGCATCCCACGTGATGGGATTTTTGGGATTGCCTGTTTTTTTGGAAGCCAATCCCCATTTTACATCTGGGGAAATGGATTAAGGGCAATGAAATCTGGCACATCAGCTCTGATTTGAGGTGCCTCCTTTGTAGGAAGATTGTGAGAAAGTTGTTTACCTGCAGCAAGTTAATTTAAGCCTTCTAGAGTGCAGACAATATGTTCAGGCTTGGCCACTCAGGATTGTTTGCATGTAAGGAGAGCATGGCATAGACCCCGGAAGACCTGTTTCTAACTAGGAAGTTTTAACCCGCAGCTGGTCTTTCCTGCCGCAGCCATAGCTAATTGCACACACCGAGGTAGCAGCACAAAGTGCTTAGTTTGCTTTCTTTGTGCTATAAAGAGGAATAAACATTGCACAATCAGACATGGCTGGTTAATTTTAGAGGTTAACTGAGTCATGGGGTTTTATGGCCAGAAGATGCGGCTCTTGATTGCTCAGACTGATCCCAGCGTAGCACAGGTCTCTGGATTTCCCTGAAGCATTTTCCCCTGCAAGTTCAACACCAGGGTGCTTGATCTAGGAAACTCTGTCTTGTGGCAACATCCACTCACGATTTACCGACATACATGGCTCACACTGGTGCTTGAGTCACTTGGCTCGGTGATGAATCCCTCTTGCTGTGGAAGACTCGTGCCGCGTTCCTAGTTCTGCGTGATTTCACTTTTTGCTTCTTGCAACAGAGAGCTTCTTGCAGTAGCTTTGTGTGGCTGAAGATCCTTCTCTGACCAGTTCCCTACTGCATCCTTCCCCTTTCTTTCAGTAAACGATGAATTTCCTGGAGCTTTTTGCTCTAAGACTTTTTTAAACGTCTTGCCCATCCCCACTGCATCTTTATTTCCACTTGTGTGGGCAGTGGACAAAGTCCATGATTCAATGGCTATTTCAGTTCTTATTTCATAGGCTGTATTTCCTCCTATCTGCAACTACGTGTCTGCAGTTTGTCTGTAGACTGAGCTCGCTGACACATGAAAACAAAACCAACAGGTTGATGGCTTGCAACCAGCAGCTCAAGAGAGGATCCGGACTGAAGGGAGACCTCAGTGTCCCAGCCTGACCAGTTCCAGTGACTGGAGAGCTATGTCAACTATACAGACAGAGATTCTGTAGAGATTTTGTCCCTAATCACGCAGAAAATTAGAAGCAAAACTGTCAGAAATACAAGGGTGTCACTTCTGTCATCTGACCACAAGACCTGAATTTCCTTCCAGGGTTCCCTTGCAAAGCAAAAGCTGATGTTGCAGTTGTCCACATAAATGGACTAAATAACAGGTAAAATGCTGATTGTCTTCAGCAGTGGCAGGGGAGAAGAGATTTACCAGTTGAAGAGAGAAATTCCAGCCTGAATTTGCCTTTTTCGGGTGAATGCTGGGTTGGTTAATTGGCCTGTGCAGTAAGATGGGGATGCTGAAAAAGGTGTTGCTGCTGCTGCCAGATCTCCCCAGAGACTGAAGAAGTACGATTTTCCTTTCTTTTTGGTTTTGCTTGGTTTTTTG
>VXBJ01004241.1:374538-475274 GCA_013400055.1 Nycticryphes semicollaris
TAAGTAAGTTCTAACACAACAACCTTTTTTTTTTTTTTATTGGATGGATATACCAGAAATTGCTTTGGAGGGGTGGGGGGCAAGGGAGCTGAAGTAGTCATTTTGAACTGCTTTTCACAGACCTGTGCTATCTCTTTTAAAATCAGAAGCAACAGAGTGTGGTTTATGTGCTTATTCATTTGATGGGGTTTTGTGTGGTGTGTTTTTGGTGTTGCTTCTATTTATTTATTTATTTATTTATTAAGCAGATGTGAGTAGAGATTATTTTGCACAATGTTTATTTTAGTGAGCTCTCTTTAGCCACGGAACAGGCGCAGCAAAGGCAAAGGTATGGGGATTGTGTTTTGGAGACCGTGAGGGACGTTCTGACGGCTGACCTGAGGTTATCACTGAGGTCAGAAGGTACCTTAATAGCTATAATATATTAGATTAAACCATCTGTCAGGTTTAGTGTCAGGTGTGGTATATCATTGGGCACGGCCACCTTATCTTCAGTAGCTACTAGTCTCTTGGTGACAGCCTTTGCCTCGGGATATAGTATAGGGAAGGCAGAAGATCTGTTTGGCTGGAGTCTGTTGATACTGGGAACAAAAATGGGCAAGGTTCCAGGGATGCTCTAAAGTGATGTAGCTAATTTGAGATAATTGATGGCCACATGGATTTATACCCTCTCAGCGCTGTCTCTAACTTTTCCTTCATAGATGCTGACGACTATATTGATCCTTTCCTACTCATTCCTGGAAATGGCATGCTTCCCTTACCTCACGTCAGTTATGGCTAGTAATTGTGGGCTGATTCTGTTCCAAAGCACTAGAGGGCGGCAGGAGTATATTGCAAATAAATTTCTTCTCAGATCTAGACCATATTGATACCACCAGGATGAGCCCCGGTTTCTTGTCCTCTTTAACAGATCTAGTCAATCACAATTCTAATTGCTAAGGCAAACACCATACCACTGATTTTTTAAAATTTTTTCATTTTTTTTCTTTTTTTTTTTTTTTTTTTAATGAGTTCCTATTCCACTTTTGCTGTACTAAAGCAGACTTTAAGCATGTGAGTCTGCCACTTGGGTACGGTGTGCTGGCTTTGTACTCAGTACCTTTGCCTTTGCATTAGAACACTTGCTGGATTAAATACATGCTTAGGTGTAACGAGAGGATGAGGGGTGACAGTTTTAAACTGAAAGAGAAGAGATTTAGATTAGATCTTGGGAAGAAATTCTTTGCCATGAGGGTGGTGAGACACTGGAACAGGTTGCCCAGAGAAGCTGTGGCTGCCCCATCCCTGGAGGGGTTCAAGGCCAGGCTGGATGGGGCTTTGAGCAACCTGGTGTGGTGGGAGGTGTCCCTGCTCATGACAAGGGGGTTGGAACTGGATGATCTTTAAGGTCCCTTCAAACCCAAACTATTCTATGATTAGGTAGAAGGCATGAAGAAGCTCCCTCTGTGCACAAGTTGCTGTACATGAAATCTTCTTGTCTGAGGATTCCTTGCTGATCCTGCTGACCACCTTCTGACTGATGAGCTCTCCAAGCAGCACTATTAAAGGGCAGGCCTTACTGAGACTGAGCAGGATGTCATGTTGCCACCTCTTTGGTAATATCAGGTGTGGCTGTTGCCTCAACAAATTCACTACTTGTGATTTTGTGTGCCTGGTTCACTTGAGGCAGGATGGTAACAAATCTATGGGTGATTCTGAACAAGGTTTTTGTATCTCCACTCTTGGTTTGGAGGGAATACCCTCTTATCCAACACTTTTGCTGCTCTTGAGATTTCGCAGGAGGAGACTAGATGCTCTTCAGGTTATGTGGCATTACTCCCTGGAAAGCAGATGTTCTGAGATCTTCAGCTTTTTCTATTTCATACAAAACAAGGAAAGATCTCTTTGAGGTAAGCAAGGCCAAAGCAGTAAGTGTTCAGCCTTTTAGATGACAGAGAAAAGTGTATGTGATTAGCGTTCCTAAACACTGCATGGCTCTGAAGATAATTGCAGTACGTTTCATAAAGCCTGCGCTTACACCACAGTCAGGGAGAGCAGGAAAAATCAAGCTGGATTAAATCCTTTCAGCTTCAGCAGATGACTCCCCATCTCTACCATCAAAACTAGCAACAGCCTTTGGTTCAGTGGGTCCAGGGCCAAACCTTTGCTTTTTTCATTTAAGGGAAGTATGTTTTCTTGGCTGGCAGAGAGTAGTGCAGCTAGGTAATGTCAAGGCAAGAGGCTGGATAAGATAAACTGAATTTAAATGAATAATAAACAAACAGAAACATGGTTGAAGACCCTAGATCGTGGGGTTTAGAACCTAATATTCTCTTTCTAACATCTGACCTTTGGTAGGTCTCTTTCCAACTTCGGCTTCTCTGGTGAGCACAACTAAAACTGTACATCTAGCAGCCTTTTAACCTTAGTTTTGTGGTTTTTTGAAATCCAGGACTTGGTGATTAGGCCAAAACTGTAATTACAGAGCTGAGTTACAACTCCATTTAAAAAAAAAAAATAATACAAGCCAACTAACAAAACCAACAACAAATCAAACCAAAACAAACAAAACTCCAAACCAACACAGAAAAACCCAAGAAAAAGTTCATAGGCTTCCTTCTTGGAAGACCTCTGCCGAAACCAAGGGAGTGCCACAGGATAGCAAGTGGGCCTGTTGGGATTAGTTTTTATCTATTCCAGGAGGAAACAAGTTGCTGAGCTTCTTGATGCGTGAGTGCAAGGTTCATATCTCCACCTATTCCAATAATTAGCTGGGCTGACGCCAAGACTGGGTGAAAATGTTTGAAATAAGAGCGAAGCTATGCCTCGAGAGAGAGGAATACCCTCAGTACTTCACCACACAGGTCTAAGCCTCCAGTGGGTTTGATAGACACCAGCATTTCCCACTGCTTTCCCAGGCAGCTGCTGATATAAGAGGAATTCGGCATTGTACAAGGAAGAGGGAAAGGAACTGGCAATGGGAGAAATGAGGAAGGATATTTCAGTCTGTTTGTAAAGGCCACACTCAAGACATAAGAAAGGGAAGGAGCAGACACTCTGGTGGGACTTAGGAGCACCTTGTGGTAAGTCATGTCACTCTTATTTCTTGTGGAGGAAGTAAAAGATGTTTTCCTATCCTAACCTCCCCAGTGATTTTATAGAAGAGATGAATTTGTCTCTGGCTTTGCTGACTTTCTTCCTCCTTCCCTTCCTGATGTGCTCCCTGCGGGATGAACTGCACTGTTTGAATCAGCTCCCCGAATCCAGGCTGCTTTTACTGTTGTGTGTGTTTGGTAACTGCAAGACAAAAGTCCTTGGGAAGAATGTCACCAGGCAAGACTCCTTGGCAGGTTCAGGTCCCATTTTAATTACATTTTAATTGCGTTTGATGGTACAGGCTATACTTTCCTTTCTTTTTAAACCTTCTAGCTGCAGATGACTTATTAATTACTACCAATAAAATATTCACCTACTCAGCCTTATCTCCTGCTAGATCTATCTTGCAGGTGTTGCCCCTGCAGTTTCTTTTCCTTTCCATAAATAGCAGACTTTCTGTGGATTTCTTCTTTCCTTTTTGTTTACCTGACCAGAAACAACATTTAGAAACAGAAAACCACGAGAAAAAACAAAGCAATTAGTGCTCCCCCATGTTATCTGTGTTTCCTATGAAATCAAGTTGCCCAGGAGAAAGTGGAAAATGGGTTTCAGTGTGGTAGAATGATAAGAATCATTCAGGTTGGAAAAGACCCTTGGGACCATTGAGTCCAACCATGATGATAAGAGATGCGCTGGAACTCCTGGGGTCTTCTTTGACTCTCTCAGGGTCTCTTAGTAATGTTTTCTCATCCCAGACTGGGCTCAATAAGACAACACACAGGAAACCACGATGGCTTGGGTTCCAAGCCTTAATTCTCAGAAGTGATGGGTGGCTGTGCTCTCACGTATCTTATCTTTCACATGTGCCTAAACAAACACACATGCTTGTAGAAACTAATGTGTCACCCATCATGTTGTTGATTTGCCTGTGGCAGATTAAGATCTCTGCCTGATCTTGCAATATCACCAAGACAGAGCAGTGGCATGAGGACTGGTGCTAAAGATTGACTTCTTAGGACAGCAGTATATGTGATGGCTATGGTCTCTGCTGGGACATTCTCCAAAGCTGAGAGATATCTGGATGCATATTGTTGCCCAGCAGCAGGTGATTTGTGTGGAGTACAAGGATGCAATACATTACACACACTCAAAAACTGCACTACAAAATGTGTCCATCTTGGAAGCTTCACATCTTTTACGTCCCTTGGCTTTTCACAAGTTCTGTGGTGGGGACTCAGAAATGCTGATGGGAATGTTTCATGTAGTGTTGGCTCCTGAGCAGAACTTTTTATTCATCTGCTGGCAGAATAGTATTGGTTTTATCTGCCAAAGGGCATTAAGTACCTACTAAGAACTAATGGGAGCTGAAATTTGCTAAATTCTGCATAGAAGGACTTGTGAAAAACTCCTGTAGGCTCAAAGAGGCCCAATGTCCCATTGCCTACAAAGCAGGAATTAGGTTTTACAGTGATTGGTCCAGTTTTCTGAGTGTCTGAACATGGCTAGACAAAGATTGGCTTTTAAATGCCTCTCTGCATACCATTCCTTCATATAATCAGGTCTTTTCACTGTGAGAGTGAACAGCCTTCTGAACAATATGGTCTTAATTTCAGACTTTAGTTAGTTAGAAGAGGCCCAGCTGAAAAAGGAAAATTGTAAAACAGAAAATTGGTCCTGATTTACCTCAAACCAGGACACTGACCTTCTCTTTTAAACTGTCTGATCCCCAGGCTTTGATCCTGATCCCTGGCTCTGGTCTTGCCATGGAATATGAAAAGTCAGTCCAAGGTGATCTTCTTCAGCTTAACAATTGTGCCTGATGGAAAACAGCACAAGGACCAGTACAGGGGAGAAATCAAGAGCACGCATGTGAATGTCCTGTCCGTTTGTTCTGTGACTCTACAAACACTCCAAGGAAGATGGATACCAACAGTGAGGCAGAAACCTGTCAGCAGTGTGGAGAACAGAAATTTGGTAAGCGTTTACAAAACCAGTCTATCTATCTAGGCTACAACCTGCAGCTGGTCTGCAGGGTCAGAGCATTTTTCTCTTAACTGGGAACTTTCCTCAAGACCTCTATTAAAAGGTCAATATTGTCCCAGACCTGTGGAGGTAGATCAGAGGAGATGGCGAAAGGGAAACTCTTGGAAGTGATCAATCTGTCTAAACAAATCATTAGCAGGGAACTGCAGAGCACATGTTGATTACTCGAGACTCGGAGCCTTGATAGCAAAATTTACAGATGCACCAAGTCTAATTTTTAACAAGAACCAAATGCAAATGCAAGAGTGATTTAAGTGAGTAAAACCCTACCCTGAGACACAAGTCTCTTTTCTTCCAACATCGGAGTATGTGCAGAACCCAGACTTCGCTCAGGGATTTTACTCTGGATGGTTGTATCACTGCTCAGATTTGCTAGGAATTATATCAATGCCTCTTTAATCAATGTCTACTGAAGATAGAGGGTATTTCTACTTTAACTTCAGTTAATATAACTCTAGAATTAGTCCTTTGGAGTCCCTTCAGAAAGCACCAAGCAGAGGCCGTTTTTCTCACCCAGGACAGTATCTTAGTTTCAGGTTAACTATTATGACTGTATAGAATGAAATGGGAAGAAAAAAAAAATGAGCTACTTCATCAAAACCAGATCTTGCTCCACACTTGACCTTTTTGCTGAGCTAAAACATTAGAGACTCCTGAGGAGAAATGCAAGAATCCCAAAAGCTTATTCAGAGACTGTGGTTTTCTGGTAGACATCCAGAGCATAGATTGGACTTGCAAATACTGTATACAGTAGCGAAGACACGTGCAAGTTCTGCACCTGGGATGACAACCATAGCCCACTCTACTCAGCGTTATCCAGGCCCCACTGTGAGTTGTGGTCCCTGCAGTTCAAAAATGATATGGACAGACTGGGATGGTCCAAAGCAGGGCCACAAAGATGATCAAAGGGCTGGAGAGCTTGCCCTATAAGAAAAGACTGAAGGAGTTAGGTCTTTTCTCTCTGGAGAAGAGATGGTCGAGGGGCAACCTCATCACAGTATTACAGTACTTAAAGGGCAGCTACAAAGAGGGTGGAGGCTCTCCACACAAGGAGTAAGATGGAGAAGACAAGGGGCAAGCAACAGATACAAATTACACCAAGAGAGGTTTGGTAAGATATTAAGAAAGAAATTTTTTACAGTGAGAAAAATCAAACACTGGAGCAACCTCCCCAGGGACATGGTAGAGTCCTCACCATTGGAGGTTTTCAAGATGCAATTGAACAAGGTGCTAGATAATCTCACCTAGGCTCCCTTTACCATGTAGTGTTAGACCAGATGATCTTTCTAGTTCCTTCATCTGGCCTGTTCTATGAATCTGTGATCTTTTTCTTTCATTTAAAATATAGAATTTCACTCAGACCCTAGCACCTGTTTATACATTGCCCCAAAGCATCTGCAGCAGGCAAAAAAAAAGCTGTCTTCCTAGGGAAGGAGCAGCCACTGCACTGTGAAGTTAACTGGATTTCCTGGAGGAATGTTCCCATGTGGAACCAATTTTCCTGTCTGAGTGGGGTGAGCTGTCCTATTACTCATCTTGTATCATTTCAGGTGACCTCATTTTTCATAAACTGTATTGCTATGACGTCTACATCCCATCTGCACCTGAGCCGCGGAGCTTTGAGCAGAAAAATGTTGACAACATTATTAATAAGAGGATTGTGGAAGTCCTGGAGAATGAGGATTACCGCTGTTACCATGGCTACAGAAATTTTGTTGGTGGAGATATCATCATGAATACCATGCAGAAACCCATGAGAATTATCCCTGTTATACTTCTACCAGTCTACAGAGACCAATACTTCCAAACTATTTTGGAAACGCTTGTGACTGCAGATGAGCTGAAGAGAATTGTACTACTTTTATTTGATCCTAGTTATACTTTGCCCAGTCCATGGCAATGTTGCTTTTCAATAGAAGTCAATGACCTACAACTTTTGCACAAAATAAAGAAAACCATTGATTATAATAGAAAACTGATTCCAGTGATCAAAAGGAAAGAGATATTATTGAGGGAACTAAACACAGGTAAGTTCGTAGGTTTTGTCATGTTTGACTGTTGGATTAATTTAATCTGAAGTTTATTTTGCCCTGGAGAGGGAGAAGAGAGTGACAGTTTAGAAAGAGGAGAGAGAAACTATTGGAAAGTTTCTAGTATGGGACATTAAGGATTGCTCAGCACTAATGGGGCAAGTTTCTGCCAGTTTATCTCCATCAGCCTGTCCAGGATGCAATTTGGACCAACAGTTTGTTGGGTACGTCACTTTGGTGAGGATTTTGACACATCCACCTTACTTTAAAATGTCCAAGGCAGTCAGATCTCATGATGAGACCGAACTGTCTAATTTGGGCACAGTTCTCTGTTCATAAATGATTTCTAAGACAGACATAGCTCATGTTGCATCAACTAGGAACACAGGCAGAGCAAAGTCACACTGCCTGCAGTTGTTGGTGGTAATATAACCTGAGAATTTCAACAAAACAGTCCTATGGCACTTCTTTTAAAAATCTGTGAAATCTAGATCTTTGGTCTTAGGGGAAAAGAAAAAAAATATATCCTACTCAAAGGTAAAAAGCCTTCTAGTGCTACCTGAATTAACATCTTTAGTTGGACTGAAATAAAGAATTCCAAGAAATCTTAGTGCTCCAGTGAGATTTGCATACCTTGAGAAAAAGCTGAAATAATTTCTTTCCAATAGTATGAAACTCTCCAGGTAGCCACGGGCATGTAGGACATTCAGGCTACTCCCTGTGGTGAACTGGTCGTGACTCTCTGGCCACCAATTTGGCATTCAGTTAAAGGACACGTTTTCAGTATCTGACCTGGTTTGGGGAATACACTCAATAGTGGAACCCAGGAGGAATTTTTTCAGCACCCTTCACTGTGCTGAACACTTTTACAAAACAGACAGGCACGGTTGCTGTCTCTAAAATCCTAAACCTTTCATGGCACCTGATGTCTCCACACACTGCTAGAGGAGCGGATCTGCACTGATTTGGGTGTATGCTCCCAGCAGTAAATGCACACATGGGGCTAGGTACCAACCACCAGGCACAAACTGGCTTGCTTATTCTGTGTCAGATTAGACATAATCAAGACTTTTTGTTGTTTATATTTTGCCTTATCCCGGAGAAAATCTTGCTCTCCTTCACCGTCCTGTCTTCTCTTTCCAGAGTCTGCTTCGCCCTTGCCATCCCCCACAGCCAGAAATTGTAAGTGATGCCAGCATTTTTGAGTATGCTTTTCTTCAAAGTGCCTGCAGGATAACAGAGGTAGATATTGCCAACTAATGTCCCTCTGCTCCATCTTTTCATTACAGTCCTTTCCAGGATGTCAGGTGGATCAAGGGAGTCTTTCAAACCGTACTGGAGACATCACTGCTCCTCTTCCTCTGGCAACTCCTTCTTGGAGCCCAGGCTGCTTCCCCACAGAGGTACGGCTCCTGCACACACACAGACTCGTCCCACACACTGGTGATGCTCTCCTAGTCCAGGGTGTTCCCACTCAGGTAATAGTCCCACCTGTCAGCGTCTGGCAGGACTTTGTTGTAGTAGCCTTTGGGAACTTTCTTGTCCCACACAACAAGCTACTGCCTTTGCAGTTGGGGCTCTTGAGCTGCAAGATAAAGACCATATTTATCTGCATCAGCATTGTTACTGGAAGGTGGTTTGTATAGGCATAATGTTCTCTGGTGATGTTTAATGAACAGTGCACTGGAGCTGCTGGAAAGAGCTGGTGGGGAAAACAAGCGTGAAGCACACCTCCCTTGCTTGTGGCATTAAGTGTACATCTGACTGCCTAGTGAAGGTGGCTGAACTGTAAAACACAGGCAAAATAAAAGAGGTGTGATGATTCAGCTTGAGTCTCATAGGGCTGTGTAGTCTTAACGGGCAAGAATCAACTAAGATATGGATTGCCATTCACGTTTGGGCAGCATTGCTTCTGCAGTGCTGGGACCCAGCTTCTGTTCTTAACCATAGTCAATAGTAAGACCTCACCTTTTCCAATTTACCTCTTGAAGGGCATAATAGGTCAGCTATTTCATTAAAAAAGTGAGTTGCAGTCAGGTTTTGATGACTGCACTGCTTTCAGAATGTGTATATGGCTTTGTGTTCTGGGAGAACTTCAAGGAGCATTACGAGCAAAGTTTGGTCAGGATGCCCAACAGAATAGTAAGGAGTGACTCTCTTCCTTTCATGTTTCTGGTAGGTTGTAAGTATGTTCATTGGTACTTTCCTAGCACCATCTCAAACTGCATCCTCTTCTCTGAGGACAAGCAGACATCCAGTACAGAAACCAGCTAGAAGCTCTGGGAGGGTTCCAGCTCATATATGTTTATTTGGTTTTCTGTCCAGAAAATGAAGACATCCTGAAAGAAATATCTGACTTGTCTTTTCAAGAGCTGGATGGTTGTTTTATGAGATACTGGGAAGCCAGCAATGAGTGGGTCAAACAACAGATCTGTCAGATTTTGGTCAAAAAAATCAAGAAGGACTTTGTGACTTTCTCTAGAAGGGCAAACCTGAAGGACTTAGAGCTGAGAGTAAGAAACCTCATCCAGGGCAGCCACTCTGCTTCCAACCAGGAGCTTCTCATTCAGGAGGAGAAACTACACTGTTGGATTCTGGCAGCAATGTTTGTTCGTGTCTCCACAACAAATGACGGAAAGCTGAAGGCTCTGTTGAGGGGAATGATCTGTGTAAAACGTACTGTCCCTTCAGAGGAGAGAAATTATGAGTGTCTGTGTCTTAGTGCCTACCATAAAATCAAAATGGCCATCTTCACTGCTGTAAAAAAACAAATACCCTGGCCAAATTTCATAGCAACATACATGAAGCACTTGGAAAATTTCCTGAAGACACTGGAGGATACAGTGACTTGTGCAAACCAGAGGGTTGTGCAGTTCCAGTTCATCCAGAAGCAGCTTCAGAGAGTACCTTGGATGCTAAGACATATCTTTATTCTTGTTCTTACTGAAAAGGTGCGTAACAAACCGATCACGCTATCCTGATACTGCTTTTGTAACTCCTGACTTGTCCATCTCTCACTGGTGTGACATTACTCTGTGAGCATCAAATCCATGAGCCATGGAAAATCGCAATCATAGAATGGTTAGAGTTGGAAGGGACCTTAAAGATCATCCAGTTCCAACCCCCCTACCATGGGCAGGGACACCTCCCACCAGACCAGGTTGCTCAAAACCCCATCCAGCCTGGCCTTGAACACTTCCAGGGATGGAGCATCCACGACTTCCCTGGGCAAAATAGACTTCTTTTATGCATCCTTTTAATTGGATGTGGAGTCAGATACTTAAAATGAAAGTAAGGAAAGACCACCAATAAATCTCACAGTAATTGTGTATTTTCCAGGTGTTCGAAAACAAGCTGCTCGCAGTCAGCCAGCCCTTCTTCTTCTACGTGTGTGTGAGGTTGGGGAAAAAACACTGGGAGACTCTACTGGAAATCATAGAGCGCACCACCGAACATATCCAGGCCAGCCACACACAAGGTAAGGGAACACAGGGCTGGCCTTTGGTGTAGGCAAAGCCAGTGCTTGTTTCGGCCATCAGATTTCAGGCAGTGGGAAATCAGCCACTGCTCTGCTGGTCATTCCAACAGATCTCAGCTGCTTGATTTGTTAGGCTGTATGTCCAGTTATTATCCAGTGTTCTCCACAGACTGACTTGATCGAGGAAGGTGATGACAAGGACAAATTAAAACCTTTAGGAAAAATGACAGAAGTGGGCTTTCCGCTTCTCACATCAAGCAGCTGAGATCTTCACCATCAATTTTTTCTGAGCTGATTGTTTTTATTGCCCGTTGAACTGAGCACTGTGCTGCTGAGACAAAACTCTCACTGGAGATGTAAACCATCACTCCAGTTGCCTACAGAAGTCCAACCTGGCATGCCCTTATCATAGAATCATAGAATGGTTCGGGTTGGAAGGGACCTTAAAGATCATCCAGTTGCAGCCTCCTGCCCTGGGCAGGGACACCTCCCACCAGACCAGGTTGCTCCAAGCACCATCCAGCCTGGCCTTGAACCCCTCCAGGGATGGGGCAGCCACAGCTTCTCTGGGCAACCTCGTCTGGTGTCTCACCGCCCTCACAGCAAAGAATTCTGTCCTAATATTTAATCTCCCTTCTTGCAGTTTAAAGCTGTTCCCCCTCTTCTTATTGCTCCCCTCCTTGATCAAAAATCCCTCCCCATCTCTCCTGAAGCCCCTCCAGGTACTGGAAGGAGCTCTAAGGTCTCTCCAGACCTTTCTTTTCTCCAGGCTGAACAACCCCAACTCTCTCAGCCTGTCCTCACAGCAGGGGTGCTCCAGCCCTCTGAGCATCTTCATGGCCCTCCTCTGGGCCCATTCCAACAGGTCCGTGTCCTTCCTTTGCTGAACAATGAGATTGTGTTGGTTTGACTCTGCTTAGTCAATGCTACAGCAGATAAGCAGTATCTTTTTTTTCCCTTCCTTTCTCAAATAATTGTACCATGGTGCCATGTTCTCTTTTAATAGACTGCAGTGGATGATATGGTGACTCCACTGCAGTGGCATTAACAGAGCACTTCTCTGTCACAGGGGCAGTAAAAGAATGCCTGCATCTTCTCCAAAGCCTGTGGGAATGGTGGACAAGAACTGTCACTGACAAGAAGATGACTGTGCCAATGATCATCCTCAATCACTTCTTCCAGAAATTGCTCTATCACCCACTGTGCGAGGTGAGGCACTGCATCACACCATTACTCTTTAGCAAGGATGGCACATACCAACATGCTACTGAGCTGGGAAGAAAATTGATCCCAGCTGATCCCAGCCACGTGGAGGCAGCTCTCCAAGACCATCTGAGGGTCACCTTCCCTGATCTTACCCTCAAAGGACAGATGAAGACAACCGCCAGTAGCATCATCCAACAAGTTGTCACCCCTAGAGGCAACGCAAAGATCTACATAGCCAAACAACAGACCCTGAATGACATCTTGCAGACGAATGCCACCAACAGTGACTGTGAAACCTTTCAAGAGGTGATCAAAATCGTGGCCCTGTGTCAAGGCAGGGAGTCCATTGCCAAGCTGCAAATGTCCAGCGCCTGTGGAGTGCCCCCACTGTACATGATGGAAGATGGGACCTCGCTCTTGGTTTTCCTGCAGGAGAAAAGGAATAAGCTCACCCAATCCATTATAATAGGCATTTTAAAAGATATTGTCACAGCTGTCAGGTCGTGTCACCAGAAAAGGGTTTTACTTTGCAACATCACCCCAGCCAGCTTCATTGTGGTCGCAGGTGGACAACAAGGAACTGGAGCACTTCAAGTGCAAGTCAAGCTGTCTGATTTCTTCCAGGCCAGGCTGGCTCCCCTAGAAGATGAGAGATACTACTCATCTACTCTTCGCCCCTATGAAGACATCACACCTGGGCATCTGAGAGGTACAGACGTGCAGAGCTTGTGAGGTGAAGACAGGCTTGGGAAAAGTCAGTAATTTGCACTGAGCTACTATTCGCTAAACAGTTCTTTTGTGAGTCGTTTCTCTGCTCTGAGGTTTAGTATCCTCAGGGAAAACAAGGTTTATTTGTCCTTCTCCATATCTTTGAAGACCTTAGAGAACCCTGATAAATGCAAGCTAACGCTATTAATGATATTATCCTTCAGCCTGGAGAAGAGAAGGCTCCGGGGAGACCTTAGAGCCCCTTCAAGTCCCTAAAAGGGGCTATAGCAGAGATGGGGAGGGACTCTTGATCAGGGAGTGGAGCCATAGGAAGAGGGGGAACAGATTTAAACTGAAAAGGGGGAGATTTAGATAAGATCTTAGGAAGAAATACTTTGCTGTGAGGGTGGTGAGGCACTGGAACAGATTTCCCAGAGAAGCTGTGGCTGCCCCATCCCTGGAGGGGTTCAAGGCCAGGCTGGATGGGGATTTGAGCAACCTGGTCTGGTGGGAGGTGTCCCTGCCCAGGGCAGGGGGTTGGAACTGGATGATCTTTAAGGTCCCTTCCAACCCAAACCATTCTATGATTCTATATGAATATGCAAAAAGACCAAGAGTGGAATGTAAGAAGCTTCAGAGAGCACCTGTTCTTGCCCTATCTGCTATCAAAATTATTGAATGTAATTGCTGGGATCCCAGCTTGTTCTCCTTCTGCTCAGGTTTTTGCTGCAGTCTGGCAGTCATCCTGAGTACCTGGCTAGGGCTGGCTGGGTCTTAGGAGTGACTTGTGTGTGCACAGCAACGCTCAAATGGGGCTCTGAGCAACCTGGTCCAGTTGAAGAAGCCCCTGCTCACTGCAGAGTGACCTTTAAAGGTTACTTCCAACCTAAACTGGTCTATGATTCTATGAAACCTGCTTTAGATAGGGTTAACCACGTGCTTCTTATAAAAAAGTGGCTCTTGCAAAATCCATCAGTTCGGGAAGTACATAAAAATTCACCCAGTCTCTCGTATGGCACCTATTGCCACTTCGCCTGGGAAGCTGTCACAACAGGCTAAGATTAGATCACTGAGTCATCAGAAATGATGGAAAACACATGCTGCGAGCAATGCCCTTCAAAGGTTAAAGAATGAAACTGTCCCATAAATGCTCCACAGGCTGTAAACTTTGAAGCCTTGCAGCCTCTGAAATCCTGGGCAAAGTCCTCACTCATTCACTGGGTTTCCCTCCCTGTTACTGGGGCCAGGGATGTGTTGTAAGGGTGGGTGTCTACGTGTGTTCTTGTAAAGGCTGAGTCACGCCACAGCCTTCCTTCAGTGAAGACGCTATAAAAATCCTTTTTTCACACCTGTCAGAACTCTTCCAAGACCTTCACCCCTCAGTCAGATGCAGCTGCAAGTAGTCAAACATTTTTCTAAAAGATTAAGGTGTGATAGAAGCAGCCTCACCCAGACAGCGTGAATTATTTTCCATATTCCACTCTCTTTACTCTCCTTATGAGTAACTTGTAGGCAGTCTAGTAGCTGTTGCTAAGAATTGGTTTTCCCTCTTTTATTTTCTTATTGGGCATGTCTGGGTGCTGTGGGGATGATTACAAAGCTAAATCTATATCCAAGGCAAGGGTAAGAGAATTCTGGTCATGGTCTGTCAAGGAATCACAAAATTGTCACTGTTGGAAAGGACCTATCAGATGACCATACACAACAGACACAGAGTCCACCCTGTGGACACAGAATCCAACCATACCCTACGATCTCAGCCACTAGAGCATGCCTTGAAGCATTACGTCTACACTTTCTTAAATACCTCCAGGGATGGTGACTCAACCCCCTCCCTGGGCAGGCTGTTCCAGTGGTTCTTGATTCATCTCTGTCTTGACACAGGAGACAGTGAGGAGCCACTGTCTGTCTACTTCAGTGCTCCCGAGTCCCTGCAGTGTCACATCTTCTCTGTTTTCTCTGACGCCTGGGCTGTTGCTGCCACGTTTTACTCCATTCTTCTGTATGGTGGGCAAACATACTTTGAGCTCAGGTACTTGCCCGTGTCCAGATTCATAGGAGAGGTAAGTGGCTTTCAGAAAAGCATCTCTTCTACCAGCTGGAGGATGTGTCCTTAATGCCAAAAAGGGTATTAAGGGTGTGAAGGGATATTAGTATTGAGAAACAAACACTAGCCATGAAAAAATACAACTTATTTCAGCCTGAGAAGCTGAAGTTAACATTTCATTTGGCCTATGGACCTCAATAAAAAAAATCTGAATCTGGGAGAGTGCACAAAAGAGCAATCCTTGGCCACGCAAATAGGGTCTCCTTATCTGACTGGTGACACATCCATGTGTGCAGTCAGGATAAGTTCCGTTTTCCCCAAGGCAAACAGGGAACTAAAGACTCCAGAGAGGTGATCACGTCATCCAGAAAGGGAGAGGAAATTGCAGACATCTGTGGGAAACAGAGGGAAAATCTGCATATTGTTAAAAGAAATCTGGTTAAATTAACATAAGGACTTGCTATAACAGCTCCACGAGCTGCAGTTTCTACTCTGAATACTGTACTGAGTTATTGTATCAGAGCTCAATGAAAACCACTTGTATCTGAATATTGGGAGGGGAGTAGGGTCTGATACCCCTGTACTTGGAAGATCTATAACTGCTGCTTTGGGAACTGGTTAAAAGAAAGCCAGAGTGGGACCAGCTACTGTGTAAAGGGATTTAATTACAAGGAGAAGGATATCATTGGGTGTTTCAGGGGTGAAGTGAGAGCCAGATTAGCGGAAGTTTAAAACAATCTAAACAGTGCCCCTCAGTGGTGTTGGGGAACTGGAAGAGTGAAAGGGGTGTTTAGATAAATCAACTTCTGATTCATTATGTTGGTATAATCCTGGAAATCAGTAGTTGACTCATTTACATTTCTGTAACCTGTGTTGTCACCTTGAGAACCATTGCTCAGGGCTGTTTTGTTTTGCAAACAGGCCCGACTGCAGTCACCATGGTTGGTCCTCTTCTTTGTCTTCCCCTCTTAGATCTGTAGTGGGCACAAGGCACAAAGACCAGACTCAATTCCTCTGAAACTGTGGGACCTGATAGCCCCCAACTTGGAGCACGATGAGACAAAGCGTAGGACCATGGAGGCACTGGTAGAGCACCTGGAAAACTACAAGAAGACCTTGGGTATGGAAATCATTGTATCTGGCTTGTCTCTTGGTCAACACCACTCTGGCAAGGACTACTTAATGCAGTACTGGCCATTTGTGGCATTGTAGTAGCCACTCAAGGGGCTGCAGTAGGGATGTATGGATGCAGAGTGAGGGAGCTTACAGTTTTAAGATAAATGTAGCCATGAAAAGTACGTGTTCCTTTCCTCCTGCAGAGGAGCAGAGCCCTGCAGTTGGATGATCTCTACCAACTAGAGGGCTAATCCCAGGGACACCCTTTCCTTCTTTTCCCAGGATCCTGCTTGCAATCCTGCCTTTTACCAGCAAAACACCAGGCCAGCAGGGATAAAATTCCTTGTGCTGTGAAAATCTCAGTCTGAGGAGTTCAGACAGCAGTATGTCCCTACTTGTCACCTTCCCAGCTCAGTTACAGCTTCTAGAGTGACAGTAACAGTGGCCAAGCAGACTGTTTAATGCATTAAAAACTGTATATGGTATAATATATCTGACATACCTGACTGATATATTCTCTGATCACTGATGCTGTCGGGGTCTGGGTAAACTTCTCCACCAATCCTCCCACATTGTTGTACCCCCTTTTTGAAGGGTATTGCTCCTTCAAGTGAAGGCTCAGGTCTACCTCTGTATTTATAACATCTTCCACAGTGGGACCTTGGCTTTTACATAGGAGAATAGGATGTCATTTGTCCCATTTGCTTCATGCCTTGCATAGTCAGAGGGATAGAAATCCATTCCAGCAACGTTACTGACCTGGGTACTAATGATTTCCAGTTAAACTAACAACAGTTTTGGCTCCCTGGTTGAATTCTCTTTTGTCACATAAGCTATTAAGAGAATCCTCAGATGATGACAATGAGTTTTGACAGTATGATGACACCACCCTGACACTTGCAATAGCCTGGAAGAGCTCTACAGAGATGGAAGCAGGAGGTCCTTTCCCAGCCTTGGGTCCAATTCCCTGGTTACAGAGCACACCGATGGTTCCATCTGTTCCCACATCTGGGAGTGTTTTTGAGTCTCCTCTTCACAGAGGAACTTGTTAGTCTTTGGAAGGGCCCAGACATTTCCTGTAATTATTCACAGTGCTCACTCAGAGCATGGGAACATGCCCATGGTGGTTTCTGCAGCCCGGTGGTCACTGCCGCAGCCCCTTGATTAAGAAGTTGTAAGGCGTTTTAATCAGCAGAGGTTAGCCTGCGACACTAGAAATATGTAGCCTGTATTTAAATTAATCAGGGTTCACTCTAAAGTTTATTCAGGATTTTTGGCTGAAAGGTACTGGGAAGCCTGGACAGCCAGTTCAGCAGAACTTCACGCTGGGAACTAGACTGAGATCATCATCTTGTAGGGGTCACTGGAAAGTCATTACTTTCCCCACTTGGTGCTTGCCTGTAGACCTCTTTATTCACTTCCAAACCTTGTTTGAGCACCCTCCCCACCTACACAAAGTGACTAACACCACCTGCAGGCTGAAAACTGTCACATGTAGCTCCTCCTTCCCCACTCCCTGCCTCTTCAGGACCCATTCCAGGAAAAATCCCCTTAGGCAAGTGGCCTTCCTGAAGGCTGGGCAGCAGAGTCTTGGAGTCCTTTAGTCAGCGCTGGAAGCCACAATATAAAGAGCCATCATCTCTGATATCGAAGCTGAAGTGTATGGGTGATTCTCATCTCACTTCAATGACTTAGACACTGATAACACGATGTTCTTTGGGTGCAGCCTGCAGCTCTTAGCCAGGTTTGTTTGTTTGTTTATTTGTTTTAATTCAGCAAAAGCTGAGCCCACACTGTTTCCCTCAAAGATACTGCAGCCATGACAGCAAAGGAAGCTCTATCCCTGCCCTTGGGGTTTGGGTAGTATGAAATACAAACTCTAGCCTTGAATTCCTTTTCTGTTTTTTCTAGGGTCAGATCTGGACAAGCTACACGAGGTAACAAGCCAGTTCTCTCCCATCTGCGAGGAAGATATTATAAAGGTAATTGTCAAAGCTTTTCCAGATCTGCCAACTTTTTAAATACCTTTTTTTTTTTTCACATGTTCCAGAGCACCATGTTTACAGCACTGGCTGCTGCCACTCACATTAAATCTACAAATTTCATTGGAGAGCAGCGTAGGGGAAAGGGACCTGGGGGTCCTGGTGGACAGCAGGGTGACCATGAGCCAGCTCTGTGTCCTTGTGGCCAAGAAGGCCAATGGCATCCTGGGGTGTATGGGAAGGGGGGTGGTGAGTAGGTGGAGAGAGGTTCTCCTCCCCCTCTGCTCTGCNTGGAGTCTCCTTCTCTGGAGACATTCCAGACCCACCTGGACGTGTTCCTGTGTGACCTGCTCTGGGTGTTCCTGCTCTGGCAGGGGGATGGGACTGGATGATCTTTCAAGGTCCCTTCCAATCCTTGAGATTCTGTGACTCTGTAATGCTTACTAGCAATTAGTGTCAATCAGTAATTGATAATCAGCATTAATCATTATCCTAATAATTGCGGGATAATTTGTCTGGAAGGTATGTTTGTTGAAAAGCAGATACACGCTGAGAAAGCCAGCCTGGTCTCACAAAGTGTTTGCATGAAACTTTGAACAGTCAGGCTTTGTCCAGCACTTGCCTGGTCACTGCTGAACTTCAGAGGGTAGGAAAAACTGTGTTTGGTCAGGCCTCCAACAAGCAGATCTGGTTTATCTGTGGAAATAAAAGGTCAGAAGCGAACTTGCTGGTCCCCTGTGTTTATGGGGAAGTGTGAGAGCGTCGTGGCCACCACATTTGGCCCCAAGTAAAAGCACCCATTTAACAGACTTGAGAGTGGGCTCTAGAAAATCAGGTCGGGTTTCAGCCATGAAGAATAATGTTTGTTTTTTTTTAAATTTTAACCTAAAAGCAATGGATTTACACCACCAGGATCCTACTTAAGCCTGGGTTGTTTTGTTATGTCCCAGCTGTTCTAGCAGCAGTGTTTCACAGCAAGCTTTTCCTTGTCTGGGGAATGAAAGGCCACCTGGAAGCCTTCTCCTTCCCAGGATCTGCACCGCTGAAACCTGATTTTTCTGGCATCCTTAGATCTCGAAGACTAATGAGTGCTACATGAGTTAAAAGTGGCAGTACTGGTATTCCGTCTGCCTAGATGGAAATAAACAGAATTAATAATTAAGAATGGTCAAGATTTTGTTATGTTTCTTCTCCATTTTGTTTTACAGGGCTACCTTGACAGCGAAGGTATGATCTAGATTTCTTTTTAAAGCATGCACAAGAAATGTTGTTGACAAGAAAACTTTCTTAATAGTTCAAGAGAAAATCAACAGATGTAATAATAAAGGGATGCAGGAGGCTCTGAAGAGAAGAGTGGCCGAGCAGGTTGGGGCTGCATTTGGGTGACCTACAGGAAGGTCAGGGGCTTTGCTGAAGGTACAGGTCAGATTGGGATGGTATTCAGATGTACAAATTAATGCAAGAATCTGATGATAGAAAGGTCTTTCCATAAGATTTTTTAGAGTTGTACGGATGGGGATCCAGAAATGGGATAAGTTATTTAACTTTGGGGGTAAGATAGCAGCTCACACACAGTCTGAACAGGTTCTGGATGAAGGTTCTGCTTGGCTCTAGCAGTTTATGTGAAAAACTCCCTGAACAGGTGTTACCAATCATGAAAAGGGAATCTGTGTTTCAGGAATAAACCAACCTTGTGGGAAACTGCCAAAGGAGAGTCAGTGGGACTGAGCACGGGTGATGGGACAGTGCTAATTCCAGGCTTTATAAACACTGAAACCTTGGGAAATCAATTCCTGGAAGACCTCTGAAACAAAGAGAATAAAGAGTGTTGCAAAGATTGTTGTCTGAAGGCTTCAGCTGCTTTCAGAAACACACAGAGCAACCTCATTGCATGGGCTGAATTTCCAAATTCCCCTTTCCTTCACCTCCAGCCAGCAGAAGATGCTGTGCTGGAATTTGGAGCACTGCGGAACACAGGAGGGAGCTTGACCTTTTGGTGGGAGATGGCTCTGAACTAGTTACTTTCCTGGGGAAAAGAGCATGTTCTGGTGAAGTGATTGCATGACTCGGCCACGGCAGGGAGTTAGACACACTTTAGTTAAAAATCTGAGGACTGTTACAGGTCTTCCTTTGGTAGGCATAAATTAGGGGCAACTTTTCAGGCATCTGTGCCTATAGTTCAACATGCAGTGGGTATACATACGAGGAGAAATAGGCTTCTTTATGGTTTTGCCTTGCTGTTTCTACAGGCAACTTCAAGAAGAGTGAGCCACTCAATGTATCTCCAGAGAAGTGTGAAGACACTGTTGAGCTAAAGGTAGGACTTTTGTTTCATTGTTATCACTTTCTCAAAAGTGATAAAATCATGAAGTAAAAAAGCATGTCAAGAGCCAGTAGCTAGAGACAGGAAAATTCAGAAGAGAGTCAGGACAGGTGGTAGATTTATCACCACTGGCAAGTTTTGAACTCAGCCTGGCCGAATCTTTAAAGATTATTCACCATTTTAAATGCACATTTTAATGGGAGGAGCCAATTTAACAGGAGTCTGGGGCATAAGGCAAAATCCTTGGACAACTGGAAAAGAAATATGATGGAAAAAAGTAACATATCTGTGGCTTTTCTGTGATACTTTTTTTAGGGTTTTGTTTAATCCTTTGGTGTATTCTGACCTGCCAACATTCATCTGTCTCTATGACTGTCAAGATGAGCATTTTCACTATGAGTAAATTCATTGACATGTAAAACTGGGTTTCCTATAAGTAACAAATGATATTTTTAGACCAAATTGTGTTAGGCCGATAAAATTTCAAAGGATATTTGGGATGTGTGTTTTTGGTTTTCCAAATTTTGGGGTGCTTCAAGCTTGAAAATTTCACTTGTTTCCTCCTAAATCAAAGTTAAATCATCAAACCGAGTCATTCACAAAGCTAATTAAATTGGTAGGACCAGAAAATGAAACTTTTTTCCATTACAAAGACTGTAATTTTCCAGTTGTCCCTTTAAAGTCAGTTGGGTTTCACAAAGGTTATTGAAGGAAGAGCTTGGCTCTTTGTTGCTGTAACAGGTAAGATCCAGATTTTGTCCTTTTCTCCATAAGGATGGTGGTATCTTGCTGCTACATATCACCAGGGGCTTCAGTTTTGGGGTGAAATGTCCTCCCCTTCCCCCCCCAAATTGACGGTTGGACTAGATGGTCTTAAAGGTCCCTTCCAACCTCGAGAATTCTATGATTCTGTGATTGATTCTACTGGTGGCTGATTTTCAGGCTCTCTTACAGGATGATGGCTTGTGGGAGCTGATGTCATTCAGAATGAACCACATGACCAAGGCAGCCCTTCAAATGCTACAGCATGAGAACATACTGCCAGTTAAAAAAGTCACAGACTACTTCCCCATGACCACCATGCTGGTGAGTGCCACAGGAATGACCTGTGAGAGCTTTGCCAGGGCTTTGTGTCACCAAGTGAGCCATGTCTCTGGCCTGGCTTGCCTGCACGTGGAGTGCAATTGGAGGATGTCTGTGCCTTCAGACCTGGAGAGAGGGCAGATGTGATGCAGCTACAGGAGCGGGGTTTGGCTTTTAAGGGTCTGGATGTAAGACAGTGAAGATGACAGGGATCCCAGACAATGTGAGATAGGATCCTTTTAGGTAGATTGAGGAATGAGATCGCATTCTTACTGCTGCTGAGTCCTTCTGTGAGTAGGGAAATCGCCCTGTAGTGACATCCACGCTCGGGGTGGGGGTTTCTTTCCACACATGAAAGAGAAAAACTGGAAAATGGGTCTTCCCAACTCCAGTAACATCAGAATTTAGAGATACTGAGTTTTTCCCCCCAAAACACCCTTTTCATCCTTGCTTCCCATATCATAATGCCAAAACTAAAGACATCTGATGCTTGGGAATAGAGCCCATCATTTCTCACTTCTGGGGCAGCCCTGTTGAAGAAAGGAAAAGGTTATTGGTCAGTGAGTCAGAGACCTTGTCCCAGTTTGTCCCTCTTCCCAGTCTTTTGCAAGGTGGTACCCTTGTCGACAGAGGTAGGGTACATGGATGTGATTGCTCCACTACTGTTTGTAGTGGCTGGGGAGAGTGTTTTGACATCCCGTCAGGTAAGGCTGAAATATCATGCCCACTATTCCACGCTAAACACATTCTCCTGTACGCAGACAGGCTAATTCTCTGCTGACTCAGGTGGGTTCCCCCGGCTTGCAGAGCTTCAGGCTTTGCCCGTTGCAACCCATGCAGATCTGGGGCAAAATAAGGCATCTTCCTATTCACTCCTGGCAGATGGGAAACTGCTGTGAGGGGCACATGTGGAGGCAGAGCTCTGCTTTGGTTGTGATAACTTGCTGGCTCCTTTGACTCCTTTCCCTAATTTCCCATGTATCTCTTTTGCAGATCTCCAAGCCCCTCGATGGCAACACAAAGTCCCTAATAGAAGTTGCTGCAAGCCCTAGCATGGATGATGCCAAACTTCTTGTTTGCCTTGAGCAGGTTGCTTCTGCCATGGCATATCTCCATTCCAGGAGCATCATACACTGTGATCTGCAGTGCAGCTACGTTTACATTAACTTCAATCATGGTTGCCCAGAGGTACTTCTTTTTTCTACTCATTCTGTCATGTTTCAGGTTATGCCCGCACTCCACTTGGACCTCTGCTACCAATTCCACCCAGGCAGACCCCTGAGCAAAGAGAACCCTTGGCAAATGAGAGTAGGAAAGTGTACGTAGATGGGCTTTCAGAGGCACAGGACTAAAGGGGTAGATCATAAAATCACAGAATGGTCCAGACAGGAAGGGACCTCTAGGGTCAGCTAGTCCGACCTCCCCACAGTCAGCAGGAACACCCCCGACTAGACCAGGTTGCCCAGGGCCTCCTCGAGCCTCCCCTTGAATATCTCCAGGGAAGGGACCTCAACCACCTCCCTGGGCAACCTGTTCCAGTGGTTCCACCACCCTCAGAGTAAAGAACTTATTTCTAAAGTAAAGAACTTATTCCTAACCATTCCTGATGGTTTGTTGCATGTTGAAGGATTCGGTTTTAGTTACATTAGAAGAGGGAGGTTTGCAAAAACTTAGACTTTTTTTTCTTAATCAGGTGGTCATGCAATCACCCCACACAGAGGTTTATCGTGTGCCAAGGTGGGTTTCCAGGGAAGAAATGTTTGGAGGTGCTCAGCTCTGTCCTGTGAGGAAGGCCACGTAAAAAGCTTATATAGACTACTTTGGCTTCTAAAAGATGAGTGTCAAGATTAGTGGCACTCGTTAGATTAGACATTAGATGAGTGTCTAAGATTAGCTTAGATGAGTGTCAGGACAGGTCGATCTGTCATCTCTCGTCCCTGAACTGGGAAGCAGCGAGGCTGAACACAAACTGACAGAACACAAACTGCCCAGCAAGCCCTGCGCTGTTACAACTAATGAATTTCTGGCTGCTTTTGCTGAAGAGTGGATAAATGCAGTGGATTTTAACCCCTCCCCTCTTTCTCACTTGTCTTCTGAAAGGTGAGGGAGAAAGTTGGTCGCTGGGGAAGAGCAGTCGCTCTGCCACATCCAGGGACAGATGACAACCTCTTTGATCCTTATGTGTGCAAAGTTATGCCAGATGATGCGGCCAAGTGGTGAGTGTCGTTTTAGGTTTTACTTCCCCCCTCTTTTCCGTCTGTTTTCCCACCACAAACTCTACCTTATCCACCCACAGCTTTACCCACCACCTTGTTTCACAATATCCACGTCTTTCTTAAAGGCCCTGCAAAAAATGAAGGAAATCCTGAGGGTACTAATTGAAAATTGCCTTTTCCATATTCTGTCTTGTAACTGTCCAAACAGCAGAATGTGGTTGGTTCTTCAGGGAAACTGCTTTGTGGCTTTTTGGCCAGCAGAAAACTTGGACATTCTGGCAAAAATGGAATTCTCCTGTCATTCTGGACATGGAAAAAAAATGCTTTGTGCCCCCTTTCTTTTCCTTAGCTTAGGTGTATGTGCAATGATGCACCATTGTCACCCTGCTTCTCTTACTTAGACACTTGGCCATTACTGCAAAGTGTGGATCCAAGCCTCTGGGTCCAGGATGAAAAGTGTAGTTCGCTCTGCTTTGCCTTGTCCACCGTTCTAGATTGCACAGAAAATGTGCAATATGACAAATGACCAATAACCTTTTCCTTTCCTCAACAGGGCTGCCCCAGAAGTGAGAAATGATGGGCTCTATTCCCAAGCATCAGATGTCTTTAGTTTTGGCATTATGATATGGGAAGCTTTAACAGCGCAGTTGACCAACCTGCACATGTACAAGCCTCTGAAACCTTTCCGGTTGCTGAACAGCAGGGAGGTAAGGGTGGAAAGGGTGTTTTGGGGAGAAAACTCAGTTATCTCTAGAACTCTGACATTGCTAGGGATGGGAAGACCCATTTTCCACTTTCTTTCTGTCATGTGTGGAACGAAACCCCCCGTCCCCACTGTGGATGTTGCCATTTATCAGGGGGGTCATTATTTTCTTCTTAATTCAGTCAATATTTGAACTGAGAAATATTCCTACACCTTCTGAGTGTAGCACCTGCCACGCTGGTCATAGGGCTCCCTTCTTGGACAGGAAAGTGCATTTTACCCATAATTTGTCCTTCTCTTTGTCTGCATTTTCCCATATGAATGCTGTTTTCGGGCTCCACGGAAAGCTCTTTCCTTCTCATCTTATCCCTTTCCCCTGGTCCTGGAGGCAGGAGATCTGTTCAATGGTGCTATGCTGTCTATCCACCAGTCAGTTGGTCAGCATCCCTGTCCCTTCTTCCACCATCGAGACTTTTGAACCTGTTAACTGGATGTGATGGCTAGATACCAATCTCGGTGCTACCAGGCTCCTGCAACATTTTTGGAGGTAGATTCCCTCTCCAGAGGGAAGAAACCGAGTTTATCACCTTCAGAAATAAAAGGCTGCAGTGTAAACTTAAACACATTGCTGAAGAATTTACACAATAGCCATACAAAACATCTTTGCAAGGAAATATTTATTCCTAACTTCAATTAGTGCGTAAAAATGACTGCTTTACTGCTTGTTACGCAATTATTGTGCAATTTGATGTAAGCTTGACCATTTGGGAGATTTGGTGTAGGAGAGGAATTCGTAGAGTAGGGCTGATGGTTGGACTCGATGATCCAAAGGATCTCTTCCAACCTGAATGATTCTATGATTCTGTGATTTTTATTGCTAGCAGGTTTGTTGAGGGGTGAAGCTGCACATCCAGGAAGCCAACGTGTCGTTGTTTTTTGTTGTCTGGATAAATAAAAACAGGTTCTAAAATTCACGGAGCTGGGAGGCACCCCTGGCGATCTTGGCTTTCCAAACCTCACCAGACTGATTCGGTGCATGAAAGCGTGTTGGAATCACAACCCCACCAAGAGACCTGCATTTTCTGCCATATTAAAGATGATCAGACAGGAAATACAAGAAATCAGGTAATAATACTCACTCACACTCCCTTTTGGTTTTTTTTTGCATGGTTTTGTAACTGGA
This sequence comes from Nycticryphes semicollaris, assembly GCA_013400055.1. Taxonomy (NCBI): domain Eukaryota; kingdom Metazoa; phylum Chordata; class Aves; order Charadriiformes; family Rostratulidae; genus Nycticryphes; species Nycticryphes semicollaris. The sequence goes on from VXBJ01004241.1 coordinate 399,732, forward strand.
CATTCAGCCCCACTGGTAAGTGATCAGTAGTATCCGACACCAAATTCCCCAAGGCACAGAGACTTGCTGTCTGCTTCCTAGGAAGTTTATATTCTTTCCTGGTAGCCTATGTAAAAATAACATAAAGCAGCAGAAAAAAAATGGGTGCCAACCTCCTCCACTTGCTAGCTCAGTCAACTGCAGAAAACAGACATCCAAAGGCAAAATCACTTCCCGCTGCAGGACAAACCCCAGCCTCAAGAGCATCACGGGGTGGGGAATTTGGTCATTCACTTCAACAGGGCAGAGATCTGCTGTAGATATGCCACAAATGTCTTCATTAGAAGTTGTTAAATGCTAAAATATGGTAAATTTCAGCATGTATTTTCTAAGGCACAGTCATGAACCACATTCCTTCAGTCCCCTGCTTGAGGAAGTCTTTAAACCAATGAAAAGAAGTAAAGATTTTTGCTTGTCTCTATCTGTGCTTTTCATGGCAAATACTTCTAAAATCTGAGTGCAGGGCATAGAAAGCAGACATAGAATCACAGATTCATAGAATCATAGAATGGTTGGTGTTGNTCTTCCTCAGCCTTTTCTCACAAGACTTGTGCTCCAGACCCTTCAACAACTCTTGCCCTTCTCTGGACCCGTTCCAGCACCTCAATGTCCTTCTTGTGGTGAGGGGCCCAAAACCAGACACAGCACTCAAGGCACTCACCAGTGCCCAGTACAGGGGGACAATCACCACCCCAGTCCTGCTGGCCACACTGTTCCTGACACAGGCCAGGATGCTGTTGGCCAACTTGGCCACCTGGATGCACTGCTGGCCCATATTCAGCCAACAGTTGACCAACACTCCCAGGTCCTTTACGTTTGTTTGGGTAATCACCCCCCCAGCAACAGAATGAGAGTAAACATCACTTTTCCTCTCCTTTCTCCCAAGGGAACCAGTGGTGGCCAATCCTGTCAACGAGCCCGACTATGAATCTTTTTACTCTGTGAGCGAAGCCTCAGAGGACTCCTTCAGCCATATTTACGACACGATTCCAGGGTTAGACTCTGATCTTCCACAGGCTGCTGGCAACATGTTGGACTCTGGTGACCCCACTCAAGTCAAGGTGTTAGAAGGGAATGATCTTTATTTCTCCAAACAAGACAAATGGGGAAAGGTGGTTTATGAGTTTGAGGGAAAAGCAGGAATAGAGAGGAGTCCAACTGTTTTGAAGGAGACTGAATGGTATAGTGATACTGGCATTAAGTGGCATTTAAATAAAAACCAACCAAAGACAGAAAAAACAGGATCTTGGACCTCTGAAAATCCCTGAGTCACGGCAGGTGAAAATTGCAGCGTGGTCAGTACCAGCCAGGAGAGGGCACTGGGATGTCGTAACACTCAGAGAAGCCTGAACTCTTTACTCGATCACTGGTGGGATGGAACAGCAAAAGGATTTTGAACATCCTCCTGTTCAAATCAGAAATTGTTATCAAACCGGCCAAGAAGTTGTTCATTTCTCAAAATAACACAAAGAATTCCACAGTGGTAGTTGGCTTTGGTTTTTTTTTTGTTTTGTTTTGTTTTGCATCAGGGCACCTACCAGCCTTTCAATGGGCTGTTTAATAATGATGCTATTTCCAAATGCCATTCATTGCCGTTCTGCTGAATTAAATGCATCCTAACTTGCACTGCATCACAGAGATGGGGATGTGGACAGCAGGAGCGTAAGAAGAGCCAGTGGCCAAGCCATGACTTGGCTCCATCAATGCCAAAGCCTGCCCTCACAGGGGCCTGGACTTGTGTTGAGTATGTGAAAGTGTGTGTGAACGGCACACACTGCTGGCTGCTTGCAACACACTCTGTATTGATCACCCCAGAGCCAAAAAGGCGGGGTTTGGGAGAGAGGACAAGGCTTTCCTCGCCCCTGCAGTCACAGCCTTGGATGGAGACGAGGAGAAGACTGAGCTTGTGTGAGGGACAACAGCAAGGATTTCAGTTGCACGGCTCGTGGTTGGATTAATCGCTGAGTCTGTGTGATTAAGGGTGTAATTTTCAGGTTGAACAGAAGACAGTGTTGTCTGGAATCAGATGGCAGCACTGAGAACTGGCCTGAAGGAGAAATTGCTGTCTGACCTGCATGTCTTAGAAGTGGCATGTGGGACAGAAAGAAAAAAATTCTGGAATTTTTTTTTGGTGTTACATCATCTGTGTAGGCATCCAGCTTCAATGGGCACAAAATGATCAATCTCTTGGTACAGCTTCTCTGTCAAGCAATATATGATATTTAACACCATGTTTAAATCGCACGGATTTCCCCAAATTTCTGTAGCCTTGCTGTAGTCATGGTGTCCATATCCCAATGTTGCAGGCTCAGACATGTCAGATATGGTCCAATGCCACCCTCTTACACTGGAGCAGTCACATTCCATGTGGCCATTTAAGTTGTACAACACATTGCCATCACTGTGGGGCAAATAATGTGTTCAGCCAGAGGCCTGGGAAGAAAGAAGGTCTGCAGAACATCTGAGAGAGAAGCAAGTTTGCAAAACCTTGTCCTTTCCAGCACATAGTTCTTGGTGAAGAGCAATATGGAGGAATAGCTTTGTGTGTCATGATGGTTTGAACCCCAGTAGCTCCACTTGGACCTGGGATAAACCAGCCAGCAGCAGGAAAAGGGCTGGAGGAAGCTCCCCTAGCTCATCTCTCCCTGTTTTAGGGACTCCAACACATGCCCTGGTTGGAACTGGATGATCTTTAAGGTCCCTTCCAACTCTAATAATTCTATGTCTATACGGAGCAAACAAACCTCTAGTTGCATTTCTGGGGTGAGGTGCAGAGTCCCAAGAATCTCCTGTCATGCTGGAGATTGCCTTGTTGCATCTGTAGGGCCCCAGGTCGGCAGGCCCCTGGGGATATTTCTTCTCTTTTAAGAGAGGAAAAATGTGACGCATATGCTGCCTGTAATTTTAATTTTTGAGGCATAACGGCAGGCCCATATTTTTTTTTACCAGTGGAGAGTTGAGGACAAAATTGAGAGAGCTGAGAGAAGAAGCATGTAAAGAAAGGAATTTGTATTGACTTTTTTTAATTATTATTTATTTTTCTTATTTTTTTTGCTAAAAGTTTACTCAACCCAGCACAGCCATAGGCAATTTATCAGATTATCACACCGATAGAATGAGACTTTGTATCCATGACACCAGCAGGTGAAAAATTTCCATATATATCAACACAATTAAATGAACAAACAATGGCTAAGGCAAGTAATTTAAAATCCTTTTAAAATTTGTATAACTATGGTTATAAATTATCCAGATAGCTGTATTTGTTTTTATAAATAGTTGCTTTATCTCATCTAAGTTTGTTGGTTACTTTCAATTGCTCTTTATACCAGCCAAGATTTATCTCCCTTCATGGCAGAAGGGGAAACGCCTCAGAAGCACCTCCCTGACTTCTGTAAATCCCTCTCTTTCCAGCAGCAGAGTTATGGCTGGGCCTAAGGAATTAAATGACCCACCTTGACTGGACACCTACTGGTATCTCTCCCTCCTCCTTCCTCCTCTGCAGCCCACCATCCCCTGAAGGCTCCCAGATGTGAAGATGCTGCCCCCCTCCCGAGAGACCCCCATGCTCATGGGCTGCACCCTCATCCTGCCTTTTTTCCTACCACAAATAGTCTTTTAACTCTATCCATCTCCTACCCCCAGAGAGTTCTTTCTTACTGACCAGGTTTTTTCCTGACGGCAGCATCCCGAGACCTCCTTTGGGGGATGATGATGATGGAGCCATACTGCTTGGAACTGCTTTTCTGGGGTCATATTTTACCTAGAGCCCTCTCTCCTCTTGGCCTGCAAGTACGTCACCTGTGAGCCATTCAAAATTAGTGGTTGGGCTGATGAGTTTCTGCCTTAATGTCTCATTTTCCCAAAGGCAGCAGCCTGCAGTCTGCAAAATAGATTCAGATGGACCCATGGAAAGCGAAACAAATTACTCTGCCTCCAACAGAGGCAAAAACCACAATGTCATAAGGGTGAGCCCAGTTTTGAGGCTGGGGCTTGGGGAAACTCGTTTCAGACTTAGGAAAACCACTTTATTCTTTAAAAACAGGGTGGTGAGGTTACTCTTTTTTTTTCTTTTTAAATTTTCCTTTATTAAGGCTGAAGTACTTCTAGGCGGGCCTTCACCCTTGCTTGATCTATAGGTCCACTCAAGTACACCTGGAGGAAATAATAAATAATGGTCCTTCCTTAATAGCTTTTAGACTGAAGAGTCAATGTACCTTACTTTGGAAGGTACAATGAAAGAGGTCATGGTACAGTGAAAGGTACATCGACAGAGGTCAGGGAAGTTCACTCTTCATTTTCAATGAAAGTTATTCAAAAAGTTTGCTGTTGGACCCTTTCAGCTGATGCCTGGATTAACCGAGTTCATTAAGAAACATTTAACCAAGCCATTTGCACTGGTAAATCAAATATCCTTCTTGCCAGGTCCTTGTGAAATAGCAGATAGGCTGGGCAATGTGTCTGCTCAGTTCTTATTTATACTTTGTTGTGCTTCCAGCGGCCGTATCGTCTGAGCTGCTGAGTACTGGCAGAATGTATTGTACTGTACGACACGGAGATCACTGTGTAGCTACTGGGAGACGTACTTCAGCTGGCTCTATTTGAAAGTCACACAGGAAGAAGGCAGGGGTACATGCTGAAACTTTTTTTTTTTTTTCTCATTGGCAGTTTTTCTTCAAAATGTCAAATTTCACACTCCTCAAGTGGGTAAAATGAGTCACAGTTGACGTTCTGCTTTTCCACTATTCTAAATTACTTTAAGCCAAAGGATAGGGGATATATTTCGTGTTTATGAGAGGAAATGCATTAGGCACTATCATTTCCAGAGGAGGTGATGTCTGCAGAAGGTGAAGACTAAGACAAGGGGATGAGACAATGTCCTGGGTTGAAAGACACAGGACTAACTTTTCTTCTAATGCTGGCAAAAATGGCATTTTTAGAAGACCCTAGTGTCTGAATTCATGAAAATATTTACTTGAAAGCCAGCCAGGCTCTGTGGGATTCAAGGTTTAAGTGTTTTCGAGCCTTGCCAGGTGCAGGGATCAGGAGGAGCAAGGCCTGGGCATTGGACCCAAGTTGGCTAACGGGATTATTTTATACCATGGATGTCACGTTCAATATCAATTAGAAAGGCTTGCTGTGTAGCTGGCTCTGCCCCAATGGCAGTGGGTCCAGACAACTCCTGGCCCTGGTTCCGGACCCCTGAGCCCTTCCTTTGGACTCGCAGTGTCTGACAGTTGCTGTCTCTGCTGGGAGGGCACAGCTTCCTGCTGATAGAACTGGCTGAGTATCTTTCTTGTATATCTTGTATCAGTATCGAGATTAATACTGATTCTTTAGTATTAATGTTAATTATTTAGTCTTATTCTGTTAAATCTATTTACCTTTCAACCCTCGTGTTTCTTTGCGTTCCCCGATTCCCTCTTCCTGGGTGGGGAGGGGTCATCAGGTGATAGAATAATTGTCTGAAAGACAGTAAATTGTCATGGGTTTTCTCAAACCGTAACAGCCACCTTGCACACTTAAGGGAGGCAGGGATGAGAGCTGCAGCAGAAGAGTCTTTCCGTGGGCCTTGTTCCCCCCAGTGGTCCCAGGCATGAAACCTGTAGTGGAGGAGGACTGGAAGAGCTTGTTGGAGGCTTTGGCTGGCTGGGATGGGGTAAAAGAATGAAGACCTGACTCTGGAAAACTGCCACAGAAGAGAACGGTCCCTGGGGGCTCTGAACCAGTCACTGTCAAACATTAAATGCAACTCAAATGCAGTGATTAGCTTAGAAAGCCTCACTTCAGCATGAAGCAAACATGTATTCTGCTTTAATCAAGTGAACTCTGTCTTTGATTCATTTAAAAGTTCATCTTCTAAACCATTGCTGTTTGTGCCCTGCCAGGAAAGCACTGTCTGTTCATCTGCTACCCAGGTACTGCTTGTGAGGGTAGGTAAGTTCTGACTCCTTGTGGGATGCAGATCATGAAAGGTCCAGCTGTGCCAGTTCACCATTCACTGCCAGAGCATTTCATGACTGGTTTCCACTGTGAGAAGTAGAAAAAAGTGGCCCAGAAGTTCCCCTTCATTCCTGCAAATTCTCCTTTTCCCTGTGTCACCCTGTGGCTGGTGTAGGTCCTCGCAGAGGGAATGACTTGAAGCCCTTGGCCAAGGCAACCACTTGTCCTCCCTGTCTCATCTCTCTCTGCCCTTTTACCCTTGTCCTTGTACTCACTAATTAGGCAATGCCTTCTACAGAGAAAGGTCACTCCCAGGCAATGTCCTCCACCCTGCCCTGGGTTCTCTGCACTTCTCGCCGACTTGTAGCATATGAAACACCCTTCTCTTGCTTTCTTTAATTTTCTTACCCGGTTCTTCTTTCTAAAGTCATTCTACATTATTTATGTATTTATGTTCTTTGATGGTTGGACTAGATGATCTGAAAGGTCCCTTCCAACCCAGGCGATTCTATGATTCTGAGATTCTACATTCCCTCAGTTACCGTTTAGAGTGGGGAAAGGTGATCTACACTTTTACTGCACTTCCTGTTTTCTTGGTGTGGTTAGGAGAAAAACTTGATTGACAGATACTAACACCTGCAAACCTGAAGTTAAATCCTGCTGGTTTCTGGCATTTTTTTGCATTTAAAAATGGTGGCCTCCCAAATGGTAAGAAAATGGTAAAAAATCCGTCTGTGGGAACTTGTCTGGAAGATTAGGCTGATGAGAAGAATAGCCAACAGTGTGTTCTCCTGCAGACATTGGTGTTGTATCGTGCTAGGGGTTTCTCATGTGATATTGAGGAGATTGCTACAGCCTGGCTTTCTACACAATCAACAAGGACGTGGTGGCACCACAGTGAAGAATCTTCCTCCACCACTATCCTCCTGTCCCAGCACTGGCTCGGACAATGAAGTGGGATCACTTCTTAGGGCTGTTCTGTTTCTTTGATTTTCTCCTTTTAACTTCCCAAACCACTTGGAGCTTCTGTCTCTGGAGGGGCTGAAAAGCGCAGTGAAGTCACACATTATACTGCTTGGCAAAATAGCACCAGTTACTTTTTTCTTCATGTTTTAAATGCATGATTTCTCATCCTTTTTTCTTATCACTGAAGCTGATATCACTTGATATCACCAATTGGAGCCAAAGGCTTTGTTACTTGGTGATTGCTGGATTTTTCCTGAATTGTAAATTGTCAGTTGGGGTACTTTTCCATCATGTTTTTTCTTTATGGTATGCACTGTTTTCAGTACATATAAACTATCAGCAAGTTACATCACAGAAGCACAGAATAATATAGGGTTGGAAGAGACCTTGGGAGATCATCTAGTCCAACTCCCTGCCAGAGCAGGGTCATCCAGAGCAGGTTGCATGGGAATGTGTCCAGGTGGGTTTGAATGTCTCCAGAGATGGAGACTCCACCACCTCTCTGGGCAGCCTCTTCCAGGGCTCTGCAATCCTCAAAGGAAAGAGGTTCCTCCTCATATTTAGATAGAACTTCTTATGTACAAGCTTGTGCCCGTTCCCTCTTGTCCTTTCCCTGGGCACCACTGAAAAAAGACTGGCCCCATCCTCCTGACACCCACCCTTGAAGTATTTGTAGGCGTTGAACAGATCCCCCACAGTCTTCTCTTCTCCAGACTAAACAGACCCAAGTCCCTCAGCCTTTCTTCATCAGAGAGGTATTTTTGTCCCCTCATCATCTTTGTAGCTCTATGTTTCTATTATCTTTTGTGATGATAATACACAACTTTTTTCAATTTGCTGAATGCCTCTAGTTAAGGCCCAAGTTTCAGCAGTTCTATGTTCAGGTCCTCTTTGTACTGCAGGTTCCTGGCTCAGCCTTTGGAAAGGCAGAGTGGGCACTCTGCCCTGTGGTGATGATGTCACAGGTGGGGACATCTGATAAAGTTGCCCCTTCACTTCTTTAACTCCCAGGGCATGGACCTTTCAGATGACCTGCTGTGGTCATTGTGGTGGTCCTGCAGCTGCTTTGGGATGAGCTCCATTGCCCATGGAACCAGCTGGGAGCTGCAATCTCAGCAGCCCCACTAAGCTCAGCCATCCTCTTTGCAATGTGGCAGCCTTTACTTCTGTGCCTCTCTTTATAATATATAGGGTGGGGACAGACTTTTCCCGTTTCCTGACTTTTTCCTGCCTGGCACGAGGAAGGGTCTGTCCTTTCTTAATGCTGAACATAGTCTAGAGCTAAGCATCTTGGCTTTATTCATGGATTGAAGTAGCAACATAGTGATGTACTGCTGGTGGAGTCACAGCACAGGTCACGGGATGGCTGCTCTCAGCTTAATTTCCTTGCCCTTTTGGAGACTAAATAGGCAATTTGCTACATGTTGCATATGACTGATGAATTTCATTGGTTTCATCCTTTTCTGCTGAGTTATGTTTTGTGTCCAGTGAGTTCATACACAAATGTTTAACCATGTTTTTTGAGCTAGCTGGTCAAATGTCATTTCTGTGATCTGAAATCTAATGATGTGACTTGCATCTTATCTCTCGTGCTAGTGTAGCATGTTACAAATATGGGTGTTGCATAAATTGTCGAGTGCTGAAGTTATCACTCAACCTTAATACATGCTGATCACGGCAGATCCTGTGTCAAATTGCTGTCAGAAACAAGGCAGAAGTTGATATTGTGGTTATTTACAAGGCACTAAGGAAAGTCCTATCTGAAAGCAGTAAAAGTTCAGTAGCTGAGATGTCGTCATTTGCAGCACAACAGGTAAAATGATTTCCACAGGCTGCTCTGCTAATCTGTTCAATGCAATGTCATAATTTAATGTAAGGACATAAAAGTCTGGGGATGGATATACTGGCTTATGACAGTTGTCAAGCCAGCCCAGAATCCTGCCCAACAGTGACTTGAAAATGAGTTCCCGAGGAACAGCATGAAAGCATGGCAACAGAAGAATGCTCGGTGATTCCTGAGACATCAGTGCCATCTTTGTGTTAGAGTGCCCTCAGTGGAGTTTTCTCCCATTTGTCTGGTTACTTTTGGGACTTCAAAATGGTATTCTGCAACTCAAGGGCACAGTGTGTGAAGAACCACCACCTTCTTTTGCCTGTTTAAAACCTGCCTGTCGCTATGTTAGTGCTCTATAGCTCTATACAGGAAGAAAATATGACCAGTTGTTCCCTTCTTACCTTCTCCAAACCCTTCATGCTTTCACAGATCTCTGCTATATCCATTGATATATATGAGACATATATATCAGCCCTCCCGTGGGGGCTCAGGGACTGTCCTTTTCAGAAGCTGGATATGGTTTCAGTTTGTCTGTGGTACATGTGTAATTGTGAAAGGGTTACCCTTAAAAGCTTCTCTTACTAACTCTGATACACCTCATGCTCCCCACCGTTAGCCATATTCTGATGTTGTAAATGTTTATAGATTCCTTTGCTGGGCAGTATTTCTGAACACTGAACAAATATTGAAAATATTTGTTATTATTGCAACAAAGCAATAAACACTGTTGCTTTTATTTGTGCCTGGAAGGCAGGGAATAGACACTGGCTAACAGCCCGCACCCAGCTTTCCATTGTGGAAACTCTGAATCCCTCTCCAGCAGGAGAGACCTGGAAAAACGAAAGTGGGAAAAACTGCTGGGCCAAGATAAAAGGAAAGACAGTTAAGGAAAAAGAAGGGGGAAAAAAAATAATAAACAAGTGATTCAAAGACTCACCATCTCCCACCAGAAGACTGATGACCAGACAGGATACCTTGGAAAGACAATTCCCCAGTTTTTGTTGCTGAGCAGGATGTTAGATGACATGTATCATCATCTCTTTGGCCAGTTTGGGTCCTCTCCCAGCCTCTTGCCCACCCCCAGCCTGCTACCTGGATTTGGGTAAAAAAGAGCAATCGAGAAGGTCTCAGTGCTGTGCAAGAACTCGTCAGCAACAGCTAAAACACTGGCGTGTTATCAACTCTGCTTTGATCACAACTCTAAAACACAGTGCCTTACTGGCTGCTGTGCAGAAGCCGGACCCAGAGCACCCTTGTAGGCTGTGAATACACTTGAATAGGCTGTTTTGGGGGTAAGAACTCATCTTTTTCTATCCGCAGACCCAGCCTGGAGGAGAATAGGAGCAAGTGAATTAACCAGTAAGCGCAGGTCGTAGGTGAAGGGCTATGAATTAACCCAGGATGGGATCCCAGGAGGCAGCCCATACTTGCCAGTAGGAAGGTCCAGCACAGTAACAGCCTCCAAGCTTCCTCCATTAAGAGGAAGACCCAGATTTTGCAAGATGGGTTCATACAGTGGTGTCTCACCCCATCAATCTGAGCTCAGATTCACAGGAAGAGCCAGAGAATTGTGCTATTTCATAAGATCAGAGGCTCCAGCAACTGCTTTTATACCCCACTGGGAAGAAAACAGTCTTTCAGGTGCATCTTGTGAATGAGAACTGCCTCGGGATAGGCTTTTCATACCCAAATAAGTCTTTCATACTCATATAAGCCTTTTATACTCACATTATTCCCATCTTTCTGTCATCAGAGATGACCCAAGACTTTTGGCAGTTAAATCTCTTTCCAGGGAAACTCATGGACCCCTGGATCCAAGCAGTTCTGGCTTCGTCCCAACACCATCTTAAAGTCCTTCAGGGGTTAAGCAAGTAATTAGATAAATAATAATTAAAAAAAGCCATGTCCAGATGTGGGAGTGATGCTGTGAGCAAAGCCCTGCTTTTCCAGCGCATTAGGCTTCACAGCAGTTGTTCATCCTCAGGGCTGCCAGTAGAGGAACGCAAGGCACCTTATCTGCAAAAGTCAAAGAAACAAAAACAGAGACAACTTCAGTTTTTCCTTGATGGTAATAAAACTGAGAGTTCTCAACAATATCAGCACTGTCATAAAAACACGTATGCTTCACTGATTTATGCAGTATAGGTTTCTCGAAACCTGAGCTATGCTATTTAGTAATTATGTGTGTAGTTTAGGAAAGGTGAACCTGTTATTCAGACTACTTCCCATAACTGCTTAATTTTAAGAATCAAAGAATGGTTTGGGTTGGAAGGGACCTAAAATACCATCAAATTCCAACTCCCCTGACATGATCAGGGATGCCTCCCACAAGACCAGGTTGCTCAAAGCCCCATCCAGCCTGGCCTTGAACCCCTCCAGGGATGGAGCAGTCACAGCTTCTCTGGGCAACCTGGGCCTGTATCTCACCAGCCTCACAGCAAAGACTTTCTTTCTAGTATCTAATCTAAATCTCCCCTCTTCCAATTTAAAACTGCTGCCTCCTGTGCTATCACTTCACTCAGTCATCTCTCCTGTAGGCCTCCTTTAGATATTGAAATTGAATTTAGGTACTATATTTCATTTAACATTTTACATTGCATTAAATACTCATTATTAATTAAACCAATCATTCTGTTAAACTCTGTTCAGGGTAATCCATGAAAGGCCTTTACCTTTCATGGATCTTCATACCTTCTGTGGATCCTCAGCCAGTTTCTAGAAGCATTAGAAAGGACACTGCAGGTTGTTGAAGGGATTTGTGGTTTGGGGAGGACCCGTGACCATGAAAATGCAGTAGATAGTACAGTTTGTCTAGTTAAAATATCAGATTAGGGCAAACCGAGTGTATTCCTCAAAACCTGAATGTGTGACTTGGGTACAATTACATAATTTCATTCCAAAATGGAAGTGAAATGACCAGGAAGAACTTGGAGTGATGCCTGTTTTCAGCCTCCAGCCACTGTGCTCAGATACTGGAGGGGTTGGCAGATGTCAATCTATGCATAAGGGCAATCAGCAATAGTTTAAGCATATACATAGCTGCTAGGCCACAAATATTCCTGCATTTTTGAGCTTGTTGAACAGCATTTGGTTGTGGTTCCATTAGTCCTACATGAATGATTAGACAAAGGAACACAAGCTGGAGAGGAACAAAAAAATCAGTATGTAAACAAGGAGTTCACCCCTAGTTTGTTCTTATCTTGAGCAGATTAATAAGTAATCTCATATCTCAGTAGGATTAGGGAGGCACTATTGGCTAATTCCATCCATGTGCTTTGGTATCACAGTATATAAATAAGCCTGGACTCACAGGTCCAACATCAGGCTTTTCTGACATTTGCCTTCTCTTCCTCAGCCCATCATGGAGCTCCTGGGAACGACCACTATTTTCTTGCTGATCTGCATCTCGTGCCTTCTTCTCGTTGCCACCTGGAGAAGCATATCACAAAAAGGGAAGCAGCCTCCTGGCCCCATCACACTCCCCCTTGTTGGAAACCTGCTCCAGCTGAACCCGTGGAACTTGCCTGAAAGCTTGAAGAAGGTAAGAGACAGTCTCCTTCTTCCCTATGTTTTCTCCACCACATATAAAACAAAGTATGGTTCAGACTGTCTCAGTTTAATTAACAAGCTTAATTTGCATTGACCAAATGTCAGACTAAAGCAGAAACAATGGGTTCCCAGAAAGACATGCTTCTAAAGTCTATATATTGCATTAATCTATATATCTAGGTTGATATATTGCAAGTCTAAGCTTATATATTTGCAATTATCAATACTAATAATGAGTCCTGTGCTGACCTGATGGCAGTACTGCAATTTGCACTGATGCTATTACAATATCACCATACTCTTCCTGTACCCACTTCTTCACTATGCTGGTGACACAGCCTGGGCCTTTTTTAGGAAGGATACTGCTCCATTTTGCTGCCTCTGCTCTTTAGCAGACAGGTTGGATCTCCTGGATGTGGAAGAAGTGAGTGAAGGGGTTGAAGTAAAAAGTTTGGAGGTGAACTGTGCTGCTGTTCCCTCTGCTGGCTGATGTAAAAGAATCATTGAATGGTTTGGGTTGGAAGGGACCTTAAAGATCCTCCAGTTCCAACCCCCTGCCCTGGGCAGGGACACCTCCCACCAGACCAGGTTGCTCCAAGCCCCATCCACCTGGCCTTGAACCCCTCCAGGGATGGGGCAGCCACAGCTTCTCTGGGCAACCTCTTCCAGTGTCTCACCACCCTCACAAGAAAGAACTTTCCTAAAACCTAATCTAAATCTCCCCTCTTTCAATTTCAAACCATTCCCCCTCCCCCTATTGCTCCCCTCCCTGATAAAGAGTCCCTCCCCATCCCTCCTGGAGGCCCCTTCAGGTACTGAAAGGCCACTATAAAGTCTCCCCAGAGCCTTCTCTTCTCCAGGCTGAACAACCCCAACTCTCTCAGCCTGTCCTCATAGCAGAAGTGCTCCAGCCCTCTGAGTATCTTCATGGCCTCCTCTGGACCCACTCTAACAGGTCCATGTCATGCATCTGTCAAATAGAACCAATGTGTTGCAAGACCTAGTAGGGAGTATGTGGTGGGAGTTCAGCTGCTGTGCCCAGTCCTTAGGGGATTGTGAGGGGAGGGTGGCGGAAGGATGGGAAGATGCGGTGTCACTAGGACGAAATTGTGGTGATGGCTGACATCATCATGTGTACTGTCAGACGCACAATGATGTCAGCCCCATATGATCTCCTTTTTGCCTTGGCGTTTGTGAATATTGAGAATCATGAGCAAACTCAGGCATCGTGTGATCTGATCTAGATGTTCCTGCTCCGGCAGGGGGATTGGACTAGATGATCTTTCAAGGTCCCTTCCAATCCCTGAGATTCTGTGATTCTGTGATCTTGCTTTGTTTCAGAGCACTAGGTGATTCAATTTCCCACCATAAGAAATCCAGGTTGATATCTAGCTTGCTTTAAAAAAGGAACCATGAGAAGTGTTCCAGGTCAGACCAAGTAGCCCAGGCCTCTTTCCGCAATTATAGCCGAAAAGAGATGCTTGGGAAAGAGTACATGACTAGTGCAAGGATGCAGTGACTCTCTGCTGATACATACAGCCAGTTTCCAGACCTCTGTGGCCCAAGAGATTTTAGAGACAACTGTGGTGTGTTTGTGCCCAAGATCCCATTAGGCACTCGCTTACATAAGTGTATATAAGCGCTTTTTGAGCCCATGTAAACTATTATCTGCTGCGCCCTGTACAAATCATTCCAGAATGTTTTTCCAGCCCTGTGAAGAACTGTTGTCTTTTCGGGGATTTGGACTTGACACCTCACCATTTCTCTCCCTGTCTCCTGTTTCTCATACAATTCCCTCTTCCCCTGGGCTGTAATTCATAGTTGAAAGGTCTTTGCGCTGCTGCTAATCGTCGCCACGTTTCAGCGATGCTGGGACAATGGCATGTCACCCCTCAGACCCCTTTCCTGCAAACTTCTTTTCACCCAATTAATGTTCAGTCATGGTGCTCTTTATGTTCCTCTTCCCTACAGCTCAGTGAGAAGTACGGTCCTGTCTTCACAATACATTTAGGCCCACAAAAGATTGTGGTGCTGCACGGGTATGATGTCGTGAAAGAAGCTCTGATTGACCAGGCAGATGACTTCAGTGGAAGAGGCAATCTACCACTACTTGAAAAACTTTTCCAAGGCACAGGTATGTCCCCTGGTATTGTTAGCATCCCAAGCTGATTATTTCAGTGCTTTAGGAATGCAGCTGAGAGGGCAATGATGGAGGGGACAGTTGATTTCATCTACTGCTTTCATGCATATAAATTAGCAATAAAAAACTAAAAGCCCAACTCATTACTTGGACCCTTGAGTAAATCACACCCCTGGAGAACTCTTTAATGTCCCGGGTTGGATTCACTGACTGCCTTTCTATTTTCAGCGTGCTTCAACTTCTGGCTAAAATTCTGTTTGTTAAATGTGCCTCTAAGATCTTATGTTCATTCTCCCACTTCTGAAAATACTGACAAAACGCATACAGCTCAGGAACCAGCAAAAGAGAAGTCCACAGCACAACGAAGACAAGATAATATAGGCTGTCCTAGGAAGGGCCACATTCAAGACTGGGCTTATTCACCAGAGAATTTCCCAGTGTGACATTTATCCGGGTAAATAATGCCTCTTCCATGGTACTATAGTGCACTATCATTGGTGTTATCAACGACACACTGTGTGAAGGTGCACATTAGAACATTTGAGGAGTTATCTCGGTGCAAAGGCTATCTGCTTGTGGCCAAGATCAAGTCAGTACCAGTGTTACCTTCTTATTTGCGTCCTAGTTTTTCTTATTCTGGGAATAAATTCAGTTTTGCTTAAAGTGCTGTGACAAATGCATCAGAACTGCAGAGAGGTTACATTTTTGGGCAACTAGCAATTGCATTATAACTCCACAGAGAGTTGTCCTGGCATGTTGAGTACTTACTGTGTAGCTCCTGGTCAGAGGAAAAAAGAAATCTGTTTCCTCATGGAGGTCTACTTTTCCTTCCTTTGTCAGGCATTGTGACCAGCAATGGGGAGACCTGGAGGCAGCTCCGACGATTTGCACTCACAACCCTACGGGATTTTGGGATGGGGAAGAAGAGCATTGAGGAACGAATCCAGGAGGAAGTTCATTTTCTGGTGGAGAGAATCAGGAACATGCATGGTAGGACATAGACTTTATGACTACTGGGACACCCTGAGCATCTGCAATGATAAGGGGACTGCTTCACCAAATCAATGACCCAAGAAGTGGGCATGTAGCTGCTGTTCCCGCTCCCTGCTCCAATAGACAAAGTTCTCACTGGTGGGAGTGGGTCAGTCAAAGGCCCTGAGGGATAAATGTAGGAGACTGGTGTTGGAAAACATCCTGTAACCTCTGCTGCTTGAGGAACAAGACAGGAAGTGGGCATGGCTTGGCCCCAAAGCCAAGGGTTTGGTGGAATTCAGCCATGGAGGAAGGGCTGAGCACCGCCAGGTAACCATGCAACATACACTTCCTTGCCTCATCTGCAGCTCTCAGCTCTCAGTAAACCAGTCCTGGAGAAGTGGGTGATCAGAGAACTCATTTACAAATATTTAGGTTGGGTCCAGGTCCTAGTGTTCACACTAGGCAACATCTCCCAGTATTGGTAGGGGCGTGCAATGGGAACGGGGACTATAAGCTGCTTTTGAGGGCAGAGCATAAAGTAATCCCCTTTGGTTCCAACCTATAAATGCATTTTCTGGTAATACATAAGGCAATGTTACTTCTAAGTACTTCCCCTGAGTGTGGCACAGAATCAGCCTGGACCACAGGCTTCCTTCCCACAGCCAGCCTTCAACATGTGCTTATTCTGCAAGGGGGGAAAGGCAGACAGATCTAAAAGGATGCTGAAGCGACGTCGCTTCCCACGAGCCACTAGAAAATTCAGTCTGGCTTCAGAGATAAACGTTCCTGCTACAAAACACAGAAAACACTCTCGCCTGCACTGCTCTTATCCTTTCACTAGCATGGAAATACTGCATTTCCTACACCCAGCTGCAAGGCTCCATCTCTGCCTCACCTATTTACAGCATCTTTCGCTGTGTCCTAGAAGGCTTTGCAAGCAAGCTCTATATATACAACTGAAAAGGATAAAGCCATTATTTACTATTAATGCAAATGTAAGTTGCTAGGACTGGTTATCTACATGGCTTAGCAGTAATATACTCACCACCTCTGAGGAGACATCTGCTGAGTCTTCAACTGTGCCATTGCTCCTTGGATGAGGCTGATCCTCGGTGCTGCCAAGTGTCCATTTTCTGACTCCTTGGTTTTCTTTTAGTATTTTATACCTTTTCATGTTGTTGTTTCTTCCCTTGAAACCTTGAGATGCACCCTTTAACTGCCTGCAACCACACCTTTCCTTTCTTTCTTGGGTCTAATCTTGTTTTTTTTTCCTCACACTGTAGTTCTCAGGTGCTTCTGCAACTGTGCTATCAAAACTAGACTTTGATCACAGGAATCAGAACCCTTAGGAGAGGGTTATACGACTGAGGTTATGCTAATATAGTTCACCAACAGGGTGCAATAACCTAAAGACATGGCTCAGTCAAAGTCCTTATGGTTTCATTAGGTTTTAGTGGGAATCTTTAGGCCATTTGTAATTGGCCTCTATGAGAGGGACAGGCATGTGTCAGCTGAAGAGGAACCGAGCCGTGCAGACCAGTGTTCTGCTGAGAACGGGACAAACGAGACACTGTTTCTTCAAACAGAGAAATTAGTTCCCTTCAAGTAGAGAAGGATAAATTGGATGAGCCCTTCACCATCCTTTCAACGAACTGCAAAACTCTGGGTCTCAAGAGAACGCAAAACTTCCCTGTAGCTTCAGAGGAGGGGATGATGCCTGAAATACTGAGAGCAAGATATTGTGGTTTTTTGTTGCAGAGCAACCCTTCAACCCTGGCAACTTCCTGGTCCACGCTGTTTCCAACATCATCTGCTCCATTGTCTTTGGGGACCGGTTTGACTATGAGGACAAGAAATTCATTACTTTAATTGACTTACTAGAAGAAAACAACCAGCTCCAGAACTCTATACACACACAGGTGTGTACATTTTTATTTAATTAATAATTTTTAAATATTTTATAGAATCATAAAATGGTGTGGATGGGACCTTAAAGAATTTTTATTAATGAATATTTGTTTCTAATAATATCTTTTATTGATGAATATTTATTAATGTTATTATTTTTTAATTGGAATGGTTTGGAGAAATTTTTTGAAAGCCAAAAAGGTAGTTAAAAAACCCGATTCCTGTATTTTTTTTCTTACTTTATGGACTTCCTGTAACATATCCAAAGAAAGATATCATTGCAAAAGTTGCTCAAGTGAAGTCTATCCTTAAATATAGTGAAACCATAAAGTAAAAGACAGTTAAATCCTGTGGAATAATAAAGACCTACTGTTCCAAAACAGTTTAATTGCCACATTTTCATAATAACATTTAGGGGAACATTTTACCGTATCCACATTAATCAGAATGTGCTTCTACATAATTTTATTTTTACAGCTATACAATTTCTTCCCCACTCTCATGGATCGCTTACCAGGGCCTCATCAACAAATGATAAAAAATGTTGATAAAGTTGATCAATTTACTTTAGAAATCATAGCGGAACACCAGAAAACCCTGGATCCCACTTGTCCTCGAGATTTTGTTGACGCTTTTCTTAACAAAATGGAACAGGTAATGTCAGAGCAAGAGATTTATTGGGTTATAAGAAAACCACTGCTTGAATCCCAGGTTCTTTTCAGTTGTGGCAGGGCACTGGGCTTTTGCAAATACAGAGGGGAACTTTCTTTTCTTGGCACATCAAGTTAATTTTATCACCCTCTCCGTTTTCTTACCAAGGATTTTTAGATACAGAATTAACAGCACTAGCCAAAGTTAGGAAAGCTGAAGACCAACCCGGTTGATGTAATTCAGTGCTCCTCCCATAATAAAGAAGGTTTGTAATATTATTTAGTAGAAGTATCCTAAATGCTGGTGTCCTGGAGAGTTAGTGTTGTATTTTAGAAAGGACATTAGATGTGTTTAAAGGCATACATTTGGGGTACATTTTGTACATTATGGGTCCATTGCGCTGAGCTTTGTCATTCAAAACCTCCTGCCAAATCTTCCCCCAGGAGAAAGGGAGCGATCACTCCAAATTCACTGTCGAGACCTTGAGCAGAACCACGCTCGACTTGTTCCTGGCGGGCACAGGAACCACCAGCATCACACTGAGACATGGATTTCTGATTCTCCAGAAATACCCAGAGATAGTAGGTAATACAAAAGGAAATAAATAACTGAAAACCTTTTAATAGATCATGGGATCAATTTGGACAATTTCACACAGGGCAATGGTTCCCTGACAAAGGAAACATGTATTCACAGTGTGGAAATGTATATTGGAATCATAGGATATATACCATAGATAGAACACATATCATAGAATGCTTTAGGTTGGAAGGAACCTTAAAGATCATCCAGTTCCAACTCCCCTGCCCTGGGCAGGGACACCTCCCACCAGCCCAGGTTGCCCAAAGCCCCATCCAGCCTGGTCTCGATTAGTCTTGTACTAGTCCCATTTCTTTTCACAGGAAAGAGATATTAGTACTAAATACATTCATATATTCCTAGTGCGCTAAAAGCAAGTTTCGCTGTAAATCTGGAGAGGTGCTTAGGTAAAGAGATGGGGGACTTGTCCATTCAATTCTTATTTCTTTCCTAACAGAGAAAATTCAAAAGGAGATCGACAATGTGATTGGCCGGGACCGAAGCCCCTGTATGACAGATCGGAGCCGGATGCCCTACACAGATGCTGTGATCCATGAAATCCAGAGATTCATTGACTTCCTTCCGCTTAATCTCCCACATACTGTGATCAAAGACACCAAGTTCAGAGACTATTTTATCCCCAAGGTCTGTTCCACTGTGTCTGAGTAAAGTATTAATCTCTTGAAAACACTGATGTGTTCTATTAATTGTATTTTCTTTTTTTTTTTTAACATACTGAAATGTGCTATAGAATTGGAATAATTTTCTTTGGAAGGGGATTCTGCAAGTAATTGAGTCCAAACCCTTGTGGTTAAAAAAAAAGAAAAAACACTTTTCACCCTCTGTATGAAGAGTGAGATGGAGCTTTCTTGTTGTTTTTTTTCACATAAATGTAAGCAAAATTCAAAGCTATTTGGAAGCAATATTAAATACTCTAATCAGACTCACTATCAAAATTCATTTAAAATATCATCTTTGCCATAGCAATGGCACTCATTTTTGTTCATTAATTGCTCATTTTAAACTGGTTAAACTTTGACTATACTTCTATTCAGCTCTGGGAACTTCTCGGTGCTGCTTTGCTTTAGAATGCCTCCATTTTAACTTTCTTCTCCTCTCTCTGTTAATCCAGGACACTGTGATATTCCCTATGCTGTCCCCTGTCCTGTACGATGGCAAGGAATTTCCAAATCCAGAAAAATTCGACCCAGGACATTTCCTGAACGCAAATGGGACCTTTAAAAAGAGTGACTACTTCATGCCGTTTTCTGCAGGTAAGACCTCTTTCTGTTTCAGATCCGAGAATATCCTCTCTGAGAACCTCTTTGAAGACTTTTGAGGATTTTAGTGGCTCCTTCCCCACGGTCTGTGCAGTGACAGCTGGTGAGATCTGCTCGAGTCACTTCTGGGCAGCTCTAGAGAACCCTGAAGAACTAGAGTTTCAGTTTATTTCCTTTTTTTAGTAATCACAAAAGCTCCTCCGATGCATTTCACAAGACGAGATGTACGAAGTGGGACTCAGCCACGCAAATTCTCTCTCTGCAAACTCACCATCAAACCGCAGCAGAACACGAGCAACTGAAGCCTTCAGACCGCCTTTGCCCTTTGCACCCTCAGTGTCCTAGATACTTAGCTCCTAGCTTAATTCATTTGCTTCCTCAAAACGCCTGTCCATTCTGAGATGCCTCAACTTTCATGGAGCAGCGGTTAAAAGAAGTTACCAGCAAAATATTGCACTATCACCTCACTTTTTATTATTTTTCACTTGCAGGAAAACGCATCTGTGCAGGAGAAGGCCTGGCCCGGATGGAGCTATTCATATTTTTTACAGCCATCCTGCAGAACTTTACTTTGAAACCTGTTGTGGATCCCAAGGACATTGACATTTCCCCGATAATCAGCACTTTGGCAAATATGCCCCGACCTTATGAAGTCTCCTTCATTCCACGTTAGCCAAGTGAAGGCAGTCACCAGCTCCCGCACTCACGAAAACTCTGGTTGAACGACAGTCGTTTCCCATCCTGCTGAGACTGAAACACTTGGACCATTTGCTAGATACTTCATGGAGAGAAACTTCCTTAGAACAGAAAAATGTACGGTGTTTTTATAATCACCGCAGCCAGCTCTAAACAGAGATGGAGCAGGCAATTGCATAGGGAAGGAAAAATTATATATACAGGCTCTCCTCTGCACCTACCTCTCTTCCCTCAGGTTCCTACCTGGCATCCGACATCCTGTCAGGGTCTGTACAGATGCTTGTATTCCTGGGTTTCCACAGACTTTGCTTGAGGTACTTCTCTGCCCTGTATTTTCACTTTGTTTGTGACCTATTTGTAAAGGGAAGCGTAAAACAGTGTGGGGAGGAATTCTGTCAGGAGGGGGTCATCTACTGTATTCTTGCCCCAATACATGTTGTCTCTTGTGGTGGGGATGGAGTTTACTGATGACTGGTCTGATTGGGTCCTCTCTTGTATGATTATAACGAAGGTTTGTGAAATTAAAATTTCAATTGCAAAATAAAGAAGTGGTACAACTGAACTGTTGTTTTCTCTGAGATCCCAGAAGAACACCTTTTAGTGAAAAACCCGTCACCACAACACTTATGCTCCCAAAACCTGCATATATGTGTCTGGTTTATTTCACTCGTTTATAAGAAACCTATTGTGGACGGAAGACTGAGCTGATCCATCACCCATAAAACTTCCATTCTCAGTACCAGTGTGGGAGAAGACTGGACTGACCCTACGACACCTATCAGAACCCCAACTGCCTATTGTGGCAAAAGATGACAAGCGAAATAATACTGGGATCCCCTCCCCCCCCCAGCCCCAGTGCCATTTGAAGCATGAAAAGATCACTAAAGCAATGTTACAATCAGTAAAAAAAGAAAGGAAAAAAAAGAATTAACATGAGTTGTGGAGCACACCTGCACACACGTCAGACTAACTTTGCTCAACTTGATGACGTTCCCTGCGATGTATAATTTATAGGGGCTACAGTGAAGGCAGGGAGCCGAATTTGTGCTCGGTGGAAAAAGACAGCAACTGTAATTTTACCACAACAGCATTAACTATTTAAATGAAATAGGCAAAACTTCTTTCCTTGAATAAGTATTAATAACCCTGGTGTACCATGAGTTGGTAGCCACAGAATCACAGACATATGAATGAAAGAAGGACATCAGAAAATATCATCCAGTTGATTGCCATGTACCAAAAAGGATCAATTACTATAAATCTTTGCACCAGATAAAGAGAAGAAAGCACCCCACGCTTTCAATTCCACCTCAACAGGACTGAAACAGGCACACCAAATGGCCCCAGGGCACCTTTCCTCTTCCAGACATCTTCCCCTATGCTAGAAAGACACACAGGCAGCCAATGCAAATCAGCAAGAACATGGCTTTACCTCCCAGTGACTCCACCGTGACACGCAGCGGGGCTTTTTGATTAGAGAAGGGCTAAAAGCTGAGTCCTGGAAGCCTCACCTGCCCGAGGTACAAATCGGTAACCAAGAGCCGCTCACATTTCCTCTGGGTTAACTGGATTTAGTGCCCAGTAATATTAGCACCTTCTGGAAGACTAAGCATCAGATTTTAAAAAATTAGAATGCTTGATGACTAGGATTCGAAGGATATGGACCTGTTGGAATGAGTCCAGCAGAGGGCCATGAATATGCTCAGAGGGCTGCAGCACCTCTCCTACGAAGACAGGCTGAGAGAGTTGGGAGTGTTCAACCTGGAGAAGAGAAGGCTCTAGGGAGACCTTACAGCCCCTTCCAGTCCCTAAAGGAGCTACAGGAGAGATGGGAGGGACTCTTGATCAGGGAGGGGAGCGGTAGGATGAGGTGTAATGGTTTTAAATTGAAAGAGGGAAGATTTAGATTAGATACTAGAAACTACATCACTTTGCTGTGAGGGTGGTGAGACACTAGAAGAGGTTGCCCAGAGAAGCTGTGGCTGCCCCATCCCTGGAGGGGTTGGCCAGGCTGGATGGGGCTTGGAGCAACCTGGTCTGGTGGGAGGTGTCTCAGCCCATGGCAGGGGGTTGGAACTGGATGATCTTTAAGGTCCCTTCCAACTCAAACACTTCTATGATTCTATGATTTCTCTCAGCAACCTTTGTTGATCACTAAACTGAAAAAAATCAAACTGTTTAAAAAATTAACCAACCCTCCAAGATCTGCCATCCTTGCCATGACTTGGATTCTACCAGTCACACAGAGCTGGAGAGGGGAAGGGTTACTCAGAGACAGAACTGAGAAAAACACCTGCAAACTCTTGGCCTAATTGGGATGTCACTGTCACTCAGTCAGGTGGTCAGTCCTTCAAATTTCTTTCCAATACAGAGTCACTGCTCCCCTTCCCATTTCTGCTTCCTGGAGTTGGGATACTCAAGAATTTGTGAAGGAATTTGCTATTTCTTAGCTTTCTTACCAGAAAACACCAAGTGTTTGTTGGCAACGCGTGGATGGTAGATCCATGCCAGATGGATTTCCACCTTCCAAGTTCCTGGAGGTTTTCGTCTTTTTAGCTTTAAAATAGCATTATATTTTCTATATGTAGGAAAGCACCTTTTTCATCAAGAACAAGATTTGGTCCTTTGCCTTTACTGCTTTATCTTGTGGAAGTTTTCTCTGCTGAGACATCGCCCTCTCCTGGCCCTCCTGCAATCCTGGCAAGGAAAGACAACGAGGAGAAAAACGCCGTGTTATTTTTCTTTGACCTTTTTTTTATGCTCTGACGAAGCAGGTTCCCAAACCTTCGAAGAGCAGTCTGGGTTGGGCACGGGGAGTAGCTCTCTTCATCAAAGCATCTATCAAACACACGGCTTTGCGCCAACTGTCCTACAAAAGCAGATCCAAATAGACGCGTATCTAAAACTTGTTTCTGAGCCTGCTCTTTGCCTTGCTGTAAAGATACAAGCCAGAAGACACCAGGCCTTGGACTGTGAAGAGGTGGGATTGGGTAGGCCAGGAAGCTCCATGAAGACTGAGCCTTCCCCGGATGAGGTAAGTAGAAGGACCAAGATATTACAGTCTTACCTGCACGTGACTGTATTTAATTGTCCATTGTCACTTAGTCCCCTTGATGCCCTTCCCTTGAGCGGTGCAGAGCAATACCTGTTACACCAGCTCCACGGGTGCAGTCTTAGAGGGCATCATTCCAACATCATTCATGACACTGATGGCATCCTCTGCTTTCAGACACGTCTTTGGAGATCTGAGAAGTGCTGATCCGGGCTCACAGGTAGCACTCACCTACTACAGAGTGGGGTTTTTTTTGTCCAATCACAAACTGCTTCATCACAGATTTCCAGTTCTCTGCTGAGCAAAAAACAAACTCTAGCCCTTGTGCTCCTCTCTTTGAATGCAACCCTTCCTGTCCAAACACTCTGACAATCCTTATATCTAACTCCAGCATTAGGAAAACTTCCTTCTGGGGGACCACCACGTCCACAGCTCCAGGCACACACCATGGAAGGACAGCCTTGCTGCTGCAGGATGAGCTTGGTACATATTAAACCATGTTCAAGAAGGGTGAGGCGCCTAACTGTCTCCTCTTTTCTCTTAAGACTAGCAGCCTGGAAACATCTTCACTATTAATGTGCCTCCCTGTGGCCTCAAGACGAAAAGGTGCCCCTCCTGGGTCCAAGGCAGTTGGACATTTGGAGGACATAAACACAGAACAGGAGCAAGGTCTGTTCTGTTCTTCTTGGCCACTTCAGGAATTCACACAAGGCTGCTGTTACCATCCCTGTGACAGTACATCCTTCTCAGGATGCAACTATGAGTTTTGGCATCCTGACTGGAACGTGGGCAGTATGTGTTAAGGAAAATTAGGATGGTGACTGGGATGCATCCTAACACCAGAGCAGGACTGTCAGGCAGAGAGTTCTGCACCCAGCTTGGACCTGTGGAATGTGTCTCCCATGGAGGGTCTGAGCACATGATCTACAGCCAACAAGGCCTAATTGCCACCTGCCACAAGCAGAACTTATTTGGATTGCTGTCATGCAATGGGACAAAGTCACCAGCACTTAGGGCTTGACAATTAACCTTATCACATGGAGACGATCACAAATCTCGATCACAATTCTCCAGACAGCAGATGGCCAGCATCTCCTTAGGGTACAACTCTGCCACCCTGTCATCTGGGCTTCTGCAGCCAGCAAAAGTGCAAGGTCAGTGGAGAATAATCCCTCTGTGTCCTACCACCCACTCTGTGCCTCTGAGACCACCTTCCCAGGAAGAGCTGGGAGCTGGAGATAATCAATATTGGAAGAGTAATGGTCTTGTTTTAATCCTGAAATGACCAGCCCTGGTAAGGATTTAGTGGCCAGTCAGCTCTAGATGACACCCACATACCCAGAACCATTTTCAACCTGATATGAATCAGGAACTTTTCTGTTCTAGAACAAGGGGGTGTTCTCAAGAGCAGGCTGGAGTTGGAATTGGATGATCTTTAAGGTCCCTTCCAACCCAAACCATTCTAGGATTCTATGGGTAAGAGGCTTCATTCTATGGGATGAGGGATGAAGCTCTCACGTCCACTAATTTTATGCTGTAACAAAACCCCACATTATTCCAGGGAACAGAGAAGCTGAGAGCAGCAACCTCAAGCTTTTACAGCCAAACATCTGTGATTCTCCTCCATAACAGCAAAGAGAAAGCATGGCAGTATCAAAACACCCATCATGTCTGGCTGAACTGCATCTAGCATGAAACACTGAAGCAGGACTTTTAGACTGCCTGCCACCTTGGCTTTTTGCTCTTGGTGTATTACGCTTCCCAGCACCAGAGATCACAGAGGAGGCCACTGTCCAATCTCTAGGCAGGAATATTTTAGAAAAGATGACAATCTGTCAGTGTAAACCAGGCTGCTGTTCTACTCGGTCTAATTTCCTACAACAGAAATGGTAACTCATCTGTTGGCACCTCTTCCTGTCGGGTTGGAGGATGTTGCTTTGATAACGGTACTAAAATGTCCAAGTTGCTTTCACAGATATAAAAGTCATCAGCCACTAATTAAGGATAAAAGCAGTACAGATGGAAACAGCTGGATACCTCTGGGAGATTTAACCCTGTTCTTTAAAGATGCTGATTCCAAAAAGGCCTTTTCTTCATAGCGAACTCAACTCTCTCTCTTAAATCCTACCTCAAGGCCATGTAACACAGTCTCTCTAAGATCTGCTAAGTTAACCGAGCGTGTGATAAAGCACTATTTCTTGCAATTTCATCTGAGGTCCAGACAGTTCAAGAATACAATTGCAGGAATACCTGACACAGAATTTAAAGCACGTTCTCTTCTATAATCTCCAGTAGCTGGAAGAAGTTTGTCTTTATTAACAGACCCTCTGAAAAAAAAAATAAAGGGGTAACTTACATAATCTTTCCAACAGGAATTTGAGATTCCAGAGAGACAAATGTAGCAAGTTGGTTTATTGTAAATTTATAGTAACTAGTCTCTCTATTTCAAAACATCAAAGATGGATACCAAACTGAAGTGTTTTCAATACCACGCTCATAGGTCCAAAGGTCCCAGGTATCTTCTCAATGCAGAGCTCAATGAAGGGGAATAAAAAAAATGATGTTTAGGTCCTGCTGCTCCTAAGGTAAAACATCCTGATAGGTTATGGGGGGCTCTTCCTAGAGAGTATTTCATGTGGGACATGGGGCTAACATTGAGAGAGACAGAATCAACATACGGGTTAGAGACGGGTTTCAACTTTTCACTGCAGAACATCTGAAGCAACAAAACCACTTGAGGAGAGGAAAATACCATTCAGTCTTAAGCCTGAATCCAGCCTACTGTATCCAACAGCCAGAAGTTACCAGTCTTGATGTTAGCTGGAACCAAATCCTCAGCAACATATAGAATTGCTGTTTGTGCAACTTCAACAGAGATCAGTCTGGTTCATAGCCCAACTTCAACTTAAAGACTCTTGTAATTTCATCGTTTCTCCAGTTTTTTGTACTTGGCTTCTACAGAAGGAAAAACAACAATATTTTAGGACCAAATAGGTAAAAGTTTTGAATCTGATAAGCTGCTATACACCTTAAAACTCAAGTTAATTTAGAGGATCACTCCAGGTCACTTTTTTCCCTGAAGCATTTAGGCAAATAATTATAAAATAACATTTTTAAGAACGAAGTGTTTTAATCAGACCACTAATATTAATTTAAGCCAAGGGAAGTTGGGTGTCTGGTGGAACTTTGTGAATCCCTCTGTTTGCAGGATTCATATATTCTGTCTTTTATATTTGGGTCACATTGTAAAAGAGAGATCAAGCTGCTAAGCTGTAGTTCAGTAATACCTGTACTAGTCCACCTCTCTATAACTTGATATATTAATCTTTTCCCAACACTTGCCACTTCACATACAATGTTTGCTGTTCTAAAGCAGGGTGCCGCTATACTGCACAGGCAACTCTGCAGCTCACACTTGTTAAATAAAGGAGGAGTTTACTTCATCTTTTTAAACCCCCTTGCAAGGGACTATGCTGCAAGGTAATAACAGCAGAGGACAATAGTTACCAAGTTTTTTGGAATATGCATCCAATTTATAAGCCGCTTGCTCAAGCGCTGCAACCTGCTCCTCAATTAGGTTGATTTGTTCCAGATATGGTTGAAGAGCAGCATCTTAAAAAAGCAGAAAAATCGCACCTGTCAGCTCTGAGTAACTCACTTCCAAGACACAGTTCACACTTGAAACAAGAATTTCTCATTTCATTCTTCAGTTAAAACACTTTAAAAGGTCATTCCTTCCCCTGCCCCACAACTAAGTGGTGATACCGTTATCCGTGTTCCAGCAATGTATGAAATGTTAGAGATTACTGGCTAAACTCAAAACAAGTAACAATACAACGAGAATCAAAGTCTCAGCTCGTTCCTATCAGATCTAAAGTTTGGGGTAAAACAGCACATAAACTGAGCTGTGTTTTCACTTATGCTCGTCTACATAGTCTAGAGCTGTAAAGAAATACACAGGATTGGCATTGTACAGCAGCACGTGCATTTCAGTGAGTTGTCTTTCCTTCATCAACTAATGGAGCATGAATCATCCAACTCTTAGACCCTTCATTTCCCAAACAAGTCTACCGTTCATTATACCCCTCCCTTGCTTGATTTACTTACATTTTTGATTTAAATCCTTCAGATTTCTACTGATGTTTATAGCAATATCTTTCATTTCTAGGTACTTCAAGCTAGTCAGCTTATTCATGTTTTCCAAGAGTTTGTAGTCTTCGCTGGTGGCTTAAAAAGAGCAAAGTTTATTTTAATTCAAAGGTGATGGGGTTTGAATTGGGTGCAGACTCTTCAACAGGACAAGAGATTTCAAACCAATAGCCAACCGTAACAATGAAGAGTTGAGATGGTAATATGGGTAGTAGTATAAAGCTTTACAAAAACACAGATAGCTTGCAATGTTTTTTTTTTATCTGACAAATATTGACTAATTCTTCACATTTCTACTCCTATTCTGTCAGCTCAACACTTA
Source organism: Nycticryphes semicollaris (assembly GCA_013400055.1). NCBI lineage: Eukaryota > Metazoa > Chordata > Aves > Charadriiformes > Rostratulidae > Nycticryphes > Nycticryphes semicollaris. Next base: position 427,815 of record VXBJ01004241.1, read on the forward strand.
CGTTTACAAAACTGATAGCATGCATCCAGGCAGTAACCTGTACTATTTACTCTTCAACTCCATGCAAATCATTAGCATTGTGGGGAGTGTTTTCAAAATCAGAGCCTATGGAATCCTCCAACCTGTTGGGCAGTTTACTTTGCTCCAGTTAATGTTGCACAGCAGTTCATTCTAAAGCATGAATGCTGGAAAACACCTGTATGATCCTTGCTCTCACCCAGAAACAAATCAGCTGCACACGTTCTATTCTCAGTTGCGCTTCTCTTCCAGTCCTCCTTACCCTACACCCCTTTTGTTTGTTTGTCTTTCCATGTACAAGCTTCCACAACACTAAAAATGTATTATTTTTTTTCAAGTTGCTACTATCAGACTAAATTCTTTTGGAAAATACTTGTGCTAATCTGGGACTTTATTAATGTGATTAACCTCAGTGCTGTTAGTAGTCAAGCAACACGCCAGACCTGAAGTGCCAGTCTTGCTAGATATGCTCTAAATATGCTCTCTGTAAGTAGGTATAATTTAGACAAACTAAACAACAGGTTTCTTTAAAAGAAACAAAAACTTACTTGCAGGTCAGTATTGCAGTGACTTACCTGTTAGTTCTCCTGTTAAATAAATGGCCATTTTGTTGAACATGTCTTTACAGAGTTCATTGATGTCTGCCTCTGCTGGTTCCTTAGCTTCCTCCGCTGTTTCAACAGCGGGATCCTCTAATCAGGGCACAGAAGTTACAGGGTTAGGGGAAAGTTATCAGGTACAGAAACACACCATAAAAAATTGAATGGTCCCATTTTTTTTTCAAATTGACTACTTCTATTTCTATATAAATTGCCTGCTTTACACTAAGTGATAACAAACCAAGGCAGTTTCCTTAAAGCAGCACCAAGATTATTCCAAAATAACACTTCGGGGAACATTTAAGGGACAGTGGTCTGACTACGCTTCCAAATGTTAGCCCCCTCCTGTGCTTAGAAGAGAGGAGAGGAATTCAGGAAGCACTTCTGAGCAACTCTGTGCACACTGATGTTTATTTCTAGTGACTGAGCCAGAATACGAGCACAGTTTCTCCCAAGCCCCAAGTCAATTTCACGAGCGGCTACAACAGATTCCCACCTGTGGAAAGCCATCTTTCTTTTTTTTTTTTTTTTACAGCTTTTCTCCCCCACACCCATTTCTACCACAACCCGCCTTTACTCTGCTCTCGGGAGCAGTTCGGCCCGTCCTCCTCGGCCCGACAGATTCCTTTATGCCCTGCCGGCAGCATTTGCTGGCTCGAACTTAAAGACTGGTCCCAGACCCGCCGCTCCCGCCGTGTAAACAGCGGGATGCAGCCGCCGGACTCCAAGGGAGCCGGCCGCGCCGGCCGGCATAACGTGAAGGCCCGGACCCGCCCCGCAGCCGGTCCCCACCCCACCGCCGGGAGCAGGCCGCAGCCTGGCAGGGCCCGGCCACCGCCACGTCGCCAAGGGGCGAGCCAGGAAACAGCCCCCCGCGGCCCCGGCCCCTTACGCTTGGCGGGCTGCGCGCCGGCCTCCGGCAGCCCCTCCGCCGCGGTCGCCATGGCGACAGGCCCCCTCCCACGGCGCCCGCTTCCGCCTTCCACCCCGCGCTAGGCCGCGGCCCTGCCCCTCGCCGCCGCGGCGCATGCGCTGCTGCCGGCGGGCCGGGGCGGGACGTGGTGGACGCCGCTGTTACGGATGTCCCCTGGGCTATGGCAGTGCCCTGCCGGACCCGGTCTGTTCCCTTCACGGGGCCTGAATGCCGGTCCTTCGCGTAGGTCGAGGCCTGGCTCCCCCCCCCCCTCGCCGCGTCGTGAGGGGAGGCCTCCACTGCCGCCTACAGCAGGTGTCTGATGGGCGGCAGTTTCGCTTGAGGGAACAAGCAAGAACATTAGGGCAAGGGGGGAAAGACAAACACCGAGGTGTATAGTACGGCACGAGTTTACTTAGTAGCAGTTTTTAAGGGCAGTGAAGCGGCACAGAAAGAGCAGCTTATTTCCCTCTTTGAACCACCACGACCGAATCACTTAGTGCAAGAGCCTTCCATGCTGCTGCAAACTCTCCTCCAGCCTTGGGTTTGAGGATGTTTGCCCTTCGGTTTAGCTGCTCCATTTGCAACTGAGGGTCTTAACGCAGCTTAAAAGCAGCTCCGCTTTTGCTAATGATGAGGTGATGAGGAGATAACTGCTAGCACGCTACAGTCTGTCCTGCGGTGACTGCTCTAAGTGTTGCTGTAGCTACCCCAGCAGTGTCTCTGTGGTTTTATTCAGTCCATAGTCTAAGTATATATAGTACGCCAAGGCTGTTGAAAAGATCTGGTATTACTCAGTATACACACTTTTATTAAAAAAAGAGGAATTTCCTCCTTTCTCGTAAGTAGTAAATGTACTTTTTACTGTTGGTGGGGGGTTTTAGGGGTATATTTTATTTTATATTTTACAGGATAACAGCATAATTTCTCACTCTTCTTAGATGACATGTCTTACACCACTGCTGTTTAGTTTTTAATCATCAAAAGTTACTTCTGCAAGTAGCTTCCACCGAGAAGGCACTAGAAGTATAAGTGCCCTTGCTTGGTAAGGAGTGGTCAGTCCCTGTACTGATTTTTAACTCAAATGCATCTCCCAACACAGTGTGAATGGTCTCAGTCTCTCCTCACCTATTACAGTCACTAAGCAAGGGGCAATGTATCAATGGATAAATGCCATCATCACCTCGTACCATTTGTGGCAGAGAAGCTCAGGTGTTCAAGGGGAAAATGTTTCCCTATGGACATATGATTTCCTGTCTAAGTTAGTCCCAGAAAAGTAAGAAAAAGCTTTGCAATACATAGTTTGATGTGTACCTAAGAGAATATAATTTTCATAATTCCTTACAAAATAAAACAAAAAAAACCCCAAAACCAAAACAACTGTATGCAATGTACATCAATGCATTTCTTTCTTCTTAAAAACCAAAAATCATACAATCGTGTGGAGATCGTCCTCCAGAAACAAGGGGACAGAGTTCCCATCTGAAGTCCAGTGAAAGTCAGTTGAAATCTCTTGGCAATCTCCAGGAGGCTCTAGCAAGCTTTGTGGTTTTTTTAAGACCGGAGAAGCTGCAGAGTAAGGCAGCACAGGAGTCTATGTGAACTTTTTCATAAACCGCAGTTTTGCGTAAGCAATGATAAGGAAGATAATGGTCATGCAGAGGAGAGCCACTATGTTTTCCCACATTGCCCAGTCGGTAGGCTCGATTCCTTGGCTGCACAGATACGCTTCACCGGAACACCTGCAGAAAAACGTGGGGCAGAAGTTTTATTACTACACGGTGTATGTTTACAGGTAGTTACTTTTATTCACATTCCACAGAGATTCTTCTGCCCTCAACTCTGCAAAACAGGTGACAGAAACTTCATAACCTATCACTAAAAAAAATAATCTAGATCTCTGGTTCTCACTGTTTTGTAGTAGCATCTTGCTACTAAAAATCCCGGATGGGGCCAGTCTTTTTTCAGTGGTACCCAGGGACAGGACAAGAGGAAACGGGTCCAAACTTGAACATAGGAAGTTCCATCTCAACATGAGGAGGAAACTCTTTCCTGTGAGGGAGGCAGAGCCCTGGAAGAGGCTGCCCAGAGAGGTGGTGGAGTCTCCATCTCTGGAGACATTCAAACCCCACCTGGACACATTCCTGTGGGACCTGCTCTGGGTGACCCTGCTCTGGCAGGGGGTTGGACTAGATAGTCTCCAGAGGTCACAGAATTCCCAGAACAATAAGGTGTTGGAAGGGACCTTCCAATCCCTATCATTCTGTGAATCTGTAACTGCTCTTTGCAGATAGCTAACAATTTATGAGTCACACTCAGAACCACATTCAAGGCTGGTAACTGCCAAAGCATTAGGTTTCACACAGCAATCATTGGAGATCCATACCAGGGGGTTGGGATCCAAAAGCTGTGGAAATGACGATTCTCATGTTGTTCCTCAGTTTGCCAGCCCTCTAGTATGCATCATTAAATACCTGCATTGCTACAACTTAAGGTATTCATAGTCAAGGGTATTTCAAATGGGGCAGTAGCACTGGGAGAGAGCCGTTTCCCAGTTCTTGACCACAACCCTACTGCTTCCCAACAACTCTGTGGCCATCCCACACGTTGCATTTCTATTGCTAAGTGACCCTGGGTTTGTTTGAAGAAAAGTGCTAAGCCAGGGCTAGGTTAATCCAAGCCAAAATTCAATTTAGCTCCTCTGCCTATTTGTAAATAGGGCAAAAAAAAAAAAAAAGCTTCATCCCTACATCACTCTTGGACAATCGTGAAGTTTTACTTCATAATCCTAAAATACATTCTTTTGGGACATGTTATTGAGACCGGCCTGTGAGTGGTTATTCTGTGAATTATACAAAAATTTGAAACAGACTTCTCTTTAAACAAGCCATCACAATCCAGGCCCAGGAACCCCCGTGAATTAAGGACTTACATTTCTCCTGAATTACTGGGGGGACAACTGCCCCTATCTCCCACAGGCGCTGTAACGTTTGGATTCATCTCACCACAGAAGTAGAGACCTCTGTACTCATTCACTTGGAGAGCCTAGGGAAACATTAGATTTTTATAGAGTTAGTGATTTGGGGTGCTAAACCAGAGGCACCTCAGAGGAACTTGATTATGAGAAGACAGGTACCACCGTTCTTGGAATCAGATGTTTTAAGAGCTTTTTATTTTGAAGCTCTTCAATCACTGCCTTTCTGAGGAACTGCTCCAGGTTGTACACACAGGATGGTCTGGTGCCTGAGTCTTTGGCTTCAAAGTTCATGTCAGTGATTTAGCCATGGGTTTCTGTCTTGCCAGCTACATGTTCCTGGCCACCCACTTCCATCTGGGTCAATCTACTGCCCCAGAAAACCAGGTGGTTGCATTGCAGACACCCCAGGAGCACTACAGTAAAGCAGATGACCCAGTTGGCCATGGCCAAAAAAGAAGGGTCCCCTTGCACTGTGGCATCCTGAGCTAACTGCAGTCTCAGTGGACACTTCCACCTTCAGCAACACTGATAAAATATCTCAGTGATGCCTGAACAAGGGAGGTCTCACATCTCCCCCTCTCCTTCTCCCTCTCCTCCCTCTTTTTCTTCCACTGCTGGTCAATGTGGTCCTGCCTGCACCACCCTGCATCAGCTCCAGTATTCATTTCACTCATTTGCACCCAAACAGAGGAAACTATTCCTCCCAAATAGGCTTGGCCAGGATGAAGACAGGGGAGGGAAGCTTTCTGGTACCCCAGCTCATCATTATTCAGAACTGGCAGTAAGTCACACTTCACTTCAGGGGGAGCCACACTGAAGACTGAGACTGTTGGGCATTATGGTAAATCCTTTAACCAGCTGGACAGTCTCAGACTGGCCACCCAAACAGCAGCCTCTGGAGAGGCCATACGATATTTAACATGATTCTTAGCCATAGGGATCAACTCCTCTGGCTAGGAGTTGATCCCACACTGGGCAGCTCGCTCCAGTGCTCTCCAAGCGGCGCTGATTTTGCAGCACAAAGGACTTTTTTCAGTCTCTGAGACTTCCACCTCTCACGCAGAGATTAACTTTTGCTTCCTTTTGGGGATTGGCTGCTTTGTTCTTCTTTTACCATGTTCACGCAAGAAAAGAAACCAAATCTGACTGTTAAGGGAGCTTCGTTTACACTCAAACCCTCTGCGGGAAGCTACTCACAGAAGACCAACACTACTTTCTACTCACAGTGAGGCCGTATCGGGGGATGCTGAAGTACTTGAGCCAGTTCAGCCAGCCCATTACAGAAGGGAGGTTCACTAAGAGGCCTGAAAAGATCTGAAACAGAACAGAAGAGATTGAATTGAGTCACAAATCACAGAATCACAAACTCTGTTTACTGCAAACAGTGCTTTCCTGCACAGATCTTGCAGTTGCCCACCAGAGGTTTGCTGGGGTAGATGGACTTCCAGCTGCTGTTCTGGCTGTGCCTACAGGCATCAGGTTCAAACCTCACAGCTCAACAGAATACCCCAGTACTCCAGTTGAACTGCTTGAAAAGAGGTCTGAAAGGTCTTCTACATCCACATGAGCTAAGAAGCATGCACCCTATCAACCTGCCACTCTGGAGGACTGTGTCCTGTGGTAGAGCCAGCCAGAGGCTAAATAATGACTGGGAGATCACAGAATGGTCTGGGTTGGGACACCTCCCACCAGACCAGGTTGCTCCAAGCCCCATCCAGCCTGGCCTTGAACCCCTCCAGGGATGAGGCAGCCACAGCTTTTCTGGGCAACACCCTGAAATACTTACAAGCATCAGGACAAAACAAATCGTGATGAGGAGATTGGCTACAGCTACCACATCCATCCCAGCACTGATGGCCAGAGACATGGCCGTGGCAGTGTAGGACACCAGTATGAGGGTCAGCATGAAGAAGAAGAACCGGCCTGCAACAGGTTGGTATCCTGTCAAAAAACCAGAGAGGAACGAGACCAGTAAACAACCACTTTCTGGATCCCAGAGAGGTACCCTTGGACTCCTCTACAAGACAGGGAAAGCAGGAAGAAAGACCAAGTTTGGAGTTGGCAGGAACTATGCATGCTCCAAAGGCCCAAAGAGCCCACTGAAAGTTGTTGGTCAAGCAGGTCCCTGTCTTAGATTGCTGGTGTCTCTGCCCCTGCCCCAGAGTCCTCTGAAGTTATGATGCCAAGCACTTAAATCAGTGGACGGTTCAACTTGTTTCATGTTACAGATACAGGAATTAAACCGTGGCTAAGTCAGAAATCAAGTGTGTTGGAAGATGACAGGTTCAACGAAAGCATCAATTCTTTACCAATCATCCAGTAACTGATGCATGAGAATATGATGGCTGGAGCAGTTCTCATGGGCAGCAGATCTCCTATCATCAAGGCCAGGAAGTAGGCAGACACACGGTAATATCCACTGGTGTACTGATGGCTGCGAGGACAGGAAGGAGGGGAGTTGCACAGGTTTAGAGGTTATCTAGGAAGCAGGCCCAGCTTGCTTCTGTGCCTGGTTTAGCCTGATTCGGTTTCTGTTCTCTCTACCACTGACGACTCCTCTATATGCAAGTTGCTTATTCTCTCTGTGTTATCGCTTCCCAGAATGTAAAGTAAAGGCTGATGTATCTCACAGCCCCTGCAGTCATACTGAAAGCCCTCCAAGGAAAATGAATCAAAGCTTACATGACTGCTATGTAACATACTGGAAAAAAGCTCCTAAATCTCTTTTTTCCCCCAAAGAGAATGGTCCTTAACATAAGAGAATGGGAAAGTATTAAGACTGCTATTAACTGGAGGAGCGCTTCATCTACAGCTAGAAGGAATGGTATCCAAGAATGCAAAACCACCGTTAGGACACCAACTCACCTCCAGTTCACAGGGCAATTAACTGTCATTATGATTGTTTTCCCGCTTAATGGAGCTCATGAAAAGATGCTTTAGTTGGGGAGGTACCAAAAGGCCCATTGACACAGCTGGTGAGCAGGGCAGACTGGCAAGAAGCATCAGCATGGGGGAGATGGCCGTTAGGGGCAACATGAAGCTGCTCTGAGCAACCTGCTGGTGGATGTGTGCATGCCAGGCACAAATCCCCTATTTCTTCTTTACTGCAAAGGATCTGTCTCTTGCCCTTTCATCCTGTGAGCTGAAGCCTATTCCAAACTACATTTTCAACACACACACACATATATATATATATACACACATGTGTATATAACATATACACACATTTACACATATATATATTGACCCACAAACACTTATACAGATATATAGATAGAGAAGGAGATGAGCTTGATTATTTGAGAGCTCCTGTAAGCCAGCCAGCAGCCCTCTTCATCTCAGCAGCCCTTGCCAAGCTTTTCCAAGAACTCTCCCTTCATCTCTGCTGGTTTTAGGACCACTGCGAGACACCGTTTTGGTCCTGTCAGCAAGGGGGTGGGCAGGGATCAGTGTCTGGAGGATTCATGTGCAGACTTCAAAAATAACCATTACCAGAAGTGTGTGGGAAACAGCACTTCTCAGTAAACTGCATCACAGCAGGCAAGGAAAAGCATTTTATTCCTCCCCTCCTTCCCCCACCTCTTAGCATTTCAGCTCCCTCCTCTACAAGCCAATTTAGCATTACTGTTATAACCTGATCTTGCAAGGGAGCAATCAAGTCTTCGGTGGAAAACAATTTTGTTTAGCCTGTATGATACTTACACAAATAGTTTCTTGTCTCTGATGAACAGCTCAATTGCCGAGACGCTGGAAAAACACTGGTTTGTGGTGACAAAAAACAAGGATCCAACCCTAGAAAGCAAAACAGAATGATAAAAAAGCGAGGAAACCGCCTGGCAGCCTCAGACATCATCATACCATCAAGTCAGTGCTTTGCTCTCTCTGCCCACAGAATGGAGATATTTCATTCTGCTGTCATAATCTTAGCTGTAAAACCAGGTTTATTCCTTTGTCTTCCCTTTCACATCTCCTTTGAACACATGTGCGAGCCTGATAGAACTTAAAGAATCCAGAAACCCCATATTGCAGTGCACTGAGGCATCTGAACCCAACCCTCCTTCCTTTGTGATCCAGGTGGATCCCAGGGCCTTCCCCGTGGCTGAAACCTGTCTGCTACAAGTAAAAAAAAAAAAAACTAAAAAAACCAAAAACAATGAGCAAAGTTGTGCCTTTCCAACTTACCGATTCTGAATGCCACTTCGATCCAATTTTACACCAAAAAAGATAGCACCCACAACCAAGGCTAGAATTATAGTCACTGCAATCTAGAGGTGGAAAGAAGAAAGGGAAAAGGGAGTCCTTCAGATAAGTAAATAGGGACAAACTTACTATTATGGTGTTGTGAGTCAATATATACCTGTGAGATTCACAACTAAAAGCCTTATGACAAATCTTCCGGGTTTATCTGCTTCATTTTTCTCCTTCCTCTGATCTTCTCTGGCTGAGGAAGGTTAGTAGAAGCACTCTCAAAAGAATAACCCAGCTTAAAATTTCAAGTGAAAATCATAGAATCATGATAGAAAGTCACCCTAGAAGCTCCCCATGTGAGGCAGAGAATGAAACATTTCCTCCTCTCTCCCCAGTCTTCAGCCCAGTAGACCTTGTGCTGAACTAAAATGGAAATATATTTTTTTTTCCAAAGGCAACAAAAGTTGCATCTCACTCTATTGAAGTGGCAGTGGCACAGGACTATCCTGTTTCCTAAGCTGCCTCTGAGACCAAAAGTCTGTCCTACAAACCTCAGACTGCGGGACTGAGAGCAGAGGGAGTCTGAGATTTTCAGCAGTTGTTACCTACTTGTGCAATGGAGGCCTGTGGGCTCCTGATGAGGTTCTTCAGGGAACGCTTGGACACCCAGTAGAGCTGGGTGAGGAATCCGTTTGCGTAGGTAATCTCATGGCCCTGCTTGGATACTGTCTTCTTGCTTCCCCGTCCAAGCTCCACTTTCTGCAGCGCTTCCTTCGTGCTCTGGTACAGGCTGGAGTTGAGATACTTCTGGTGCAGCACATCTACCACGCTGCTGTCCACGTTGTCTTCTGCCACTCCATTTTCACTGCTCACCTCTGAGCGAGAAAGACAATATATAGCCCGTGACTCCACACGAGCCCTGTCTTCAGGCATGGCCCATCAACATGCTCAGCCACTTTGGAGGCTGAATACAAAAAAAAAACCCCAGGAACAACCAGAGAATTTAAATTGTTCAAGCCTTAGCTCTGATCTTAGGAGGTGAGCTTGAGTGAGAGGGTTTCTCTACAGTTTCCCAGCTAATCTGCCTGCTCTTTTTGGCATAAAAAAAAAGGCCTTACTCTTAAAATGAAGCATTAGAAAAACCTTAGTTTCACTGAATTTGGGGGAAATTGGTGTTTGCTCTGATCAATTTCCTCATCCCCAAACAAGCACCATTATGAAAACTGTTTCCTTATAACCCTTCAGTCATGGATATGCCACAGCATCCCCAAATGTTTCCAAACTTTTCAATCATTATATTGTTAGAGAGTTCCAGTCTTTCTCACTGCCCTCTGAATCCATCACTCCTTAGCCTGTCCTTTCTCTCTTCTCTGCAGCAGCTTCTGATGTCACTGAAAACTTCTCTCAGCTGTCTCTTGGGACTAAGCACTTCTAGTTTTTCAATCTTTCCCCTGGGCGTTTTTTAAATTACTGACATTTATCCCTACTCTCCTATATTTCTAAAAGAAGGGAACAAAATATCCCTTTTACAAGTTTTTTGAGCTCTCTAAAGAAGCCCAAAGCAAAATATATCTACCAGTAGGGAAAAATAAAAAGCTAACAAAGTGCACTCAGACTGGAGGAAACCCAGAGACTAAAAGCTTGCTATCATCACGCACAGCTTCCCTTCTACATCAGCCAACAGCGGATTTCTCCTTCACAAATTACCTTTTCCTGTGTCCACAGGTCTGTGATCTTCCTTGCTTGCTGCCACAGCGGTTGAATCCCCATTTATGATATCAAGGAAGAAGTCAGCGGGATTGTTGAAGGGTTCACATTCATACCCTAAAAAAAAACAACCACAAACCCCAAAAAACACACATGCAACGTGTTTGTCAGGCACGGAGCACACCTTGGAAGGTCAGGTCTGATGCTGTATCACCCTTCCGTGAGCCTGTTCTCAGAAAACTTCAGTGCTTTCCATGAGCATTCATTTACAGCGGTAGAATGGGCAGGATTTAGGAGACGGTGAATCTGAGCTATCTATACAGAGCTTCAAACTTGCTTATTCTCCACTGATTTCAGGCGAGGAGAAATCTGTAACTTGCTTTTATGCACCTCAGCACAGACAACTCTTGCCTCCTCCTCTGTACCTATTCAACCACATCCCACTATGAAAAGCACACAGTTCTTCAGTAAAGGTTACTTGTTGCCTACTCTACAGCCTCAGAAGCTTTCCCTTGAAGCTCAGGTCTTGCTTGTGTTTCCTTGGTCACAAGGAAGAAGGGCTGTCCAAGAGCAACTTCTTATAATATGGTTCTAGCTATGGGATGAGGAGGAAAGGAAAAAAAAAACCTGCAAGGATGCCTATTCTATAGCATTCCTGTGACAAAAGAATGGGGTGGGATATGAAGAGGAGGAGTAGAAGTAGTGAGACTGGTTAAAGCATCTCCCTTAAAGCCAAGGAATGCTGACAATCTGACGTGTCCATGGCTGCGTCTAGACTAGACTGGAAATTCACTCCACACAGAGGGAGACTGAATGTGCTGCTGTGCTAGAATTACGTGCAAGATTACTCAGGTTGCAGAGTTGGGATAAATTGGCTTTGCTGCCAAAGCTGGTTTAGGCATTTCCTACCAGCCTTTCCCTCCCAACACCCCTCCTCGGTCTCTCACCTCATCCTCCCATTGACCATCTTCAGATCCACCACTACAACTGCTGGGTCACCACAATGGAAACTAAAGTGTGAATTTAAGCTATTTTAACCCCAAACTTAGCAAACTGTGGCACGACACCCTCACTTGCAAGGCATTCAAGGCATCTAGACTAGACTGGAAATTTACATTCTCCATCCATTATAGTCAGGAAACCTCACCCTGCTTACTGGGAGTGCGGGAAGCCAGCCAATTATTAGCCCATCTTAAGACACACCATGATTTTTTCCTCCCAGTTGCCCACCTGCACTCAAGACCAGAGTAGATTCTTGGATCAGCCCCTACCAACTGCTGCCAATCTGCTGGCTGTGGTTCATAACCCCACCGGCTCTGCCGCCCAGGCCTGGCAGAACTACAAGCATCATCATGTCTGCTGTGCATCACACTTCTAAATGTCCAAGCGATTTTGGGGTTCTGTCCTGATGCAAGACAAAAAAACAGGCAGGAGAGCACCATGCCCTATGTTGCCTTAAAGATGTCATTTTTATCATTTTAGGGTTTTTTTCCTGGTCCAAGATGACACAACTCAGACCAGCACAGGACTGTTTTCCAGTGATAGGGTAAGAATCTACGCACAGATTAAACTCATTAACCAGTTGCCTTTACTCCTGGCACAGAAGACTTACCAATAGAACTAAAGTACTCCAGGGCGTGCTTTGCAGGGCCGTGGTACAGCACCTTTCCCAGAGCTAGTAATGTCAGACTGTCAAACAGCTTGAATATGGAATAGCGGGGCTGGTGGATGGAAAATATGATGGTTCGCCCTCTTCTTGAGAGCCTGAAAGAGAAACGAGACATCTCCCCAATACACCACGCTTCGTATTTCACAAAGGTCATGTTAACCCCAGTGAAAAATAAGCATCTGAATCCAAAGCAATTACTTGTCAACTTCTCAGGGTCTCAACCCAGAAAAGGTGTAGTGCCCCCTTCCCTCTCAGGTGCTGTGTCAGAGACCATCACTACAATCTGTGTAGACAAGGTACGGTGCCCAACAATAATTCTGGCTGATCCAACACCTCTGTCCACAAACAGCAGAGCAAAATGTGTCCCCCAAAGCAGAACCAGAGCCAGGAGGGTTAGCTCCTCATTAATCTCATTAAATAAGCTTTGTTTTGTCCTCTTTGTACCAGAAGGCAGTTCATCTCCAAAACACGGGAGATGAAGGTAAACATGGAGGGTAAACCTGCAGGTGAAGTCTGATTTAAGTTCAAGGCTGTTGCCAGAGGGGACAAGAGACTTTGCAGTTGACTCAGCTGGAAGGTCAAGAAGTGACGATTACAAGGCCCGACCTCCCAGTCCACCCCTCTCTGTGGTAAAGGGAAGCTGTCCAAGCTACATCCGCTTTTTAGGCTCCAATCCAATGCTTGCTGTGGAAAGACTCCCATCAACTTCAAAAGGCTTTGGACAAGACCCAGATAAATAATTTACTACCACTTCTGACCCTATTTGACTAGCTTTTTTTTTAAAAAAAAAAAAGAGCACCATAGCTCCTCAGTCATAACCACATTCCTTTTTTTAACTAATGAGCTGACAACAGAATTGCAGCAGAGCTCTGAAGAATTGAATTGATTCTTACTTCTTCAACAGGATGAGGACTGCATTGGCTGTGCTGGCGTCAAGGCCAGTCGTTGGCTCATCCAGAAAAAGGACTGGTGGCTCCGTGATGAGCTCCATCCCAATGTTGGTTCTCTTCCGTTCCCCTCCAGACACTCCCCGGATCAATTCGGTTCCTACCTACAAGCAGAAGAGATCGGGTACTTGCAACGAGACCTACTCAGGGTGTTCTCTGGAGCTGAGGGCTCTCCGCACCCAGCAGGCCATTTCAGTTTCAGAGCCCCATAAGTGAACTCTAGGGCCAGCAGCAGACAGTGGGTCTGACTCGGCGAGAGAGGCTGTGTAACAGTAAGCAGACCCCGATTTTCAGAGGTACCAGGCACCTTATGGCTTCAGGGAACAAGGATGACATGGAGAAAGGAGGTACAAATGAAGCCAAAGCAGTCAGAGGCGGCATCGAAGTTCAGGGATGCCTTTAGCTGGTAGCTCACCTGCTGCTCAGGTAAGAGTGGGCTAAGTAAAAGGAGAGTGAAAATGCTGCTGGGAGGAACAAGCTCTGGACAGAACTTCTCCATCACAGCCCAGCTTTACATCCCCCACTATAAATAAATATAAAAAAAAAAAAAAAAAGCCAAACAATTTCCCTGTCTTGTCCCACAAAGCCAGGAAGTGACCGAGCAGCTTTCCAAGGTGCAATGATGAGGCGACCTTTCCCCCCCCACCCCTGTCTGAACTTATGCAACGTGCTGGACGTGGTCCAAAAATCTTCCCCTTTTAATAGCAAATACTCATACCTGTGTCCTGAGCTGGAGACTAATTTCTTGCACGCAGCATGGTTTAATCAGGTTCCTGCTTATCTTAGTATAGCTGCTGTATGTATGCCTTACGGCCCAGAGACAAGAAGTTGGGTTTCCAGGGGCACTATAATTTCTGAGAATGATGTTCTCACCACTCACCTTCGCATCAGCCACTTTGTTTAATCCCAGCTCGCTGATTATCTGGGTGACTCGCTCCTCCTTCTCTTGAACGCTGATGGAGCTGGGGAGTCGCAGGGCAGCCGAGAAGTGCAGGTTCTCCCTCACCGTCATCGTGCCCATGACAACATCATCCTGAAAGCAGCACAAGGGGACAGTTGGAAACCTCCTTTTCAGCTCCCTGACCGGGATCCCTATAGCAGCAGTTGCTGGATAAGCTGTTTGTGGACCACAGTGGAAACTGGACTGAGGAACCACCCCTCTTTGAAAACTTACATGACAGGAAGTTCCAGGTCACTCGATAGCAGTGAAGGAGAGAAAGCAGCTCTGGAGTCTTCCAGCTTACACCCAGCCCCACCTCAGCCAGCTTTCAGGCTCAGAGGTACCATTTTGTACTTCACATAGACTTTCCTTACCACCCAAAGGGAGGCAGAGCAGGCAGCTGGTTTGTAAAGAGTTAAACTTCTATCAGTCCAGCTGAAGCCAAAGGACATTGCTAGTGCTCAGTATTCAAGGTAGAGACTCAAGGAGTCAGCAGCTGGCAGCAGCTCCTCAGAGAAACAAGAGTATTGCACCAAGATGCTCCTGATCTCTTCCATCTCTCAAGCACCTATAACGCTTGGGCACAAGACCTTATTCTAAGGGCTCCCCTTTTAGAAAATCTTCAGCAGTCAGGTACATTTTGAGCCAGACTCAAATCCATCCAGCTGACAAACATCTGGGCAGCCTACATCAACCTGTAACAACCACAAGCCAGAGTTGAGGCCAGGCCCATCCCTCTCCAGCACCCCTGCTTTGATGTTCCAGCCAAGTCTGCATCCCATCATATGATGGCAGAAGGGCTGCAACGCTGGGCAGCTGCCGGGGAACGTGCCTGTTAATCAGGCACCTTTCAAACCTGGTGGCCTTTTGCAAGAAGACACAGCCCCACAGCGGATTCTTGCCCGCTCTGGGACTCCTTTCACATCAGATGTGGTTGATCAGCAGCACAAAGGACATGCCAACCCAACAGCATTTGGCACTGGAGTTAACAGAGGGAGACTGAATGCGCTGCTGTGCTAGAATTACGTGCAAGATTACTCAGGTTGCAGAGTTGGGATAAATTGGCTTTGCTGCCAAAGCTGGTTTAGGCATTTCCTACCAGCCTTTCCCTCCCAACACACCCCCTTGATCTCTCACCTCATCCTCCCATTGACCATCTTCAGATCCACCACTACAACTGCTGGGTCACCACATTGGAAACTAAAGTGTGAATTTCAGCTATTTTAACCCAAACTTAGCCAACTGTGGCACGCCACCCTCACTTGCAAGGCACGAGTGGAGAGACCACCAGCAGTTTGATAGGAATAACATGACTTAACATGTCTATATGCTCATCTGCATAAAATTCACCCTGTAAGTATGTATTTACGTATTTAGGCATTGAGGGTTGTTTGGGAGGGGAGACCATTTAATGTCTTGCCTAGTTGTCTATCATTTTAAGGTTAAATTGAGTTGCTTTGGACATTTGAGAGACAAATGTCTCAAACTGGGACCACTTGCAAGAAGCTTCCTGGCCATTCGTGAAATACCAAGGATTTGTGGATCTTTGACCTGCAGGGTCAAGATTGGGCATCTCAGTCTCGTCACACACACCCTCCCAGAGCCCCCCAGTTGGCAGCTCTCAGAAAAGCTGCCTATTTCCCATCTGCCTGCAGTCAGAAGCCTGGATGGTTTCCAGATTTGCCTGCTCACAGGGCTGCCAAGAATCCCCTTCTCCACAGCTCCCCCAGGGCTTTGAGGGTCTATTATTGCTCCCAGCCTCCACCCACTTCCGCAGATTCAGACAGCTTTTCCTGTCTCTGAGTGGAACGAAGCTCTGTCCCAGCCAGCCAGAATCAGAGGAAGACCAGCAGGGATCTATTTACTTCCTACAATTATTGCCTGATAGTTTGAAGGTACTTCTGCCAGCCAGAACCGCTTCTGAGTTTTACAACAGGAGGGTTTTGGGTGTTGTGGGTTTTTTCCTCACCTTATTAATTTTTTTTTAAACTCTTGCTAGTACCTCAGGGCTGAGCCCAAAGAACAAGCCACAGTAGCCCCACGGTTTGGGCATCTGCGTGGCTTTGGGAAGACAAACACCTCCCTGCTTGACTGGCTTGGAGTAATGGTTTGATCCTCTTGTCTTCCACATCCCAGAAAAATAACATCTGAGCTATCAAATTAGACTCTTATGGCATCGCTGAAAATTACCTAACCTAGCAGTTTGTGCTTTGCTCATCTTATTCCCTCCCAAGGGTTCCCAGGCCTCCGCCAAAGGCAGTTCCTCACCTGCACAACGTATCCCGAGATGCACTTGAAATTCGGTGGTTGTGGGATGCCGTCTATAAGCACTTCTCCAGACAGGCCTGCTGGGTCCTTTCTGGCAGCCAACACATCTAGGAGACTTCAGACAAACACCAGGCATGAGGTTTTTGCCATAACAGCTGTTTTTTTTACCCTTAATTGGGCAAGTACCACCCGTCTGGGCTATGGTTACAGCCTGCTCACGGCGTGCTGCTGCAAACCAGAGGGGCAGCCTCTACTCTGGGAGCTTTAGCTCTTTGCACAGAAAGTCTGTACAAAAACCACAGGGTTATCCAGCAGAAAGTGTTCCCCAGCAGTATGCTAGTACATGGATCAACCCCCCCACACCAATTTACTGCTGTCAGCCCCCTACAGACATAAACTCAGCCTCCCTATTAACAACTGACCTCAAATGCACACAGACCAAAGCACCCTGCAGTCTGCTCTCCAGCCAGGGGAGCACAGAAGTAACCACTTTGATCTCAAGGAAATTAATCCAAATGGGCATAAACGAGACCAGGGCTGGGACTAATTCTAGAATGTAATTTTGTTTTAATGTATCATTGGATTCCCCTCCCTGACAAAGCAGAGGCCAGCCTGTCTGCTGGCTGAGTAAACACCACCCTGATGAAGTGCTGCTCTGGAAAACATCCTGATTAGCCAGGAGTCTCCTTAGAGAGGAATATCAAGGGTCACCACAAAGATACACATCTGTGAACTCCGGCTGTACTTGCCTGGTCTCTGACATTCTCAAAGGCAGAGAGTGGCAAAGAGCTCTCTTACCATGGTTACACAGGGGAGAAAACAGCACCAGCACTGGCTGGAGATGGTCTGCAATGGTATTTCTCTGTGTTTTCACCCAAAGAAATCAAGCATGTGTCCACCCTCACCAGGCCACAGTCAAGTGGGGATGGGGATGCCAGAGCATCCCACAGACTGACTTTACACCATATTCCTGCCAGTTGTCAGAGGGGGGTTTGGCCTTGCATCTCCAAGGAAGTCTTTCCACAGTGACTTCACAGGGGATGAGATCTCTCCTGCCCCGAGGGAGCTTACACCCCCCTCCCCACCCCATTACAAGTCTAGGAAAGAGCCTACATCCAAGCTCCAGTCAGCCCAGTATCTTAACTCAGGCTACCACCACAGTGACTGCAGCAACATGGACCATGAATCGGAGCAGATGTGGGGTGTGACACCTCTGCAGAGGAAGAGCTCCAGCAGAGGTGACAGCAACAGGCCACAAGGTCAGATGGCATCACCCAGTTTCTCACGGGCATGCAAAGGTCTGAGCCTCACATCTCCCCCACCCCTCAGAACCCCAAATCCTCTTTGAACAGCTCACTGTCCCTCCGAAGGAGCAGAAGAAAGTACTCACGAAGATTTACCGCTCCCTGTTGGCCCCAGGATAGCATTCAAGCCTGGCTTCATAATGCCACTGGAAGAAGGAAAGAGTTATTTCCAAATGGAGGACTGTTCACATGCAGCTCACAGTAGAGGTTAAGGTGTGAACAAAATGCTGTTGGAAAGGAAAACTTAGAGATTATTAAAAACTTCTCCTTCAGTCTGATATCAATAAGCATTTTTCCTTTCTTGTCCCAGCCTGCCAGAACCAGAGCTGGACATAAAAAGCAATCTACAAAAGGCAAAAATTAAGTGTCTTTCCTGCTGAGCTGAGTCTCAAAAAGAAGACACAACTTCTGTCTGCTGCTCATTTCCTCCAACTACAGCTTGAACCACAGCTACAGCAACCCCCAGATCTTCTGGCAGAAGAGTTCGCACAAGTTTGGTCCTAATTTGCTCAGATCAGTCTCTGAAACTGCTCCAGCTAAATCCTAGTTATTTTGCCTAAAAGCAAATTATAAAGCGCTCACATGAACTGTGGACTGGCAGGAGGGTACTCATTTCTTTACCAGCACAGCTGGATCTGGAAGGTGACACTGAGGTCACTGAGTCACAGCACCAGATTAATTCCTACCCTCCGGTATTTTGTTTAAGCCAGAACTTACTAAACGTTATGAAGGATCTTCTTTTCCACAGTTTTCCGTTTACATAGGAATCCACTGGACTGCTTAATGGAGTACTGGATGTTATGGAAACTCACAACAGAGCCCCGAGGAGATCGGAGGGACTCTCGCGTTGGAAGAGAACGTTGGAAGTTGCCCACTCCTTCCTCTTCCCCAACAGAAATAATGCTGTGGTCAAAAGTGTCTGCCATCATGTCCTTGTTACACAGGTCAAGCTCCACTGCATGGAGTTTTTTAAGGTCACTGTTGTTTTGAGCAGTTCCCATCTGTGGAGACAAAGAAACACGAAAACATGTGGGGAAGGAGACACGTGAGCAAAGGTTTCTGCAGAAAGTGTCTTGGAAAAGCAAGTTCACTCACACCACACCAGTCCTCACCCGCGCCAAGTTTCCAATAGGATGGACATCCGCACTGGAAGGCATCCAGCAGTCCCCAAAGACACGGAAACCCACAGATTTAGAACAATACACGTGGCCTTTAAGAACGACACGTGTATGTTCTTGAAGGGATGCGAGCTCAAAGAGCATCTAATGAGGTCCAAACCAAGCCCATCTGTGATGGTCACTGTCTTGGTCAACACAGCGGGGACTACAAATGGAAGCTGCTACCTCTTAAGCTAGAGAGACTCAAGCTCCCTACCTTCAGGCATAAGATGCTTCTCAACCCCTCAAAGCCACCAGAGAAAAAGGTATTAATGAACCTGTCTGAAGAACCACAGGAAGACCAAATGGTTGTGCTTATGCAAATGAAGGCCAGTCATATGCACCTCATTTGCTGGCACAAGTTTGTTTCAGAGATACTGGTGTGATTAAAATAACAGTTACACAAGTTGCTTATCATGTTTCAGTCACACCAGTATCAAGATCCTTCACGACTACAAATAGGAGGAGAAATTTGGATTTGTCAGCAGGCACCATCTACCCTGGAGAACAGCAGGAGTTCCCCCTCACACAGGAAGGGACATGCCACAATTAGGAAAAAAGTGGTATAAACTGGTATGTAAGGAAAAATTAAATATGGTATCTATTTCACAGAATGCTCTGGGGTTGGAAGGGACCTTGGGAGATCATCCAGTCCAATCCCCTGCCAGAGAAGGTGCACCCACAGCAGGTCCCACAGGAACATGTCCAGGTGGGGTTTGAATGTCTCCAGAGATGGAGACTCCACCACCTCTCTGGGCAGCCTCTTCCAGGGCTCTGCCACCCTCAAAGGAAAGAAGCTCCTCCTCATGCGTAGATGGAACTTCCTAGGTTCAAGTTTGTGTCCATTTCCTCTTGTCCTGTCACTGGGCACCACTGAGAAAAGCCTGGCCCCATCCTCCTGACACCCACCCTTGAAGTATTTCTAGGTGTTGATCAGATCCCCCCTCAGTCTTCTCTTCTCCAGACTGAAAACACCCAAGTCCCTCAGCCTTTCCTCAGCAGAGAGATGTCCTAGTCTCCTCATCATCTTCGTAGCCCCCTGCTGTACCCTTTCCAGCAGCTCCCTGTCCTTCTCGAACTGGGGAGCCCAGCACTGGACAGACTCCAGACTCCTCACCAGGTCAGAGCAGAGGTGGGGGATGACCTCTGATCTACTTGTAATCACAAAGATCTATTTATAATCACAAAGTTATAAAACTTTGTGCTTCAAGCAGATAAGCTGCCTCTGTAGCTCAGGATGGGAGCACCTGAAAAGCGAGGACACGTGAACTAAGGGAAGGAACTGTTCCTTCTGTTAATGGGCATAACTATTATAGCATGAACTGTTAATGGCTAAAACCATTAATATTGACTCACCTATTAGTCACAGCAGCAGAGCTAATGTGTAAAGGGGCTGCTTTCCTTTTTGTTGCTGTAACTGATGGAGACCAAGCTTGGATCCCTGAACTTATTTAAATATATTTTTATATAAGAAAAGAAAGAAGAGAAGAGAAGAGAAGAGAAGAGAAGAGAAGAGAAGAGAAGAGAAGAGAAGAGAAGAGAAGAGAAGAGAAGAGAAGAGAATACAGTACTTGCCTCGACGTTGCATGTGAAGAACTTAGAAACCCTGCAGTCCCCAAGTTCTGCAGCCTGTGCAAGGCCTGGGCTTGTGCCCTGCCTTTTAGCCGGGTGCCCTCACAGCCATAAACCTTCCTACCCCCTCCCCTTTCCAGGTAACTCCAGCAAGGAAGGGAAAAATTACGGCATGCCCCTTCCAGAAATCAAACATGACGGGTCAGACTAACACAAGTCAGTCTAATCATTTACTTCCCTTTTAGCTGCCAGCACGAGCGTGTTTGTTGGAAAGCTAAAAATTTACTGTGATGTTGCAGAAAGCTAGACACCAGGCTAACCACGAGAGCAAGGAAAGAGAACTTCCCACAAAGTCACCCACATGGGGTTTGTGGGGAAGTAAATATATCCCAACATCACCTTTTCCCCACCGTCTGCACTTCTTTCCTCCCAGGACAGAGGGAGTGCTAACCAGTAGGACCAACAATATCCACCACTGTGGATGTGGAAGTGGATTTCTCAGGAAGGGAGATGATCATCCTTTTAAGAAACTGGAACCACAAGAGCCAGATTTAAAGAAATGGGAATTGCCCTTTCCGCCTCTTCACTAAAAGCTCAAAGAGTTGCAGTAGTTTTTTGCTGTGTAAGTAAAATAAAAGCGGTGGGGAGAAGGAAGGGTTGTTGAGCTTGGACACATCCTGGATTCTAAGGCTGGTCACCCCTGGGAAAGCCTTGCTTATGGGGAACAAGAAAGGATACGCTGGTTACATCAGCAAGAGAAGGCTTATATGCTCAAAAGGTTGCACAACAGATGAGAAGAAAAAAAAAAAAAATAAGTCGGGATGACAGTGACACCAGGGACAGAGACCTGGTTAGACTTTCCAACACTGAGCTGTCTTGCATACCTCGCATCTCTCCTGGGTGGGTTCGGTAGCTTATTACATCAAAACCCCTGTTATACTGGATTTGGTGGTTTGGGTTTGTTGGGGGTTTTNGGCTCCCGCAAACGCTGCGAGCGGCGACGGCGAAGCTCTGCTCGGTGTCTCTGCCTCGGCGGGGGTTTTATAACCGGGTCCGGGCAACCGGGTTACATAAACCGACGGCGGGGAGTGCCCGCCGTTCTCACGCAAACCCCGCCGGGACGCGGCGGTGATGGAGCCCCGCTTCCCCACCGCAAACTCCTTTTATTCTTCAGCGCCGCCTGGCGCGGCCCCGCGGCTGCGCGACCCCCGGGACGGTGCCACCCCCCTCCACGCACACACACACGCACACACCCCTTCCCGAAGCCGGGCCCGCTCCCGGTTGCGTGGATCGAGCTGGGGAAGCCGGTTATCCCGGCGTGGCGGAGCTCCCCCTCCCTGGCCCTTCCCCGGCCCCGGGATGGCGAGGGCAACCCGGCGATGTCAGCCCGCCCTCCCGGGGCGGGGAGAGGAGGAGTTTGGGGGAGAGTAGGGGGAGAGGGAGAAGCAACGTNGCAAAGTTACTAATTAGGACTGGGATGCTACACCGCCGCTGCGGGTGCGTGCAAGGATGCGAGGAGGATAAGGAAGGCTTAGGAGAGGCTTCAGGTAGGACCAAGCAGCAGAAGCACCTCGNCCGCAAACTCCTTTTATTCTTCAGCGCCGCCTGGCGCGGCCCCGCGGCTGCGCGACCCCCGGGACGGTGCCACCCCCCTCCACGCACACACACACGCACACACCCCTTCCCAAAGCCGGGCCCGCTCCCGGTTGCGTGGATCGAGCTGGGGAAGCCGGTTATCCCGGCGTGGCGGAGCTCCCCCTCCCTGGCCCTTCCCCGGCCCCGGGATGGCGAGGGCAACCCGGCGATGTCAGCCCGCCCTCCCGGGGCGGGGAGAGGAGGAGTTTGGGGGAGAGTAGGGGGAGAGGGAGAAGCAACGTGGTTCTTTCGTTACAAACCACCGAAGGGGGCGGGAGGGGGTGGGGATGAAAGGGCGTCGGATGTGGCAATTTCAGACCAAAAATACCCACCACCCTCACGCATCCCTGATACAGCAGCTGGAGGGTGGGAGGCAGCACCCACTCTGTCTCCTACCTTCTGGCAAGGTTGTCACACCCCGATCATCACACCCAGGGGATGGTTCCAGTCCAGCTGTGTCACCTGAGGCCACCGGCAGTCCTGGGAGCCACTCCAAGGGTAACGCTGTCAACCCGGTGTCACACCTTCAGAGGCAGTGTGCTCCTCAGGTGCCCCTGAGCCCAAGGGGCTCACAGCAGCCCACTGGGGTCACCCGGTGCCCATTGGCCAACCTCTCTGTGCTGCCATGTGGTCCTGGCTAGGAGAATGTGTGAAAGCAGGAAAGTTGGATTTCCTTCCATTTGTTGTCCATCGGCCTCCTGTTGCCGAGCTCTATTGTCCTTATAAATAAACTCATGCTCCCCAGACTCCTCTGTGTTGTGATTGCAGGAAAAAAACCAGGTTGTTTTTTGTTGTTGGTTTTTTTTTTTTGTTGGGTTTGGTTTTTTTTTTATGGTTTATAAATATGATTTATAGCAGAGCTGTCAAGTCACCAGGTTAATTGCCTCCGGCTTGACTGCCATCTGCACTTCCACATGACGTCCCTTCCTATATCAATTTAAGGCTCAACTAAAGTCAAAGTGCACCTCCAGCTGCCCAATCGATACCAACAATAAAACCTCCCAAGGTTCACCTATCCCCTTTCCAATGCCTTCCTCTCTCCATGCAGGTTGATGCCCTAGGCAGAAGATGCATCTTCTGCAGCTGCATGTTCTACAAGGCTGAAGGCACTCTGGAGCAGGTGGGATTAAGGAGGTACTGAAATAACCTTAGATATAGGCAGAAGAGGGAGGTTTTTATCCATAGGTGCGCCCAAGGACCAGGCTTGCTGAATAAACATGTTATCTTCAGTCGCCCTATGGGACAGAAGTGGCCTTGAGATCATGTTTCATTTGTGATTTAACTTCCTCTTTCGAGGAAAATCTGCCTACATAGAAAACTTTTCCCCTAGTGTTGCACCGAGCACAGACATGTCTCAGTCTCCAAGCGTATTTCAACCCGAAATGCTCGCCAGCCCTCAATGTGCTGCACTGACAATCCTCTCGTCATGTGAGAAAACCAAAACGTCCTGTGGGGTTGGGAGAGCAGAGGTGAGCATTTTCTGAGTCATGAACTTGCTGCTCCACATAGCGCCTGCACAGCGGTGCAGGAGAAATGCTCACTGAAGGAGCACCATTAAAGGTCCAGGCGACCCGTGAGAGCTCATTTCAGGTGCTCAGCAGCATCTCAGAGAGAGGTGAAGGACGCCTTCGCTCCCTTCAATCCCTGGCAGTTTTGGGGAACAGCACCACTCCTCCCATGCTTCACGGGATGGAAAAACAAAAAGTAATAATCCCACTTTTCTCCCACCTGTGCCTAAGCACATCCCCCGTGGCATAGAAAGAGAGACCCAAGATGTGAGGAGGAAACAGATCTGCCAACTCCAGCACCTGGTAGAAGGTTCTGGCTTTCCTCTAGCCCGTTCTTCAAGCAACAATCTTCTGGGCTTCTTCAAGGGCCTTTTGGTCCTCAGTCTGTTCCACATCCCACCCCAGCTGGGCATATTTTTTCAACAGTACTGTTTTACTGAGCCTGTTGACCTAGCTCACACTGCTGCTGAAGAAGGTTTCTGCCAGTACCAAGGTAGAAACAGTGGCCTGGGGTGTGAGGGATTTTTTTTAAGACAAATACTCGTCAGAAGCCTGAGGAGAGCCTGATGTTACGGATGGTATTTTTCTCTCACCACTCTGTGGGTTGGCGGGTGCCGACTCCGTTTTCTACTGCTCATCCAGAGAGGGGGGCATTTTCCCTGTCAACTGTCACCTTTTGCTTCTGATTGAAGGGTGTGACCTTTACAGAAAGGCAACAGAGGCATTAGACCAACGTAAAGTTCTAGCAAGCACCAAGGTGCAAAGCCCTTTGCCTTTACTGAGTGAGGCTGAACACACAGCACAACAGACCTGGCCTTGACACGCTGCGAGAGCAAGGCAGGAGCAACCTGGGTCATGTTGGGGATCTCACGGAGGTCTCAGCACAGGTTTGGGATCTTGGCTCTTGCTCCTTAGCCCCTGCTGCCTTGAGCCTCCAACTCTTCCTCCCATCTTCCTGCAACCATCACAAAAAACCCTATCTCTTTGAAGGGGGATGCTGAGGGTTCCCTCTGGTCCAGCTTTCCACGTGGGCCAGGACCTGCCACCACTTGATGGAGTCAGACATGGCTTTGTCTAGCAGAATGGCCAGACACAAAATTTTCAGATCTCTTTCTCCACTGCTTTTTTGTTTGGTTGGTTTGGTTTGTTTTGGTTTGGGGGTTTTTGGTGGTTTTGTTTTTTGGTTTTTTTTTCCTGGATGCTGCTTTCATTGCCCTAAGGGTCCAGGTTGGTTTTTTTTTAATCCTGCCTAATGCAGAGTTTCATAAGGCTTGTAAAATATTTCAGGGACTTGAGCCAGCAAGAGAGTGCATGAGAAATATGTGCAGGAGGAACTTCTCATGAGTAGTTGCCTTCTCCCCCTAATGCAGCAAGCAGCAGATCCCAATCCTCTCTGTACAAAAGCAGCTCTTGAGATCTATGCAGAAGGCAGCGATATCAGACGTGTTGCACGAGTGAGAGAGATTTCCTAGCTCTTCTTTCCCAAAAAGCTCTGGTAATCCATTCAAAAAGGCACACCCTGTACAGATGTGTGTGAGTGTGCTGAATCTGCTGCATCTACAAATTCACCACCCCAGGCACAAACCAAAAAAAGAATCTCATCTTGCCTTTTTCTACCCCGATTGCTCATCACGCCGAAGCTAGTGCTGACTGGCCTCCCTTCCTTGGTTAAAGTGCTGCTTGCCTGGGGGAAGCTGGCTTTTGCAAGAGTTGCAGATTTTGTAGGAGAAGGCTGACTTTGTCAAGTTTTGTTAATCATTTAGTCCATTATCTGAATTCATAAAGGCACTAAATCCTTAATCGGCTGAAGATAAGAAAGGATCCAAGCAAATCTAAGAGTAAAGGAAATCAATATTTAACTAACGCGCTACACTGGGAGATACCCTGGGCTTGACTCCGACAGAAATCATGGTGTTATGGTTTGAGAAAACCCATAACAATTTATTGTCCTCCGGACAATTATTCTATCACCTGATGACCCCTCCCCACCCAGGAATGGGGAATCGGGGAATGCCAAGAAACACAAGGGTTGAAAGGTAAATAGATTGAACAGAATAAGACTAAATAATTAACATTAATACTAAAGAACCAGTATTAATCCTGATACTGATACAAGATATACAAGAAAGATACTCAGCCAATTCTATCATCAGGAAGCTGTGTCCTCCCAGCAGGGACAGCAAATGTCAGACGCTGCGAGTGCAACAGCTTTGGGAGGAAAGGAAGGGCTCAGAAGTCTGGCACCAGGGCCAGGAGTTGTCTGGACCCACTGTCATCAAGGGAGATAATTTATACTGAATGTGACATTCATGGTATGAAATAATTGGGTCCAATGCCCAGGCCTTGCTCCCCCCGGTCCCTGCACCTGGTAAGGCTCAAAAACACTGAGACCTTGAATCTCACAGAGCCTGGCTGGCCATAAAGTAAATATTTTCACAAATTCAGACACTAGGGTCTTCTAAAAGTGCAATTTTCCCCAGGATCAGAAAAAAAAATTAGTCCTGTGTCTCTCAACCCAGGACACATGGATGGCTAAGTGATAGGATCAATAGAACTACAAACAGGTCTTATCTGTACCCTAAATAATAATCTCTACCCTAAATAATATCTGTACCCTAAAGTATCTAAACCACATAGCAGTTCTTCAGCAGAGACGAAGCTGACACCGTAAACATGCTCAGACATTTCCAGCTCCAACTTGCTGTTCTCAGTAACGTTTCAGAGAAACTGGGACTACCAGAAGATGTACAATAAAAATTCAGAGAGACACCCCTTTCCCTCACAGTCTAGACAGATGAAGAGAGAGAGAGAGAGAAACACGGGTGGAAGGAGCAGAGATGGTGAGGTGTGAGGAGAAAGCTGGGAAAGAGAGACCTGGACCGGGGCTATGTCATAGCTTTGGAGACAAGCTTTGGGAGCCCACTAAGAAGAAGCTCCCACATCCTCTTAGAAGAGCAGCTCTGGAGGGACAACAGTCATGATTGCCCCATGTTCTTACACCTTTAGGACAAAGCCCAGGACCAGGAAGACTAAGAAGAGGCCCCAAGCAAAGCTGGGGCAGCAACACAGGCTTCTGCCTCCCAGCCCAAGCTACTGGGGCAGGACTCCCTCCGACAGCGTTGGCGTTGCTGTTTGCAAGTCAGGAACAGGCATTCCATCATCCTGCTTCCCTTCCCAGGGCCCCAGTGCCCACAGGAGGTTAACAGGATTAAAGTGTGTTTTAACTGTCCCAACGCAGCTCTGCAGAGGTCAGCTTCCTCCCTAGACACGAGTGTTGACATTCACAAAGTTACGTAGATATTTCACCTCCTTCCTCAGGAGCAAAGTCCAGGCTGCCCCACCAGCCATTCCTGAAAACTGTTTAACTTTTATCTACTCCCAAAGCCTGAGCTGCCTGCATTAGTATTTTTCCTTAGCAGCCTCGAAGGGATTCAGACTTATTTGCAGTCAGCATTGTACACCCCGGGTCGCAGAGTGTCCTTTCCCAAGGGGACACCCCACAACAGCAGAACCTGAGATAGTGTGAGAGCAAACAGTTTGTGCTCTGGAGAAGGAGAGATAAGAAACTAGCTCTGTCTCATCCATAACTTCCACCTTCCTTGGTGCCTTCCTTGATGCTTAATGGTGCCGTATGACCTTGACAGAGAACTACGATGCCACATCTTTCCAACACAAGGCAGAGCATCATGGTAGGTGAAGGCAAAAGGCTCAAAAAACTCAGCTGTCCCCTACTCTGATGCAGATGGCAGGAAAAAACACATTTGCCAGTAGGGAAACTGAGGCATAAAGACAGGTAATCATCACCAGGTGGCAAGTGGTCAAGACCAAGAGAACCCAAAGCACTAAGCCAGGCTAGATGTTTGACTTAGGGATGAAGGCAGTAACACAGATGAAGGGGAGAACAAAAAGAAGGAAGAACTTGGGTGTGCAGCTCACCCAGCAAGCACCACAGCAAAAAGCTCCCCTCTCCTAAGCTACTTATGCCCGAGTTCTTTGTACTCACCTTCCAGCTGCTCCTACTGGTTGCTTTCCACACGTCTCAGGTGCATCCCAATACTCAGCTATTTCTTTCAGTGGACCCACTACTTGGTGTTTGCCTTGGCCAAGGTGTCTCAACTGGTTTGGGTTGTTTTTGGTTTTTTTTTTGACAGTGCTGCTCTGCTCCTCTCCAGACCTCATTTTTCTCTCCTAGGCTGAAAACCGCTGTGTTAGTCAAGATGAGGGGCAGAGGTTGCCCAGAGCTACTCAGGAACCACTAAAGGGCAGCTGGGTGTCCTAGGGCAGGAGACAGTTGGCAGTAATTTGGGAGAGGGAGGGGGAGTAGAGAATTGTGACAGAAAAGTGAAGATAGGTCTGAAGGGAGGGTAAATGAAAGCCTGGATGTGGAAGGCCAGGAGTGGCAGGTATTGATGGCACTGTGCTTAGCAGCTCACCAGGGTATCAACACACCTATGGGGAGCTCCTCCAGGCTCTCAAGACTGCAAAAGGAAGGACAATAATTAAATCTTAATGAATCACAGAGGAGGGACAGGGTGAGAAACTGAACACTCTTATTTCCTAAAGGGTATGAAAAGGCACATTCAAAAGCAAGCCATGATCACCAGGCTAAGAATGCATAAGACCGTGAGAACTCCATAACTGGTATTCCTTGTTCTGTGTCACCACAACAACCCCTGACCACAGCACCTGGAACCTTGGTGCCCAAATCCCAAACAGTCCATTTGGACACATCTCTTGGTGCTCATGAGTACGCATGGAAGAGAAAAGAAGTGAGTGCGATTTGTTCTGTTGTAAAATGAAGGAACCATTGAGCTTTGATGCAATTTTTTCCCCTTGCTCCTAGTGCCCACCTCTGCACTGATCTCCATCCAATTCAGCCTTCTCCTGCTCTACTTTCAGCAGCTCCTCAGCAACAGCCTTACCAAGGCCACTCATATTTCACACCAGAGCTAAAGACCTCCATAGCCTGGTTCTGCAGCCACAGCATGGCCCACATAGCACTCCCTTCCATCAAAGCCTACAGGTCTGTTCACCAGGATGGACTGTTCCAGTAGAAGGCCTTCCTTCTCCCTAGAGCAAGAAACAGGCAAGCATGCAACTGAGGTTTTCCTTCCTGAGAGGTCTCCCAGCCTTCTCCCACAAGTCCAGACAAATCTAAGAAGGCTGGTGAAATCAGAGACAGAAAAGCCTTTAACAAAGCGTGTCCATCATACAGAGGAGGTGATCAAGGAGGCTTTTTCAGTGCTCTACTGCTTACTTCCCCTCCACCTTGCTCTTGGAAAGTCTAGAAGTGGCTTGGATGTCACAAACCTCCTCCCACCACTGTTTGCCTCTTTGGAAGGGAAACTCCCAATCACACATCTTGACTCCAGTAAGCAGCTCAAGGACCAGGCTTAGCTGCTGCAGGACTTTAGCTGGTCCACTGCTCTTGTCTCCATAAGTACACGGTGGGGAATTCAGGCTGGTGGCATGGCCCCTTCTGGGCCTGTAGAGAATAAAACCCTTTGAGGCAAAAGAGCCTATATTCCTGAACTGACATCTCTTATTGTCATAACAGTTGTCTGTTCTACAGGAAACTGAGGAAAAGCTCTGCTCTTTTTGCCCCAGAAATTTTTGTGATGTCAAGGCTTGCTTTGGGGACTTCAAATATCAATGAAAACCCCAGGTGGTTTGACACATTACAGCAAAATGTGTGTGTGTGCGTGTGTATATGATGTTTTTCCATGGCTGAGCAAGCCAATTGCTGTTATTTATGCTGCTTTTTGCAGAAGGGGGCCCTGTAGATAGTCACAGCCATCAGAAATGACGGAATGGCTTTTCAGCCCTTTCTCAGGCAACACAAACACAGCCACCTTCAAGATCCTGCCTTGCATCTTGCTCTGATGGGCTTTTTCTTAGCCATTGACTTGCCTTCTGGCACCTAGAGGGGAGCAATGCCAGCAGAGAAATGTCTGGTAGTGTGGTGGTCAGGATGAGGCACCATCCAGAGCTGTTTTGGGACATCCTTTGTCATGACAATCTCAGGCACAAATACAAACTGGGCAGAGACTAGATTGAGAGAAGCCTGGAGGAGAAGGACTTGGGGGTAATGGTGGATGAGGAACTCAACGCGAACCAACAATGCGCACTGACAGCCCCGAAAGCCCCCTGCATCCTGGGGTGCATCCCCAGCAGTGTGGCCAGCAGGGTAAGGGGGAGGAATTCTGACCCTCTGCTCTGGTGAGACCCCACCTGGAGCAGTGTGTCCAGCTCCAGAGTCCTCAGCACAGGAAAAACATGGACCTATTGGAACAGGTCCAGAGGAGGCCACGAGGATGATCAGAGGGCTGGAGCACCTCTGCTGTGAGGACAGGCTGAGAAAATTGGGGGTGTTCAGGCTGGAGAAGAGAAGGCTCTGGGGAAGATAAGGTTCTGGGGAAACCTTAGATCCCTTTCCAATCCCTGAAGGGGCTACAGGAGGGATGGGGAGGGACTGTTCATCAGGGAGGGGAGTGATAGGATGAGGAGGAACAGTTTTAAACTGAAAGAGGGGAGATTTACGTGAGATCTTAGGAAAAAATTCTTTGGTGTGAGGGTGGTGAGACACTGGAAGAGGTTGCCCAGAGAAGCTGTGGCTGCCCCATCCCTGGAGGGGTTCAAGGCCAGGCTGGATGGGGCTTGGAGCAACCTGGGCTGGTGGGAGGTGTCCCTGCCCAGGGCAGGGGGGTGGAACTCAACAATCTTTAAGATTCTCTTCCAACCTGAACCGTTCTATGATTCTATGATCCTGGGCTGTAGAGCCCTGTCGCGGACAGCCTCACCGTCTCTCTTGGTGTTTCATGGTGGCATGTCTCAGCAAAGCCTGATGTGACCTCAGGCCGGAGACCCGTTCACCAAATACCGGCCTTGTTTTGTCAGCTGACTGTCTGCATTCCTCCTTCAGCTTTCCTGGGCCAGGGCTTGGCCTTTTCTGGCCACACCCCAGGAGCTGGCACCCTTCTGCCACCAGCTTGGGTGCCTGGCATCTGTGCAACATGGCTGGCTGGCGACCAGCTACACCTGGTTCCTCCACCATTGAATTCTGCCACCTCTCTCCAAAATCTGGCGTATTCTTTTTAATGGATCCCTTGGCCTTTGAGCCTAGCAAAGGGGCTGGACCTGGCATCCCACTGGAATTCCTTCTGCTCCTACTGCTCTCCCAGTGCTGGGTTTATTGCTTCCAGGCCCTGGAATTAGGGGTTTTGTGACCAGGGAAAAGATGGCACGGCATTTAATCGGGGTTTGTAATCTGCTGGCTCATCAGACGATGCTTTCCTCTTTTCTCCCCTGTTCCCTGATGTTGCTCTTTTCTTTTTAAAGTGCCTCCTGTCCCCATGTGGTTATAAAGCAGGCAGGGGCAGGGTGATCTCCAGCCACCAATCTCCTTGTGCTCGAGGGTGACCAAGGCAGCAGCAGCTGTAGGCTGATACCACCGCTTATTAAGGACTTTTCAAAAGCCTAAAAAAATAAAAAATAATTAAATAAAAAAGAGCAAAACCTGTACTAACCCTGTTTGAAAGGTTAGAGAGAGAACAACTGTAACCTACCAGAGGTGGGCAAAGCTCGCAACTAATACTCGTGTGGGAAGGATGTAGTATTGCAAAGTGTGTTTTGGAAACCCTGGATTCTGCTTCTGATTATCTTTTTCTTTTTTTTTTTTTTTGCCACCAAGAAAGTAATTTTTCCGTGTCTCAGTTTTCTCTCTAATGGGAGGTTTGTTACCGACCTCCTTTGAAAAGGTGCTGACTGACATCTGCTGGTAAGCTAAATACTGCTGATAAGGTAACTCTAGAAGCCAGGCTGTATTTGGGAAGGGTCCGGGGTGACACTGCAGCTGGGAAAGCACTTTGGAACAAAACACAGCCGCTATCGAGGAAAGAAAATACTTTACTTGCCCTGTGAGTCATATGTATCATCGAAATAACACCAGCTCTTGCGGGGAGGGCTGACAACACAAGTGTGAAAAGAGAAGCTGGATGAACTTGCCATTCAGTGTATTTACGTTATTTCTCAACCAGCTTGAGCACACAATTGACAATTAAGCAGAAGCGATGGCTGGGGACAAGTAATTCATTGCCTTGCCCTACTGTGGGACACATCATATACGTTGACAAGGAGCAGACAAGACACAGCTGCATTGAGATGTACAAGAGAGAAGACATTAATGCAGGAGCAGACACATACCAGTGACAGAACCTGTTTTACACTCAGCAGCCTTGGCACCACCAAAATCCCAGCATGGGGTGAAGGGAGTGATCTTTCTGCCTGAAAGGGGGAAAGGAGCTCCCGGACCAGGTTGCTGATGGACCCAGGAGACTACTGCAGCCTCCAGTTCTTCTCTGATCCCAGCCAAAGCTGGGCTCAGGGCTCCTGAGCAAGGTAGCACCAACCAGAAGGACCTCTGCTGCACAAACACAACCATTTTGCTCCTCCTCCTGCCCTAAAGCCTACAGTTCCTGAGTCCTGGTTGCCTGAAGCTGATGACCCAGAGCTACATGGAGCTATGTCTGGCTGCCACACCATTGCCCTCTTGCCTCATTTTCCTTCCCTGGTATTTACGATGGCATTTACGTTGGTCTCCATGCAGAAGAGGTTGCTTCCTGGTGAGTAATGACAGAGGCTGCAGCATCCCCTGCCTCAGGGGGCGAGTTATCCCTGGGGGTGGTCCTGCAGACACTTGGCATAGCTCCAGAGGGGAACTGAAACAGCAGACAGGGCAAAGAGGGAGGTCTTGTGCCGCCTTTCTGTTGAGCAGAACAACGAAGCCTAAGGCCCTATAAAGTCAGGCTTGACAGTTAATGACTCTCCTTCATTTTCCTGGCAGGACCCTATTTCAGGATCCTGTTGTCCCCACAGCAGTCGTTGCTACGTTGAAGACTTGAGCCCCAGCCAGCAATATATCTTCCACTGTCTCTACCAGTATGGCATCAGCCCCCTGAAGCAGACAGTTGCTGCTTGGATCTATTCCACGGTGCTAAACTTAGTTCTTCCCAGATCAGCATCCCAAGTACGATATCTATGCAATAAATGCAGACTCAAGACCTCACCAATGTTTGGAACCTCTGGAAAAAACAGGCAGCACACCCCCCCACCCAGAGATTTCAAAGAGCAAATCTTTCATTTAGCAATTAGGGCCTCAGTAGCCGTTGTCGATGATTGAGCCAGGATCTAAGACAGGGGCTTGGGAATTAATTTTAGGAAAAGCCTTCTCCTGTGCTTTTCAGCACACAGAGCACCCAATTCATTAACCCTATGGGGCTGTGTGCGCTCTTCAAACCCATTAGAGGGCACATAGCTCCTCTGTTCAATTACAATTTAGCATATAGATTTTCTGTTCAATTAAAATTTGCAAATAAAAGGGCTTATTTCAGGAAGTTCTGACCTAGGCCATTTTCTTCTGAGTAAGACAGTAGTTTCAGTGCTGAGAGTAGGAGTAAACAGGCAACTTCATTTTTCTGAGCTGAGCTGGAGGCAAGAAGCTCTTGCTCAGTTCTGAATTCAGTGGAACCAGGAGCCAAGAACTGCAGCTGTGTCTCACAGGCAACTCTTGCCCCCAGTAGCAGGACCAGCTGCAGGGAAGTGAGCAATGGGACCTTCATCCACAGCTCCTGGGCTGACACCTAAGCTCTGTGTGGGCTGGGTGACAAGGTCCCACAGCTCCTGCGAGGCTCTCACAGCTGAAGGACCCTCTGCTGATGAAGGACCCCGTTCATCATTGACATCTTGTAGCTGTGACAGTCCTGGGCCATCTGGGGACAGAGCTGATCCTGAAGTCCTTCAAGGCCTTCCCAGGAAGCTTTTCCCACAGAATGCAGTGATGCATCCATCTTAAAAAGGAGGTGGCTACACAAAATGCCACTCCACAATGTCCCCAATAAACCTACCACTGCAGACCAAACAGCATGGCATTAATATGGGGTGTTAGGAGTGCTCTGGTTAAAACTCACACTTCTGTTGGCTTTGAGGCTACAGAGCCTATTTGAGGTTAACTGTAACAGAATTCCAGCAATTAAGATATTTCTAATACCTTCACGGTGGTCCTGTAAGAGCTGCAGTAGTCTGCACCAGCTACAAGGAAAGAAAACTCTCAGCAAAGCATAAATATAAAGCATAAATAAAAAAAATAAGAAAAAAGAAAAAAAGTATTTTGCCTGTAGCTGAAAAAATTGACGTTCGCTTCATTTTCACAATATTCTTCAACTGAAATGGTGTCAGCACCCACAGCTGCAAACAAACTTGTTGTCTGTGAAAAAAAAAAAAAAAGAAAAAAGAAAAAAAAGAAAAAAACCCAAGAGAAAAGCACCACAACTTTGTAAATATGGTGCTAATTTTGTGAAGTACCTTGAAATGCAACTTATGGGGTGTAAAAGTAGACAACATAAAGGGATTTCTTGGTGTCAACAGCTGTGTTAGAAACCGTGTCACCAGAAGTCTGTTCCCTAGGACTCTACCAGTGGCAACTACTTCTCCATTCATGATATTGCAGATCTCCTCCCGACTGCACTGGGAGTCAGCTCTCATTTTATTTATTCCGAGTTAGGTGCTAGCATCCTCTTTTCTCACCGTTTGAGCCTAAGATGCAGAGAGGGTTACCAAAGCCCTCTGGAAACAAACTACACCGGGACGAAATTGCTGGTAACTAGGTGGACACAAATAACTAAAGTTCTCCGTCTCACACTAATGATTATATTCTATCTTGTTTATACGATTTACATCTTTGTGCTGCAGATAATTATGTGTGTTGGGAACAAGTCACAACGTGCCACTCTGGAGCCAAGCGTCCAAGGAGTTCTGGGGTCTTTGCATCTTGGGAAAGGACAGATAAAAGGCTTTGTGTGGGCCTGTTCAGGGACAGAGACCTCATACAACACCCAGTCCAGAGCTAGGGGGGGCCTAGAAGTTCTAGCTCAGACCTTACACATCATTATGCTGGCAAAAGAGCACCCCTGATTTTCCACATCACCAGTTTCTGGCAACAGTGGTGTCTGTGTCCAGCTGTCCAGTTTGCTCTAATGGTGGGGAAACAACTGACAGTGACTTAGTACCATGGGAGCCAAGCTGGGAGCACTGGGCTCTTGGCTAGAAACACACATCAGATCTCGGCGTATTGTTCTTGGGCACCTGAGACCCTGGCACACTCAACCTGGGCAACATGGGGTGGACCCCATTTTGGGAAGAGATGCTGCTCAGGTTGTTTCCCCCAACATGTTTCATCCCCCAGCTTTCTCCTTCTTCTTTCCCCAGCTGGTCTGGTCTCTGAGGGAGCAACAGCTCTTCTTGGTTGCATTCTTCCTCCTGTTAACCAGAAGAAAGAGTGACCTGCATTGTTAGCAAGCTTCCAAGAAGTCTAGCAACACTCCAGGAGAGGGACAAGGTGTGCACAATACTTGAATGTCTTCACAAAATCACAAATGCTGTGGGGTTGGAAGGGGCCTCTGAAAATCACCCAGTCCAACTCCCTATCAGAGCAGGGTCACCCAGAGCACGTCCCATAGGAACATGTCCAGGTGGGTTTGAATGTCTTCAGAGATGGAGACTCCACCACCTCTCTGGGCAGCCTCTGCCAGGGCTCTGCCACCCTCACAGGAAAGAAGTTCCTCCTCATATTTAGATGGAACTTCTTATGTACAAGCTTGTGCCCATTCCCTCTTGTCCTGTCATTGGGCACCACTGAAAAAAGACTGGCCCCATCCTCCTGACACCCACCCTTTAAGTATTTCTAGGTCTTGATCAGATCAACAGATCAGAATCCCCCTCGGTCTTCTCTCCTCCAGACTTTCTCCGAGAAGTAGGACCTTCCAAACTACTCTTTCAGTTGGGAAGGGATCACAAAACTGCTCAGCAAGAGAGAGAGGCTTCTTTCTGACTCAGCTAGGTCACTGTGAGGTGCGTTTAAGGTTAACTTTGGGGGACATGACAACAAGAAGCTTTTTGTCACCACGGTCAAACAGAAGAGGCTTCATCACACAAAATGCTGACCCTGCCCAACCCTTTTGGTCCTGCGTCAATGGGAACTGGGAAAACAAAGATGACAGCAGGTCCATTCACATGGTAGGGCTGGTCACCTACCATGAAGGTGGTGTAAATGCATGGTGGGAGGCTACCAACCTTGCTAACCTTGACCAGGTCCTTCCTCTTCAGATTGTTTCTTTCCAGCATGTCCAGCTTGCTCACCACGGCATCGATCTTGGAGCCAATGCTATTTATGGACTGTTCCAGCTGCAGCACGCGTTGCAGGAGGCTGGGGGAGACATGGAGAGCATTTGCAAGCTTTGTCTTGTGAGGAACAGCAGAATTTGCAGCAGACATCTGACTGACAATGGGCCAGACCTCAAACAGGAGTGAATGCTTCATGTCAGAGAAGTGATTCATACCCACCAGGGACATAACCCCCCTGCTACACTCTGTTTTCACCTGTAATCAGTGATTCTGCTTAGGGTGGATCCCAACCAGCTTGGACCACAGTTCAGCCACATTATAACCCCATTATTAAATATTCCAACTGCCCCTCCTTTCATAAGTAAATTACTCAGTGTTTTTCAGTAGCAGAATCAGGATCTCCTAATTCTCTCCTAATTCTCCTGATTATTTATCCCATGCTCCTCCTACGGAAGAAACAGCCAAGTGTTATTCCCAGACCCGGAGGATGAAGGCCAACTCGGCTGTAAACCAAGGATATTTATTCCCACAGGACCTTCTGAAAAAGGTATCAGCTTCCCTTGGCCCAGTTTATCTGGTCCACCTTCTGACCTGGAGCACGACAGCCTGTTGCCTGTGGCCAGCTGAGAGCTGCAGAGGTTAGTCAAGAGGGCAGAAACCAAAATTGCTTTTTTTCCTGTAAAAAGCCAGGTTAAGAAAACTACAAGAACTGCACCCCAGTTCTCTCCCAACCTGCTCATTTACACGCATGCAAGATGAAAAGGGATGACAAGATCTCCCCGAAACCACTCAGCACCAGTGTAAACAGTTCTATCAGGGAATAAACCGGCAGTGAATCAGAGACCTCATTGTAGTGGAATTAAACTACTGCCAGCACAAACATACACTTGGAACTCTTCTTCGGAGACCCAGCTGGCCTTATTGGCGTGGTTATTCCTTGCTTCCACATAGGTCAGATTCTCATCCAGGGTGTTTTCACTGTAGGATTTTCCCAGATTTTCAATCTCTGTATTCAGAGCAACCTGGAAGATAGATAGATAAACTCCTGCAAAGCTGGCTACTAACTCCCTGCAAAACCCACACAGCTTCACTTAAGCAGAGCTCCAGCTCCGCCTGGAGAGTGTCTCAAATTGTCTGATTAGTTTGTACCACAAACCCAAAAGATTCCTATGGCCACTTTGGAGTGATCTCTGCCAAACAGAGGGTTTCTTTCCTTGCCCTTTTATTTACCCTTTTCGCCTCTAGATCATGCTTCATCTGCTGTTGCTCCTCTTCATCCAGGATGTGGTTGCCATCTCTGTCGAACCTGGAGAAGGCTGCTGTGATCTCATGGTCTGCATGGCCCAGCCTGCAAAATAGTAGATGGAGAAAGCTCAAGCTGCACCATTAGGTTCTACTAGTGTGGGAACCCCCCTTTGGAAACCAGTGTCTTGTTTCCTCCTACCAGTGACAAACCTAAACATTCCAAATGGGAAAGAGGGTAACACAAACCTACTTAGAATAGATTAAACACTTGAGGAAATGTGATTACTATTTATTTATTTTTTTTTTTAGAGTCTTACATTGCCCAGACGTGAGCGCCCTCTCCTGTGAGGCTGAGAGAGCTGGGGATGTTCAGCCTGGAGAAGAGATGGCTCCGGAGAGAGACCTTAGAGCCTCTTCCAGTCCCTAAAGGGGCTCCAGGAGAGATGGGGAGGGACTCTTGATCAGGGAGCAGAGTCATAGGATGACTGGTAATGGTTTTAAATTGAAAGAGGGGAGATTTAGATGAGATCTCGTGAATAAATTCTTTGCTGTGAGGGTGGTGAGACACTGGAAGAGGTTGCCCAGAGAAGCTGTGGCTGCCCCATCCCTGGAGGGGTTCAAGGCCAGGCTGGATGGGGTTTTGAGCATCCTGGTGTGGTGGGAGGTGTCCCTGCCCAGGGCAGGGGGTTTGGAACTGGATGATCTTTAAGGTCCCTTCCAACCCAAACGACTCTATGATTTTAATTGCTCTTCCAGTCTTGAAACACAGTTTAAATTACTTGTATGACCAAGAGAAGGGGTTAAGCAGGCACCCCTCAGGCTGTGACTCACTCCTTCAAGCTGTTCTTGAAGTCTTCAAAGTCCAGTTCTTTTGTGCCGTTCTGTAGTGCTTTCTGCACATCGGAAATCCGTTCCTTCTTCAACTTCAGCCTCATGAGCGTCCGGTTGTAGCTCTGTTACCAAAGGTGCAAAGGGACACGGAATCATACAGGCACAACAGTGAAAAATAGGGCAGAGCAGACAATGCAATGTGGGTGAGCAGATGCTGACTAATAGAGGAAGATTTTGAGCTTACTCTATATCAAGGACTGAAAGATCTGTCCTGGAAAGGAAAGTCTATGAGAAATGCTATCAGAATGCTCAAGGAAACAAATTCTCCCAACCCCTGCTTTCTCATCTTCCCGTTGCCAACGGATCTGGGAACTTGATCTATCCCAGAAGGGAACTTTGACTCCTGTTGCTACTGTGTGCACCAAGGTTGTAGATCTTGAGTTGGCAACCACTCTTTTTTTTTTTTTTTTTAATCTAGTCATAAAAACGTAGGTCAGGGACTTCCAGAAGATATTTAGGATTTAGCTAGAAAATAGCACAGCTTTCACTATTCATCACCTGCTTCAAGATGTCTGAGAGCTGCAGCTCATCCTTCTGGCTTGAAAGCTCTTCTTTGACTTCTGAGTAGGTATCGTTGATGATGGCCAGAAACATGTTCTAGAAAAAGGGGAAGAAAAGAGATTAATGAGCCTGAGGCATCTTGCCTGTTCCAGAAGCCAA
Organism: Nycticryphes semicollaris; assembly: GCA_013400055.1. Taxonomy (NCBI): domain Eukaryota; kingdom Metazoa; phylum Chordata; class Aves; order Charadriiformes; family Rostratulidae; genus Nycticryphes; species Nycticryphes semicollaris. Next base: position 466,190 of record VXBJ01004241.1, read on the forward strand.
GGCAGCAAGAGACTGGAACAGACTTGGACATAGTTAAAAAATTTCCCTGGGAAAATTGAAGTGGGTGAAGGGAAGGCCCATTTCAGCCACACAGTGCTTTTTCTCCAAGGAGGAGGTCCTTTCAACTAAAGCTGCAGATGACAGTTCATTTGTTCCCAGTTCAAACATCATCTCTGATAGCCCCTCCTGCAAAGATCTTCAGTTACATTTTGACTCCTGGCAATAGATATTTAACTTGTTCATTATGGAGCCCTCTGCATCCAACACCTGGCAACCCAGAGACTGTCCCCCATGTTTGTTGCTGGCTTACTACAGAGCAGCTGAACCGATCCCCTTGAATCCAGCTACAACAACAGTGGTATTCCCGCTCACTTTTAGTCTTCACCTTAAAATGATGTGAATATGGCCTTTAGTCTCCCTCATGACCAAATCCTCAACTGGAGTGTGTTCTTTTTCTTTGGTCTATTTGTGCTTCCTAATCTCTCTAAGCGTTTGTACTGCATCTAATGTGGGGATTTCTGGAGCACCTGGCCTATGACTGGAGCCCCTCTGCTGTGAGGACAGGCTGAGAGAGTTGGGGTTGTTCAGCCTGGAGAAGAGAAAGCTCCAGGGAGACCTTAGAGCCCCTTCCAGTCCCTAAAGGGGGCTACAGGAGAGATGGGGAGGGACTCTTTATGAAGGAGCAGAGTGATAGGACACAAGGGGTAATAGTTGAAGCTGTGGATACCCTATCCCTGGCGATGGTCAAGACCGGGCCAGATGGGGCTTTGAGCAACCTGGTCTAGTGGGAAGTGTCCCTGCCCATGGCAGGAGGGTTGGAACTGGATGATCTTTAAGGTTCCTTCCAACCTGAACCATTCTGTGATTCTACAATCAGGAGAGGTCTCTCAAACATTGCTGTCAAGATTGAGGCAAGGAAGGCTTTCTTGCTTACCAGTAGCACAAAGAAAACAAAGAACACATAGGTGACGAAGTAAATAGGCCCCAGGACCCTGTTGGCATTGTCAATGGAATTGTAGTCAAAATCACCGAGAATGATCCGAAACTGGGTGAAGCTGGAGGAGAAGAAAAGCACAAGGTCACACAAATGCACATGCATTTATCCTACCTCCTCAGGTACTCCTGAAGTGAACCCTGAACCTCTCTGCAGCCCAAATGGTCACAGGCATGAGCCAGAGCAGGGTCTAAGTCTTTTAATCTGCCTGGAGAGTTAAATGTACCCATAGTATTTCAGCGGTGAATGGAGCTGATCTTGTTAGAGCCAGAGCTGGCTGGAATGTAAAACATGGTTTCCACGCAAATTTCTGGTTGTCTAAGGTGTGTTTTGGTCTAAACAGGAGTTAAAACAAAACAAAAACTGCATTCTCCCTTTTTGACTCACTGAAGCCTTCTCTTGCAAGAGAGTTTGTGAGTCTGTGGAGAGGATGTTAGTACTGGAGAATGCTTACTTATCTCACTCTTGAACACCCCTTGAAGGCAAGGCCTGGATGCCAGAGGTCTGTGGAACACAGGCTGAAAATCTTTGCTGTAGTAGGTACCTCCCTTAACATCATGCACTGCCCAAGCAGACTCATGGACAAGGATTGTCTGAGACGGGATATTTTAACTCATTTCCCCAACACCCGCTTCTGCGGGTGCTCATCCATCCACTGGTCATCCCCTACCCTAGGTTTCCTGCCACACCATCTCTGGAATTTCTCTGGAAATTGATCAATGAAATGACCTTTGTGACAAGAATATCCTCCAATTTAAAAAAAAAAAAAAATGAAAGGAAAGAAAACCCCAAACTACCAGACATACAGAAAAGCAGACAGACTGAGAAAGTGAAGTCACATGCAGGAAAATGGACCTTGAGAGCCCAGAGCCTGAAAATCCCTCCAGAGAAATGCAAGGGTCTAGTTCAGATTCCTCACATTTGACCTTTAGGGAGCTGGGAATGTTTTCTAGCTCTAAGGAAGAGGAATACAGCATTGCTTCCTCTTCTTTGGTTTAAAATTGTCCCAATTCAGTGATGTTGAAATGTCCTCTTCCAGTAAGAAATTATTTTTATTGCTTTTGCTTTGAAAATGTTTACTCAGTCTTATTTAGACTATTATACTGCATGTTTTAGAAAACTCTAGGCTGAATTTGAATTAAAATTAACATATTATATGACTACCGACTTCCAGAAATGAAGTAGAGCTGCTATCATATCAAAATCACACATATTTATAAATAATATAAATATGAAGTTCCTGGGTTTTTCACTTCAGTGTTTAAAGCTATCATCTTGAAGAGATAAACAAATTACTTCTGCTTTTCCCTGTGAAAACCCTGTAGCAGCAAACAGTATTACTTCAAACAAAGATTTGGAAGGAAAGTGCACTATCTGATGAAAACCAGAAGCATCTTGACGCAGCTGTTGTGTGGACACCAAAACACCACCATCAGTGAGTGTCTTTGAAAGCCAGGGAATTTCAAAACTCCAGAGCTTCTATCCAAACTTCTTCCTCATTAACGAAAAAACCAAAACCAGACAACAACCAAAACACTCTGAGCCTACCTCAAACTACTTATCTTGAGCTTTTTAGTTCTTACCACCAGAATTACAGAGAAGCTTAACCTGACTAGGCCTAAAGCCACTTGCCGAGGTCTCAGCGACCGTCAGACAACACCATTCTACCTTGGGTCTTTATGGACCTGCAGGGGGTGAGAAGGTGATATAAGGTCCTGCAGAACAGAAACTACATTATCAGCTGAGCTATGATGCTTTTCTGCAGAAAGACATTAAGCCACTCTGCCTGTTGAGTACCCGTGGCATGACCAACAGCTCCATGTCAAGGGAAAGCTGTTGAGGCTCCAGCAATCAGAAACTTCTCACTAAATGCTCCCATGAAAAAGCTGGGATTTCCATTGAGTGGTAGGGCTGCAAGGAGTCTTAAAATCTGGTAGGATCAGCTACTCACAGCCCTACTGATAAACACCAGACAACCAGAAATCTGCCTGTAACCCTCAACTGTCTCACTGCATTATTTTTTTCCCTTAAGTTGTCAAAGCTGGATCTATTTGTTAACCATTGTGGCTGTATTACATTGAGGTACAACAGGTGTCTGATCGACGTTCAGATTTGTAATTGGGCAGAGGTTGGAAAGTAGATAAAACTCTTTTGATGAAATGATGGAAACATGGTTCTGACTTAAACACTTACATGCATTTAACAAAGGTGCTGAAGTTTTCCACTTGTGTCCCAAAAAGAAGGTAACCCAGCTGGGCGTAGGCAAAGAAGACAATGAAGAACATAATGGCAAAGCCCAGGATGTCCTTGGCGCAACGTGCCAGTGTGGAGGAGAGCTGGGTCATGGTTTTGTTAAAGCTGATATACTTGAATATCTTCAAGAAGAAAGAAGAGGGACAAAGTTAGGTCAAACCATCAGCTAGATCTCATATATGAACATAGATCATATATGATATAGATCTCAGTCTCTCACACTGTTTGTTGTACTACCAAAGCCCTGAGAAGACAACCGGGCTAGGGGTCTGGTGGCTTAGAGTTCAGGATCTTTGTCCCAAGCGTGCCACCATATTCCCGTGGAATCATAAACACATGACTTTGTTCCCTGTGTCAAAGTGAAACATAAAGAGGGACTGCTGCAAGGACAAGTTTCTCAAGGCTAATGGGGAGCACCGAGTACAGGGTGGTTTTCCACCATGCCAAGACGTTTTGGTTGAAATGCAAAGTCCATGCCAACAGATGAGTCATTTCCAGTTGTTGGGTAGCCATCATGAAAGGAAAACATGCTGGATCCAGTTTGCTGGATTGTTCTCCCAAATATGAAAATAATACATGATGGACAAAGTTATATTGTACTCAGCATTTTCTAAAACCACTTTTACACCACAATGTCTGAGCTCATCTCCCTGTCCACTGCCTTCAAATAAGTGGCCTCAGAACGCAGGGCGGAGAGCTGTCTGGACTTTCTTCAAACAGAGCATACAACTTTGAGGAAAATCCTTCTCTTGTTATATTACCCTCATGCACTCAGAGGGGTGGAAGAGTCCCCCCCAAAACTATCCAGAGGAAGAGGTCTGAGACTGGAGGCCTGACACCTCCTAGCACCGTCCCTCGCCTCCCAATACCTTGATCCAGGCAAAGAACAAGTTGACGGCATTCATATTGTTGTACTGGGTCTGCCAGAATGCCAGGAACTCAAAGTCTGCGTAGGTGTTGGGGTGTTTCAGCAGCTCTCCCAGCAGCCTGTTCACCTCAATAGTGCGGAAGATGTGGAACCCAAGAGCAACGATGGAGAGCTGCGAAGAGGAGGAGTCTGGGGTGAGCACTGAGCCTGTGCTTCCCACAGAAATTAAAGTGGTACTAAAGTTCCTTGGTACCACTACTGCAGTCTGCTGGTGGGGGGTGGAAATAATGTCTTCATGGACTGAATGATGCCCTGACTTCACAGTCCCTCAGGCATCTCTAAGGAAAGAATTTTCTCCTAACAGCTGCTAGAAGAGCACGCCTCCATTTACTCTGCTACATCATTTTTCTATTGAAGCAAAACATTTCCCAGCTCCTCTCTTATCTAGACCACTTTCCCCATTCCTTATTTATTTTTTTTTTGCTCTTATACCTCTCTGCTATTGCTCCCTCAAAACAAAAAAAAAAAAAGAGTGCAAGGATCCTCACCAGAATGACGACCACATCCAGGATGTTCCAGATGCTGGTGAAGTACTGAAGCTTGTGGATACGCAGCTCCAAAATCTCCTCCACCACATAGTAGAAGATGAAGACGCAGAAGACAATTTCACAGGCAACAATGAAAAAGTCCCACGCGCTGACATATCGTATAAGCTTGACGGTCCGGATTTGCCAGGAGGGAATGGCACCACCAGTGGCTGGAAACTCAACCACTAACCTTGAAGGGGACAAGAAGGCTCTGATAATTGCAAACAGGGGGATGGAAGCTCTTAGATAACTTTAAGATGCATCGAACCTGAGCATGACCTTCCCACCAAACCACGAGTGGAAGAGTTGTGCATGTGCTTGCTTGCACAGCCTTATCTCCATTGCTTCATTGCCCATGACAGGGAAGAGTGAAAGGTGAGGAGAAGCGTGACTGGTTATGTCATGAAGACCAAGTCTTCCTACTGATCTATGTAACATTACTAACACCGCAAAGTCCTAACTCGCTGATGGACCATATCAAAATAAGTACATTTTAAGAAACTGTGGCACTGAGGAAGAAGCAAGAGGCAGAAGGATTTTCAGTAGGACTTGGCTTACCTCAGGACACAGAACAAATTGATATTTGCATTATACACAGAGAAATCAATGAAGACAACTCGTGTCCCCCGATCCAGCCACAACTTCTCCTTCAAGACTTGCAGGGCTTCAGCGCTCTCTTCTCTGGTCAATTTGAGGTCTATGTAGTATCCTCCCCCACTGTAACTGGTTAGTCTTCCCCAGTGAGATGAGCCACCCAGCTCCTCCTCAGAATGGTACCTCCACCTGCAACAAACAGGCCATAAGCAAGGGCATCACCATCCCAGACTTAGACACGGACCTTGTAGTCAGGAGAAATTAGGTGATATCTTCAAGGGACAGAGCAGTTTTTAATCAAAGAGTTGGCACTTAATTCCTATTCCAGATCTGAGTCTACATCAGTTCTTCATTATTGACAGATTTCTGATCTAGTGCTTCCCAGCAGTGACACGACTTGACGTGCAAGGCTGTGGAGGGTACATTCTGCAGGTTCACGGGCTACACCACAGTCTTGTTTGCGAGGAGCTTACTCCCAGGATCTGCTGTATCACCTTCTATCACATTGCACACAAACCTCTGCTTAGAACACACTCAGACTCAATATTTCCTTACGAGCTGTAGCTTCTCATTCACAGATCAAGACTCAGACAGCAACAAAAGAGTTATTAAAATGCAGCTATCCCACATTATTATAGAGAAATAGATTTTCACAATGAAAAAGCTACACTCCCTTCTCTCCAGCTCCTCAGGTCCAGGAGGGAAGCAGATAGCATCATCCATTAGACAGATCTGGTCCCAGAGGTTTCTATTTATCCTCACACGCTTAAAAACAAACAACAATCTCTACCTAATTTCCCATAGCTTCTCCAACGGGTCCCACTCTTCCACTTACTCTGTTGCGCTTTTCCTCAAAGAGAAACTTGACCTCACCGAGAGACAACAAAACCAGACTTGCTGCTGGTGACTGACTGCGTGGGGAATTCCAGCCTTATGTGAAAAACTCAACCCTGGTAGCCTGTGGCTCAGGAGATTTTATTTTAACTAGATGAGATTAATTAAAAAAAAAAAAAAAACACATTAAAAAAATCACAGATTTTCTAATCCTGAACAGCAGGAGGTATACTTACGCCGTTCCATTGATGAGCCCAAAGGAGACCCTTTCCTCCTTGTCTTCTGAGTATACATCATAGCAGCCTGAGATTTCCTCCTTGAAGTCTTCATGGACCACACAGGAGTTGTTCTTCACCTTCAGCTGCCGCATGCGTGGGACACCCAGCAACAGGTTCTCGTAGTAGATGTATGACTGGGTGCCATGTGCTGCCAGGGAGTCATTGTTGTACCACTTTGTCCAGTAAAGGTTATCCAGAAGGGGACCTTGTGCGTACTGCAAGAGGGAGAACAACTTCTTTGTAGCCCACACTTTGGAGGACTTCTCTTAGCCTGGGCTTGAGACAGTAAGACCTGATATCCCACCCTCCATGTCCCCAGGATGGAAGGTAGGAGAAGCTTCTTTGTCCCTTCCACTTCAGTGAGCAAAAGTCTCAAGGAATTGTCCTGGCGTGAGGTGTGAATTAAGAAGAGGGGGTGTGCCCAGTGCCCTGGAAACAGTGCAGGGAAAAATAATCCTGCCATAGTTCATTTTACTATTTTCAATAGGGCAGGAAAAGATAAAGCTAATTGGCAAGCCATTTCTGTTTGGCTGTCAGAGAGAAGTGGTTGCAACATCTCAACAACATTCACCGTGGCTCATGCTATTCCTTCACCTGTTCTTCTTTGACAGAAATTTATTATACCCTAGATGTATTTTTCCCCTCTTTATTCTCTTTGATAAAAGTTGGTGCAAATTTTCCCCCGGCTTCTTCATAAAGATTCCCAGGGTTCTCCGTGCTGGGACAGGCTCGTACTCACCACCCAGAAGTCAGCCATGCTGCCGATGGACTGGAAGGAGACATGGCCATCAGAAGAGGTCTGCAGGAAGAGCTCAGACATCACTTTGGTGTAGTAATAAGCATTGGAACTTGTCATTCCATATGTTACTAAGAGAAGAGACAAGAGGAGGGTCTTGCCTTATAATTCAATATTGGGGAAAGATATAAATATATGTATATATATATATTCACTTTCTGTGTAGCTTATGCTATCACAGATAAGATGAGCAAGGGACAAGATAAGAAGCCTTGGGAACTCTAATCGTATTACTTTCTGGTCTTTTAGGGATTTATAAAGTTTTCTGTTGCATGTTCCAGAATTTAAACTGTCAGATTGACAGACCATATGAGTTTAAAAGCCAGAGAAGACCATTGGATGATGCAACTGAACATCTTGGGTAACGATATTTTCCCTAGACAAAATTTCTGAAAGAGATTTTCTTTCTCAGAACAAAGTCCGTGGTCTGTATTTTGAAGTTCTGATCTAAATCCATACAGGCATAGAGACCACCTCATTTTCCCAAGCGGAAAGCTCCAGTTAAGTTCTCATCTACCAAGAAACCTCAAACAGGAGCAGGGTCTCACTTCCCTGAACATGCTGTTTCAACTCTCCACTGCTCCTTCCTGCAGGAAAGCATCCATCATGGTGATCACTAAGGACCTGTCCTGCTGTTGAATGGGTACCATGAAAATAAAGCAGCTGACATTCAAGACCTCCTCCCCCCTGCCACCAGATGTGGATGAGTCAGTGTGCGACTACATGTACATCTGTGTGCGTGCGTGTCTTGGTTCTTTGGAGTGACTGAAACCCTGTCTGTGTGATAGTAGCTCAGGTGGGCATTGTCTGTCTCTCTCTCCTGCCACAGGGTCAATGAAATATAACCCTCTCTACTGTCCTGTGCCACAGGTGCTCCTTTGTGATAATGAAGGAACCTTCCTGAAGAACAAACAGCCATTGTTCTACCCATAAAAAGTCTATTTGCATTCAGTACAGAGACACATTAAATCCACCCAAGAACAACAGCGTGAGCTGCCATCTGCTTTATCACCTCAACCACCCCTCCAGTACCAGAGAGGAGAGAAAACTAAATCTCTCTGAACCCTGTGTCCTTGATCCCAGGAAGTTTCTAGAGCTGAAAAGACACCTATGAAATATGGCAGCCACTCACAGAGACAGATGTCCACCAAAAACATGATATAGACAAGCAGCTCTCGCAGCGTGGTCTTCACATAAAGCTCCCTGTTCTCGGCCGTGTTCTCCGTCAGCGTAGTGCCCCACAGACCTGTCGGGTGTAAAGAAGTTGGAGGGTTTTGGTGGCCATTCTCAAAGGCCATGTGAAGAGCTGAAATCCCATTCCCTGAGAACACTGCTGGGAGTTAGATTTTTGTCACTTTTCAAAGCAAAACTTGACTAAGAGCTGTAAAAATGTGCTAAATAACCTCTAAAAAGAACTATCCCAGTATGGACAAAAGGTACAGGGCTGACAACAATTGAAATACGTTGGCTTCCTTATTTTGCTAAATCACTCTCGTTTTCTGTTTGAGTTCAATACGGCCTGCTGGTTTTTCAGCTTACTCCTGACAGAAGTTCAGTCTTTGTCACAAGTACTCTTGAAACAACAAACTTCATCTCAGTCATCTGTGTGCCACCAGCTGACCTCCTGAGAGGACTTCCACAGCAGAAACTGCATCTGATGTTAGCTTTACATCTCTTACAACTATTAATTCCCTTACTGTATATTGAATTATCTGGCCCCAAATATTTGTCCCTTGCTCACCTGAAGACTCTTGCATATTTCTTGTAGGTCATAAGACTCAATCAAATAGCCCAACTCAATTTTCAGCATAAAATTCAGAGCCAAGTTATCTTCAGGATGTCTATCAATAGTTATGCCAATTGCACCTGCCTGTGGGATCT